>CP135548.1:1395418-1476528 GCA_032402905.1 Khaya senegalensis | reverse complement strand
TTAATTAAATAATTTTATTCTTTCATTTATATTAATATAATAAACACCTTCTGTCTAAAAAATTTTTAGTCAGACGGAGTAATCGGGATTTGTATTGCCTCCGTAATATATCCAATAAATTGAAATGATGGTGACAAATAAGAATAATAAAATTAAAGAAAAAAAATGTAAAATGTGAAACTAGAAGATGGGTTGGGATGGGAAAGGAAGGGAAGGGAAGACAAAGAGACCAGTTCTAAGTCTAACCTGCCACCAAAGGAGAAAGAGAGATGTGGGATGGGACACTTACTGAATATTATTGCATCGAGCCACCTACTACTACCTTCTAGCCAAGCCAAGCCAAGCCCCCACAAGCTTAAATGCTCCCAAAAAATAAAAAAATAAAAAAAATTGGAAAACATAAATGCTTAATCATGTTCCATTTACACCAATTCTTGCTTTTACCAAGACGGCATTCTTCCACGTCACTTTTATGTCAATATTCCTTATATATCACATCATCACTTCAATGGTTGTAATTATTATTATTATTATTATTATTGTTATTATTATTAACTTTTCACCATTTGTGGACACGATCTAAAATCTTTTTATTTTTTTTATTTCATTCGATATTAAAATACATGCTATAAATTATTTGGTAAAAAAATAAAAATATTAATAATTTAATATTTATATATAAAATAAAATAATATATACCAAAATATGATGTTAGTATTGATATAAAATGTAAGTAATTGTACGATATATTCAAATTATTTAGTGTTATAGTAATTAAGATATAATTTTTTTATTTTTTTAATTATTTTTAAATAATATTATAATTTTTAAACATTATTCTTATTTTTTTTTATCCTAAATAATTTTTATGAATTATATAATAAAACAATAAATAATTTAAAATTTATATAAAATTGCCATCTAATTTATGAATGACACATCTCTTAAGTAAAAAAAAATTCAAATAACTTTTGATAATTATAATATTACTTTTATGTTTAAAGATATTATCAATATTATGTTAAAAAAATTATTTGATGTTATCATAGCACTATTAAATAATTAAAAATACTTTATTTTTATTTTTATTATTTTTTTAAAAATACAATAAATATAATAATTCTGTGTAACTATTTCTTTTATTATTATTATTATTATTATTATTATTATTATTATTGAACAATTATAATTAAATATTGATTAAATAGTTTGAGTTGGGATAAATGTTGTTGGCCGTACCAGCATACTCAATTAGGAAATTGAAAAAGAAATAATAATTGATTTATGTGACATCACATCATTATGATGTTATAAACTTGTCAGCATAAACCCACTTCTTCCTGTAGTTGTTTTCGTTGAATTTTAAGTATATACATTCAATTTGATGGGCACGTATTAATATAGACAGAATGGCAACGACCTTGAAAATCCGTGTAGGGTGAGATTAGATATCAAACCAAAAGGATTAAATGGAATCAATTTTCTTTTAATATTCTAATTTTCGCCGAGTACTCATGAAGTGCATTGTTGGAGAGGGGTTAGATTTGTTACAGGGGCTAGAAGTCAAAAAGAAAAAGTCTATAAATATTGAGGACCAAAAGTCTAAATCGTAAATGTTAACTGACCAAAGTTTAAAAAATTATATTTCTAAGTGAAAAAAATTATAAATATGTCCTCGTACTATTAAGTTCTATGAAACCAAGCACACCCTACGGATGTCAGTTTTTAATCACTTAAAAATTTATCATCTATTTCATTAAGGAGCATTAATAATAATAGGAATGGTAAACAAGTTGACTTGGCCCGACCTGTGCAAACAGATGTCATACCAGCTTGTAAGTTGGGCCCATATAATAGGAGGGTTGACACAAACCATAAGTTCGGTCCATGCGAGCCTAAGCTTTGGCTGGCTTAGGCCTGCAATCTTAAATGAATTTTTTTAAAATTTAAAAAAAAATAATAAAAAATAATTTAATTGATATTACAAGTTTAAATTGATTTTAAATAAAAAAAATCAAATTTATTTGATATATAAATGGATAAAATGAGCAAAATATCTATATATATATATATATATATCATACAATATTTACTACTAAATAGACTTTATTGTTTATGAACTAGACTAGACCCAAACTAACCTTTTTACCATCTCTAAATAATAATAATAATTTTTTATTTACTTCTACTGTATGCATACAATTCTAAAATATGTTTAAAAATTGAAGAAATTAAGTGTAAAAGTTGTGGATTATTAATTTTTCGCTATTGCTTTTATTGACATATATTGATACTGTAAAAAATTTCTAAACTTTCTAAATCCTTTCGAAATGGTGTTTAATAGGAATTTTGAGTTTAGAGATTTTAATAAAGTAAAACACTTTCTAATTTATAAAATTCTTCCTATCAAAGAATTTTCACATTTAATAGAGGTTTTATAACTACTCAATGTTACAGTTATAAGTTTTGAATTTAAATTTTGGAATTATAAAAATATAATAAAGAGTTAAGGGTTATAATTTGAATGTTACAAATTCTTTCTTAATGAATTTGTAACTTACATTTTTCGACTTGATTCGCAAATTTTAAATTCTCATAAATAGGAAACAACATATATGAATTATGGTGATATATTATCAAAATTAAAAACTTTTCTTCTACGTATTACAAATGTATGATGCTTCTTATTACAGTCGTAATATGGTAATCTTAATGAATAAACCTTATATTTATTCTTGGTCCAACATAATGATTTTAATTTAATGAATAAATCTCGTATTTATTTTAGGTCCAATACAAATTTGTTTTCTTTTAAATAAATATATGCACTTTATTAGAAAACAAATAATTAGAGTTTTATTAATAATGATAAATTTATATACTGAAATTAAGTCCCATATAAATTATATGATTCTTAAATTTTAATGGTGGTATACCTTTTGTTAAAGGATATGTAATCAACAAATTAGTGTTGACGTGCTTAATGACTACTTTTTTTTTTGTTAATACTTTCTCTGATGGCTAAGTACTTAATGTCGATGTGTTTATTTTGACTCTCACTTTTATTATTTTTAATTAAAAATATAGCAAATGAATTATTACAATATATCCTCAATAGCTTATAAATTGAATCCACAAATTTAAACCCATATATGAAACTTTTTAACTATATTCTATGAGAGATAGCTTTTAAAACATGAAATGAACTTAACCTCTATAGTGGAAATAACAATTAGTGATTATTTAGTGCTTCTCTAATATATGGCTCTGCCAACTAACATAAAGATGTATCAAAATGTTAATTTTTTAGTATCATCATAGCTAGCGAAGTCAGAATCTGAGTAGCCAATAACTTTCAAATTATCGATCCATATATATATAAGTACGTAACCTTTGGTCCCTTGAAAGTACCTTAAAACTTTCTAATGGTTTATACCTGAGTTACTATGATATCGTCCTAATATTTCAACTATAAAAGTTATATTAGGTCTTATGCAGATTTGAATATACATAATATTTCTAACAGTTAAAGCGTATGAAATGTTGTTCATGTGTTTCTTTTTGAGATCATTTTTAGGGAATTAATTTAAATTGAACTTATCTTTCTTAACATTTAGTGTTACACTTAAAGAACAATTTTTCATACGAAATCCTTTTAGAATTTTCTTGATATAGATTTCCTAAGATAGACCTAAATTACTCCGATATCTATCTTTATGTATTTTAATGTCAATGACATAAAATGTTTCACCCATATTTTTCATATCAAAAATTTTAGAAATAAATTGTTTCACCTTATGTAGAAACTCTTTATCATTGGTCACAAGTAATATTTCTAAAAAGGAATTATTTTACCTCATGTAGAAACTCTTTATCATTAGTCACAAGTAACATTTCTAAAAAGAAATTATTTGACTTTCACTAATCTTCTGGTATATACATTAATCCATGATTTTTTTTTCAAAACTAAATGAAAAAATAATTTTGTGAAATTTTAAATACCATTATTTAGAAATTTGTTTTAATCCAGCAGCTCCTGAAGTTGTTTCTTCAGCTCCTGCAACTCTGCCGGTGCCATACGGCATAGGGCTTTCGAAATCAGCGCTACCCTTGGCCCTAACTTGATATTAAACTCTAATTCCTTTCTTGGAGCCAAATCGGATAGCTTTTTGGGGAATATATCAGGAAACTCGCGTACTACGGGAATATCCGCTATTCCTAGCTCAATACCGCACTATCGTGCACTACATGAGCTAGGTACCCCATACATTATTTTCTTAACATACGCTTAACTTGCATGCTATTAATCATCATACTAAGCTATTAGCCTTCGTCGAAACTAAATTTATCCCCATTCTCTAACTGAAATCGGGCTTGTTTCTTTTTACAATCAATCTCCACATTATATCCTTCCAGGAAATCCATGCCTAAGATAATGTCAAAATCAAGCACATATAACACAATCATATTTACATCTAACTCTCTACCCTAGATAACAATATACTCATTTGGTATAATCATTTCAATGTCTACCCACTTCTCGTCGGGCATCTCTACTCTAATAGGATACAGTAGTTTAATAGGTTTTAAACTCATTCTCTCAATTACGACAAATGCGATAAATGAATGAGTAGTCTTAGAATCTATCAAAGCATACAGAAGAGTAAAATGAAATAAGAGCTGACCAGTTAATACTAATTGGCTAACCTTAGCCTGACTCTGTACTATAGTGAATACTCGTGCTTGTGATCCACCTACACTCTATAAGGGTGGGGTTGGAATAAGTTGTGCTGAAGGGGTTATTGCGGTCTGACTCATCTGAACCCCGACAGTCCCTCTTAATATGGTCTGACTTTTCACATCTGTAACATATCACTTGCTGGCCCCCATACTAGCACTTACCTACATGAAATCTGCCACACCTTTGACACTGCGACAAACCCTTTTATAACTGACCAATTATTTTCTGTCTCTTATCTCGTCCCGATTTTCGACTACCTCAGGGTGGAAATCTCTTCTTACTTTGAAAACTCTGTCCTGAGGATCCGCCTTTCTGTGGTATACTGGTTTGAGATGGTCTAGCTGATACTGCAGCTACTGTCTGCGACACTTTTTGTAGCACCCTATTCGCATAGACTTCTATCCTTAAAGCCCTTTCCAAGGCCTCACCATAAGTTTATGGAGGCTACGAACCCGTCATCACATATGCAGCTATATTTGATCTCAATTCTTAAAGAAATCTAACTCACCGCATCACCTGGGTGCTCATCATCCCCGACGCAAAGCTCGCCAAAGCATTAAACTGGGTAGAATATTCCTTAACTGACATGGCACCCTGTTGCAATATAATAAACTCTTGTACCTTCGCAGCTACCACATCTTCAGTATTATACTGTGAGTGGAAGATACTCCTGAACTCTACCCATGAAAGTAGTGTAATATCCTAGGTCTCCTTAACTAAATCCCACCAAATCCGGGCATCACCCTTAAATAGATAATTAGCATATTGGACCTTCTCCCAGTCGATCATTGAAAATAAATCCATAGCTATCTCTACTGACCTAATCCATTCCTCCACAACTATGGAGTCTGCAGTACATTTGAACTTTCGAGGAGAATATTGGCTGGGTAAATTATAGATCGATCCCAAACCAGTCGGAGCAGTCAGAGTCGCATGAACAATTGCCTCTACTCCCGCATTCTTTCTACTTGTACCCGGGGTAACAACTGGTATTTCCCTAGCCACAGGCCTATTCGAACTTCCAGAGGTACGCCTATCAAGCGCCTCCCCCACTACTCAGTTAATCATACCCTGTAACAAAACCTCATTAATCGGTACACCGATTATCTCCGACGAGGTAGATGTCTCACCAACCTCTTGAGGGACTCCTTGTCCTCGACCAACACTTAGGGCCACCCCTGCATCATGGGCTTGTCCTCGTTCTCATCCTTGGTAACACTCGGAACGAGTATCTCGCATCTTCATACAATAAATAGAGCTGTTGCTAATTGTTCACTCAATTATATACTTATACAAGTAATAAACTAATAAAATCCTTACTACCATCGGGTTTAGATGCAGCTTCGAGGCGACAGGGCATATTAATATATATGCATGTATAATAATAATATAACATAACCCACTAAATCCAAGATCATGCTCTAATATCACTACTGTAACACCTTTATATTTAAAATCAACCACACTAGATAAAATTTGAATTTTTTTTTAAAACATGAAGATATATATATCCATACAGAACCATTAATTAAAATATAATCCATTTTAAATAAAACATTTGGCAATATCGACAGAGTGCGTACCAGAGGTTATGCATTGATATAATAGATAATTCAACGATACACCGATGTGGTATATCCTTACACACACACACACATATACTTATATCTAATTATGTAGCCACATACTACCTAAATATGCTACTAATTATGCTTATACTATTATTTTCACCCAATGCATATATTGAGTACTATCCTTAGTACTGATACATGCACACGCAACCACTTTTAGGATATAGTATGCTACTTGGTAGTACGCAGCCTATCTAAAAATAATAATGATATATATATATATATATCATGGGTCAAGTATTAGAAAATCACCTAAATTTAATTTAGGTCAAAGAACATATTTATAACCAAAATAATTGATATATATATATATATATATATATATATATATGGAAGATGGATATGTATAATATCTTGGTTACACACATAATCTATTGTATGCAACCCGAAAATACAAGTTCACTGTATCAACATATATGTACATATATATATATATATGTGTGTGTGTGTGTGTGTACATATATATATATGTATATATATATATACACATATATACATATGCATAATTATGCATTGACACCAAAAATACTCTCATTATCGGGATACTAGCCCTGCTGACGCCTCAAAGAGTTCGCATCCATATCCTGCAGAACTACATTAACTATAAAAATCACAATTCACAAAAAGTGAGCGAAACAACTCAGTAAGAAAACATAATATTCTAGTACAGAATTTGTTTTTCTGCTATATATGTAATACGATACTGATGACGTAGAACCTATTAAATCAATATTACCTTAACATAATCTAACGATATAAATACACTTCGACTATACACTCTGTATCACTATCCACATAATACACATAGTTATTATATAAAATGCAAATAAGTTTATATGCATTTCAAAATCAATATCACATGACATTTTCAATAAATTACCGATAAATATATGATCGATCATATTAACATACTTATGGATCGTGGCCACAAAGTAAATCTGCCCAACCCTCATCCATTCACACCACTCGTCTAACAGACTGAGTGTATATTTTATATATGATCGATCATATAATCTGGTTATAACCAAGCCAGCGGGTGTGAAGGGTATCTGAGTATCTGGATTCATAACTAATGTAACCATACAATTAATACCACATGACCCAAAGCCATTTTTTGAAATCTACTATACACTCAAACTATGCACAATAAATACCATATATGCACACCTATACACACTGAAATGATAAACAATGTTCACATCTCGATTTTCATGCACATATGCAATTCGTTCATATAATAAATGCATAATGCACTTGCAGATAGTGATACTTAATCAAAAATTCATAACACTTCCATAATCACATACACTCGTAAATACCCAGTTTACCAGATTTACTGGGATTTATTCATCACAATTATAATTTTTACCATCACGATAAACATATAGCATAACTATCCAATATTAATAAATAACCACATCAACACATCATTTACTAATAAAAAAAATTTACATAATAATTATAACTGTTATAATTATTATGACAACCAATATGCAATGTCAAAAATACAACAACCTATTCTAAATTCTGTTAATCATACTTCGATCACACATTCATAATAATAATTCCTTTACACATTCCAATAACCATATAAAGCATTATATATACATAACACATCAAAACACATTTTCTTACTTTCAAAATATTCCAAATGCTTGAGTTAACTTTCTAATACCATAAAACCACTTAAATCACTATTTAAAACAATAAAACCACCATCAAAATCACTTTTCAACAAATTCATAAATTGAAATTTAGTGAAATTAAGAATTTTTACCGTCAAATTAAAACTCTTAACGCGTAAAATAATTTTTTTTCTGCGGTAACACGTTTAATCGGGCGGATTGTGAGATTTTACTTGATTTTTTTAAAAAAAAATTGAAAAAAAAAAAAAGAAGTAACTCAAGGCAAGGGAGAAGAAAGAAGTTGATTTGCTTTAATTTTGAAAAGTCAAACAATCTTATCCAAATTCATATTTTTAAAAATTACACTCTTACCTAATAACTTTTCAAAACTTATAGTTAACTCCTAAGAAAATTATGAGACTACGCAAACTATTTTTATATTCTTTTACTTTAGTCCATCAATTTTGGTTATCACTTTTTCTTCAAATTTCTTGTGAAAAGATCATTTTACTCCTAATAAAGAAAATTAGTTATTTTGGTCCTTTTTCATCCTTTCTAGAGAAATTCACATTCTAATTTAATTTTGCTTTTCTTACATCTTATTAACAATATTTATAACAATTCTGGATAATCAAAATCTGGCAGAATCCTTTCAACCTTTGACGTAATGACTAATTTATCCTTTTTAGCAAAATTATCACTTTTTTTGTCTACAATAGTAATTTTGGCATTCTTAGGGTTATAAAATTCATCTTTCCTTCTAACACGCTCTATCATACTAATTTACATCCTCAACATCTAGTTTGGTCAATCAAAACTTTATCAAAATGACAATTTTGTTCTTTCTATTTTCGACTTCGCAAAAATATACTAATCACGTCTTGAATTGAAATTAAACTTACCAACATGATATTTATAAAGTTCTAAGACTTTTTATGTGATTAAAACTTACTTTGAGCTTAATTTTGAGTGAAAAGACTATTTTATCCCTACCCGATAAAATGACTTGTCTACGCGATTTTTACATGATCTCTTTTCAACAACTTCATAAAATATTTTTAGGGATAATAGATAATAAAGATTAAAATTTACCTATATCTGAATGTCACAGTACGGAGATTAGATTTTGGAAGTGCTGATTATTTTATAAACTATGAGTAGATGAATAGATTTTTAATTTTTTTTATAAATAAATAACTTTTTTAAATGCTTTATGAATATAGATTTAATTTTAATATTTTTTAATAAAATAAATTTAAATATTTAATTATTTTATAAAATTAAAATTTTTAAATGCCTTATGAATACGAATTTAAGAATGTCAAAATAAGAGCGAATTTATAAAAAAATATGATTTGAAAATGGTGTAAATTACTTATGAATATATGTATTGATGAATGTGACATGAAAATATATTTATGATTTCATGATTTGGGACTTTGGTGTAAATGCTTAATGACAAGTGTGTTGTGCACATATATGGGTATATGTTTGTATCAATACATGCGTTTTCCTCTTTTATTAGTGATAGAGTACAAGAATAGTTATTTCTTTTTTTAACACCTATGAAAGGATAAAAAAAGTGGGTGCCAAATATAATTAGTGTTTGACACCACACTTTTTTATCCAAGTTAACACTTACAAGTGGGCTTAATGACTTAATTATATGGTTATGTAAAATAACACGTTAGTGGGTCTCAAGGGTTTCATTAGAGGCGTACTGAGAGATGTCTTAGAGGATAGGTTTTGGACGAGCCCATATTTTATGGAAACATTCATAAATTTTAAATATGAAAATATTTTTTATGACTTATTCGAATAAAAATAAATTACTGAAATTTTATAAATTATTATATTTTTAAATATAGTACTTTTGCTCTTGTATTTTGATTTTCATTTACTATTGTTCATTTATTCACTATGTTCCACACTTACATTTTCTTTTTTTAAAATATTTTCGTATTTGAAATGCTTGTTAGGAGGTCATCGATCTATATCCTCGGACATAGAGTTGTGATTTGTTTTTTGTTGAAAACTTTTTTAGGTATACAGTGTCCTTTATTATTATGTATATATATATATATATATATTTTCTAGAAGGGATTTGGGAGAATTTTTGTAAAAATATTCGTATTGTAGAAAATTTTATTGTAGATATTATATATTTTATATTTTTAGTGTGTATATGTTATGTGGTTTGGTGATATAAGACATTAAAAACCTTACACCTTCGTATGGAATATTAGTAATTGATATATCTCATAGGTGTGTGGCGATTGTTACGTACTTAAATCGATGGATAAGGGTGTGACACATGGAATAAAAGAAACCATTGCAACCAAGAAAGAAGTTATAGAAAAGAAATGGTAAGAAAGAAAGGAAAGTAGTCAAGAATCCTCGGGATAAAAGGAGAACTGAGAAGATACAGGAACTAGCAAATTTCAAGGTCATATAATTACAAGCCTCACCATTTTGAGAATCTCGGTTTAATAATCAACATTAAGAGTGAACAGCTACGCAGGCTAAATAATTTACCGCCGAGATGACTTCAAGAAGGAAAGACAAGATTTGTAAAGATATAAAAGACAAGGGAATGGCAATAATACTCAGACAAGTCAACACGCCTATGGGTGCTAAGAATAGAAACAAGTATTATGCCTTTCATCAGATTCATAGACACAATATTGAAGATTGTGTGAAATTAAGAGTATAGGTCGAGGTGTTAGTAAAAAATAACTACTTTGCGAGCCAAGGAATGGGAAAACGAGGTGAAACCCAATAGTTCGAGAAGACAGAGCTATGATCATTGCAGAAGGTTCGACCTTGGCAAGAGATTCGAATAGGGTACGCAAGAATTACTCTCAATAATCAATGGGCTCTATCATAAAACATAGTCAAGTATTCACTGTACAAGCAAATAAAAAATCGAGGTTGAATAACATTCTTGTTATGTTTGTGAAGGAAGATTTGAAGGGCATTAACTATGGGTATGATGATGCATTGGTTGTAACCTTGAATATTGTAGCAGCATTTGTTAACTGAGCATTCATCGATCTTGGAAGCTCAGTTAATATTTTGTTCAAAGAGACACTACATGAGTAGGGAATTGAGGAGCTGAGGTTGAAAAAGTGCAAGCCTCATTGTATGATTTTGGTAATGGATGTGTAATACCACTAGGGAAGATTGAGCTCCCTATCACTATTAGGAAAAAGTTGAATTCAAAGATGATAATGACTGACTTCCTGGTGGTCAACCAATCAATGCCATACAAAACTCTATTAAGGAGACCATTCATGCAAAACTCGAAGGCTGCGGTGTCCATATATTATTTAAACTAAAATTTCTAGCTTATAATGTACTAAGAGTTATATGTGTTGGTCAATAGGAAGCCAAGGAAGATTCTGCTTATGAATGACAAGTTAGGACGCTTGTGACGTAAAGGCAAGCCAAGAAATGGAACCAGTCGATAAGTTAGAAATTATGGCGTTAGAAGATGACAATCTCTCAAAGATGGTTAAAATAAGGTCCAAGCTACGTGAAGATGACAAGGCCAAAATTGTAGGTTTTGCAGGGGAATATTTTAATGTCTTTGCATGGTCACACAGTGATATGCTCTGTATAAATCTAGGGATTATTTCACATCATTAGCCGTAGATCCTCGGTTTAAGCCGGCAAAGTAAAAGTGGACATTTAATCAAAAAAGATGTGAATTAATCAATGAGGATGTCGAAAAGCTATTACAGGTTGGATTTATAAGAGAAGCTTATTATCACAATGGATTGTCAATATGGTAACGGTGAAAAAGGCGAATGAAAAATGGAGGATGTGCGTGGACTTTAGTTATTGAATTAAGGCATACTCAAAAGACAACTTCCTTTTGCTGAGAATCAACCAGCTTGTAAATGCTTTCTTCTTTTATGGATGCATTCTCGGGACACAACCATATCAAAATGCATAAAGCCGTCCAAGAAAATAAAGCTTTTGTAATAGATAAGGTTCTATAGTGTTACAGGGTAATTCATTTTGATTTGAAAAATAGTGGAGTAACATATCAAAAGCCAGTGAATAGAATATTCAATCCTTTAATAGGAAAAAAATGGAGGTATATGTGGATGACATGATTACTATATCCACACAATCTAAGAATCACATGGAGCACTTGAGGGAAACTTTCGATCTATTAAGAAAATACCAATTGAAGTTAAATCCCAAGAAGTGCACTTTTAAAGTCAGCTCGGGCAAATTTTTGGGTTCATGGTGAGTAGCGCGGAATTGAAGTGAACCTATAAATTGTAAAAGCAACCTTGGAAATGAAGTCCCTAAGTACATTAAAGGAAGTACAAATGTTAATAGCATACTTGAATCATTTCATTTCCAAGTCCACTATTAGGTGTTTTGAATTTCTTCAAATCTGAAAAAAAAAAAAAGGAAAAGGCATAAATTGGACCGAGAATTACAAAAAGAGCTTTTAAGAGTTAAAGGCGTATTTGGCCAAGATACCAATATTAGCTTGACCATAAAGAGGAGACAAGCTTTATCTTTATATGGCAGTCTTGGGACATGCCGTAAGCAGTGTATTTATAAAAGAAGAGAATAAAGTGCAAAAATCAGTCTATTATATCAGTACAGCATTGCTAGATGCAGAAAAAAGATGCATGAAACAGGAAAAGTTGGCTTTGTCTTTAGTAGTAGCAGTTTGGAAGTTGAGACTATATTTTCAAGCTCATACTATCATCGTATTAACGAACAACCATTTTGGCAGATTTTGCATAAACAATAAAAGCACAAGCCCTAGCAGATTTTATTGCCAAAAGATCAATATCTAAGGATCAACAATATGAGTCAATAATGGTGGTCGAAGAAGAGAAATAAAAGTTATATACGGATGTAACCCCCTTTGAACAGGGATGTGGAGTAGAAGTTGTCCCAATTAGCCCAACCAGTAATGAGGTCGTTTATGCTTTGAAGTTTGGGTCTAAGCTTACCAATAATGAGGTACGAGGCGTTGTTGGCAGGATTGAAAATAGTGTTATTAGTGGAAGCAAAAGAAAATACTTGTGAACAGTGTTTCTCAACTAGTGTTGAGCCAGGTTAACGGACAATTTCAAGCCTGAGAAAAAAAAAATACGAAGATGTACTAGGATAAAGTGATAAAATATTACAGAAGAATTTGATATTTTGGGTCCTTCAACAAGGATATTACTGGCCTACGATCTATTAGGATGATAATAAATTGGTAAGAAAATGTAAGAGTTGTCAGGTTCATGGGGACATTCTAGGACAACCACTCGAGAAATTAACAAGCACAGTCAGCCCATGACTATTTGCACAATGAAGGTTAGAGTGGATGGGGTCATTGCCAATAGGGTGAGGGCAAATGCGGTTCGCAGTTGTCGCCATAGTAATTTTACGAAGTGGGTGAAAGTAGAGGCTCTAGTAAAAATAACTAACAAAAAAGAATTATCAATTTCGTGTGGAGAAACATAATTTGTCGATATTGGATGCCGTATGTAATGATCACTAACAGCGGCAGACAAGTCACAACAAAAAATTAAAGCAAAATTTGAAGATAGACTTGAGATTCATGTCACTAGCACGTGTCACTAGCACATCCAGAAGCAAATGAATTAATTAAAGCCACCAACAAAGTGATGAAGAAGAATTTAAAGTTGAAAGTGAAAGAAAAGATAGAAGCTTGGGTAGAAGAGTTCCCATAAGTTTGGAAACACCTTTTTCATTGGCATTTGGTTCGAGCTAATGATACTAGCAGAAGTAAGGATGAAAACTGAAAAGCAATGCTCGTACATTTGAACTTGATAGAAGGATAAAAAGAACAAATGCGAATTCGAACAGTAGCTTATCAATCGAAAGTATTACAATAAGAAAGTTAAAGTACGAAAATTCTTAGAGGAAGAATTGGATCTAAGATGGGTCACATTATACACAAAGAATTTAAGAAAAGGGGCATTTGATTCAAACTAGAAAGGACCTTATAAAGTGCTACGGGTGGTAAGACCAGGAACATACCAACTTGAGCATGCTGATGAAAAAGTTGTGAAAAAGCAAAGGAATTGAGAGATGTTAAAAAAGTTCTACCAATGAGTTTGTTGTCTTTACATTATTGTGTATTTGATTTATTTTTCCTGATTATTAATAAAATGTTATTAACTACAAAAATTTCAGATCCTTAATAATGTTATGGCAATTATATACAAAGATAATTATTAAAATCTGAGAAGGATCTCTACTTGTAAGAATTTAAAAGAGAACGAAACTTATAAGTTTGCCAAATGAACTTAAAATATGATAAGAATGACCACTCGCAAAAACTTATCTACAAATTTGTCAAATCCAAGGAGATTCACCATTAGTAAAAATTTATGAAAGATCATATTTCATAGGTTTGCCAATATAGGTTTAAACCCTAAGAAGGCTCCCCAAAAGATAAAGTCCATGGGAACTCAGCTTCCATAAATTCACGAAAATGAAATTAAGGCCTAAACAGGCTCGCCAAGAGTTTAAACCTGTGAGAACGTGGATTCCATAAGGTCGCCAAAATGAAATTAAAGCTCGAAAAGGAAACAAGTCTTAGGTCATTGGTCTCGGGGTTAGATTAATAAAAGAATCTACTTCAACATTTGAGGTATGAAAATGACGTATATTCTTAGCATTTCATATCATTGTTTGGACCTATTTCTTACATTGTGTTTATTCTCAGAATTACTTGCATTGAATATTTTGCACGTATAAAAATATACAAGGGAACATATGTGAAGAACAAAAAAGGAAATTTCATTAAAACTTCAATATTTTTTTTACATGTTCATTCTTTGGGGACATTTTCAACCCATCTTGAGCACCCAAGGACCCTGCAACAATGGTAGGATCATCGACTCTTGGGGCTTGATTTCCCATCTCAGTTGGGTGCTCTCATATCCAATCTTCACAATCTTAGCCTCGGGACCGCCTCCCTCATCTTTGCCCTCCTTGGTTTGAGTGAACGGGATAAGAATCTCATTCATCCAACTCAGGTCTATCTCAAGACACTGGCGCTTGAAAAGTCTTTACAATTTTTGAAAAATCACAGACAAGGTTTTCTTTTGCCTCTTTCTTCCCAAACACCTTGATATTGGCAAGAATCTTGTACAAGTCCACCGTCATCTCTTCCAGCTCCATATTTTCCTTCTCAATAGTTGACTATTCTCCTCGACTCAACCAGCTCAATGTCACGAGCTTCCTTTCTTTTCGTTAAAAATTTAATTTTTTCTTCGACCCAAGCAAGCTAATCTTTTAAAATTTCAACTTAGGATTGAAGGTCTTGAGCCTTCAATCAAGCGTTGAATACAGAAAGGAGGCAGAGTCCCTCCAAAAAATAACAAGTACTAGTCAAAAATGTACATTTTAGTTTCACGGACTAAATATGATTGAAAACTGCCCTTGGTTATGAACTCCATAATCGCGTGATAAGATTAAGAAGTTGTGAATTTCTCAGTCTTGTCCGACCAAGGCCCTTGGAGCACAAACATCGATTGCTTGGATCATCGGAATAATGTTCTTTATGCAAACTCTCTTTGCTTCCCTGATGTCCAAGCCACTAAAAAAACCGCTTCTACTCCCCTCGGGCATAGTTATAGTTTTTATGTTTTTCGCTTTTCGAGAGAGATAGAGATCTCTTCTTTGACAATAGCTTGATCCCTCTCTTTCTCAGTGGTAGATGTATTGCTGTTTTCCTTTATCTTTTAGGTTTGATCTTTTTCAAATTGGAATAATTTTTTCAAACCCTCTGCCATCCTCTTCTTATGCTTTCCCTTCCCCTTTCTCGACTTCGTCGCCTTGTCGATTTGCTACTTCTAGGCCATTTTCTATGCAAAGAAGAAACACCTATAAAAAAAGATTCAATCTAAGATAAGAAGATGAAAAATATGAAAAAATTATCAAAATAATTTTATTTTAATCTCTTTTTATATTTATAACTAATTTTAAAAAATTCTTATCAAAATAATTATTTTTGATAATTTTACCTTACCACTTTTTACACTTACAAAAATTAAGAAAAAACATGCTTTACACATACTTTTTTTTTTACTTGTAAAAAATTTACGTTTTTCTCTCAAAATTTTCAACATTCACTCTGTTAATAGTTGGGACAACGGTATAAAAATTCTAATATTTTATCACTAAATCTAACAAATTTTATTTTATTTCTTATTTTTAGTTAATTTTAAAATAAATATGACGGTAAAATTTATTATAATTAACATTTTAGAATTAAATTTAGATTACATGTATGATATATATTAATTTAATAATTTTTATTTGTTAAAAAAATTTTAAATAAATACATACAAATATAAATGTGAATTTTTGATTTGATTAAAAATTGCTTAAAAAAATATATAATTTGTCCTCATATGGTTGACACTAAGGTATCTAAATTGAGTACCCTCATGTTGTTAAAATGCCCTCGAGTCATTGGCATTAGGGCAAAAGTGTCTTTGTGTCAACAATCCGGGGGTACTTATAATATATTTTTATTTTATTAATTTAAAAATAAATTTTATTTTTTTAATTTATATTTAAATTTTTAAATTGTATTTATTAGATTAAATAAAGATTACTTTTAATATTAAATTTAATGTAAAATTATTTTAATTTTTATATTTTAAATTAAATTTTTATATTTTTATTAAATATTTATTTTATGAATTTGTTTAATTTTAATTGAGAATTTATTATTTTGTATGAATTACTTTAATTTATATTCAGTATCAATTTTTTATTTAAAAAATTATCAATGTTGAAATATCTATATTTAAATAGTTCTTATATATATTAAATATATGACTGAGATTGCATTGGTAGGTATTTGTTATGAAGGATAATGGATTATATTATCATACAGTTCAGAAAAATATCGTAATAGAAGAATTAAATATCACGAATTATTAATGATGTTATATAACTTCACTAGAATTGATCCAATAAAATTCGTAATTAAAATGAAAACAAGTTTTATAGATAATGAGATAGGGTATATTCTAAATGTTGATATCAGTAACAACTATAGTGTATCTGCCTTTATAAGTAACATTGTAATATCAGTGAGTAAATATCTCATTCTTCTTTATGCCACTACAAAGCAGATAGTTATTAATGATCACAAGGTATCTTGCACTTCTTCTTTATAAACTATCAATCTTAAAGTTCATGTACAACTATTTATTTCTTCTTTAGGGAGTAATCAATTCAACTTTGATTAAAATTGTTCATCAAATGAAAAACATCCTATAGCACCTTCACCTATACATCATAAAAATGCTGTAATTTATGGCCAATACCTATCATATGGGTATAATGAAGATCCTATATATGATTTTTTTTTTTTTTTATAATCAACCATGTATGGAAGGTGAAGGTGTTTATAGTCTTGGCGACATACTCAAAACTCTATGTAGGAATTATTGCAATAAAAATATGGATGTCCACACGAACATGAGTTATGAACTAAATCAGACTAGCTTAATTAGGCGTTAAGATAATATGTTGAGACTATCAAAATTTCAATGTTTGCCACCAATTCCACCATTAATTGCTCGGCCGTTGGATGCATTATCTACCACTATTCATAATATTATATTTGTTGGATATATTTTTAATTCAAAAAAGAAGTTACAAGATGCATTGGGTATAATGGCATTAAAGAACTATTTTCAGTTTTGAGTTTTAAAATTCACAACAAATCAATTCGAGACAAATTATGTAATTGACAGATATAATGGCGAATTCGAGCAACTAACACAAATAGAAATGATGAATATTGGTCTATTAAGATAAAATATTAGTAATATTTAAATAGAGGTTAATACACCCAGATACAGTTAACTATTTATAAAATAAAATGGAGTTTTATAAATGAGCTAGATCTCATTTTTTAATAAGATGATATGTTATAATGATAACTAACATTGTAGAAAATTTCAATGCCTTATTAAAGGATGCATGTACTCTTCCAACTATGGCCTTGATGGATTGGATATGATCAATATTGCAACGTTTATTTTATGAAAGGCGAGTGTAATATCCTCAAATTTAGGTATTCCTCTGAAACCTTAGTATATTTATTTTTGTAGTATATCTTGAGTTTTGAGTTATAAAATATATAAGATAATTTTTGAAACTCTAGTTAGAGCCATTTTAGTTAAAAAAAAAAAAGGTCAAAATAACAATAAAAGGCAAAACTGTCATTTTAGAAGGGTGTTGATGGACTAAATGAGAGACAATTAAATTAAAGGTTGTATTTTAGTTATTATTGGAGAAAAATATAGGTTGGATAATCTTAAAACGGCAATAATCGCTAGTTTACCGAAGAAGGACAATTTTGTCGAAAAGGATAAAATTGTCAATTTGGTATGGCCACAAAGGTCAGATTGAAATCCAAATTTTTAGAAATATTAGAAATATTGTTAGAAGTATGTAGAAAGAAACAGAATCAAATTTAGATAAGAATACATGTAGAAAAGAGAAAAAAAAAAGGACCAAAACGATCAATTTTCTTTCATAGGGGTAAAATGGTCATTTCATAAGAAAATTTTGAATTTCGTGTCACTAAAATTTGATGAAATAAAGTTAAAGAATCTGAAAATAATCTAAATAACCTCATAATTTTCTTAGGAGTCAAATGTAAGTTTTAAAAAATTATTGGATAAAAGTGTAATTTTTACAAAAATGTAAAATTGATTAAGACTTTGACTTTTCAAAATTGAAGGCATTCAATTCATTCTCTTCTCTCTCTTCCCATGAGGTCTTCTTTCCATTCTCTTTCAAGTTTTTCAATTTTCTTAGAAACAATCAAACGAAATCTCACAATCTGTCCGATTAATCGCGTTACCGTAGAAGAAAAAATTGTTCTACATGTTGAGAGTTTTAATTTGACAGTAAAAATTTTTTATTTCATTAAGTTTTAGTTTTTGGAGTTATTAGAAAAATTATTAAATAGTAATTTTATAGTTTAAATGGTATTTTAGGTAATTTTTTACCTTGAATTTAGTATAATAGCCATCACCTTTGGATTTGAGATAAGACCCTAAATTTTAATTTTGTAATTTAGGAATTTTGTAAAATTGATACTTAATTTATGAAATTGAATATTTAAAAAGTAGATTAAAATGAATGGAATTGTATAAATAGGAAAAAATTTAGTTTATACATAATAGAAGATATTCAATCACTATTTATAGAGTACTTAAATACTTGATTTTAATGTGTTTTAATATGTTTAAATGTGTATAAATGTATTTGGAAATAAATGAAATTGGTAAGAATTGGTTTAGATGTGCAAAATGGAATAAAAATAGAAAAAAAGACAAAATGGTCCATTTTGGATATTATTCATTAGGTGTTAAATTATGATATTTTGATGTGTTTATGTGTTAATAATTGTATTGGAAATAAATAGAATTGGTAGAAATTAGTTTCAATGTGTAAAATGGAAGAAAAATAGAAAAATGGCAAAATGGTCCATTTTGAATATTGTTCATTTAATGTTAAATTACATTAATTTAGAAATATTTTAAATGGTTGATTAAGTATGTGTGTGTGTGTGTGTGTGTGTGTGTATAAAAGAAAATTTCATTGTCGGAGAATGGATACGAGTGTGAAATTTAAAAGTGTTTTAAATAGTTGATTAAATATGTGTGTAGCTATATAGTTTTATATATATATATATATATATATGAATTAGTTATTGCTATTGTTATATATATATATATATGAATTGGTTATTGTTATTGTTATATATATGAATTGGTTATTGTTATTGTTAAGAATATTATTTTTATAATTGATTTGGTGATATATATATGGGTAGGTATTGAAAGGTGGAGATAGGTATAAATTATTTTATATTGGGAAGAAATTATAAAAGTGTTACATATGCAATTATTAGAATTTTAATAAATTATCAAAATACCCTTGAGTAATAATAAAGGGTAAATGGGTAATATGAATATATGATGAATTGTGGAGAGATGTATAAGTGGTCAACATTCTTAAGGTATGATTTCGAAATTTTCTTACACACCGACAAAGCCGTTTAGAACAAAATGGAATAATTATTTATTATTTACTGTGGCGCTCTTTGGGACATGTAAAATCCACAGTCATCCTTGTAGTGTCCGAAATTGTATGTGAGAAATCACGGCAGTCTCCCATGGCGCCTTTGGGCACGTTAAACCCATAGTAGAAAACAGTAGTTCGCTATGGTGCCCTTAAAGGCATGTTGAACCCATGGTAGCACTATAATTATGCCCAACTTATTCATGTATTGGTGTGTCAAATAAATAATGTGGTCACGATTCATAAATTATCTAAGTATAATTGGTCAAATGAAAAGAGAACAAGATAGTATAATTAAAATAGATAGAGTAGAAAGTGTACAGAGAAAAGTGGTACAATACTATGATTATTCATGATATCCCAATTGAATTGTTAATTGCGTAGTTAGGATAGGTTAGTCCTAATTGGTTATTATTGTAACATTGGATATACGAAATATATTGTTATCCTGATTAGTTATTATCTGTATGGTTAGAATATTGTGATTTATTAAATTATTTTTTTGGATTTTATGGTTCTTATTGAGTAATTTTAAATTACTCACTCCGTAGTTGAAATAATTTTCAGGTATAGCTAGTAGGGCAGCAGAACCGGGCAAACTATCGAGACAGTGATCTACCAAGAAAATTAGGCATACCAGATTTTGATGTTGTAATAATTGTACTTTTGTTATAAATTGTATTTTTAATATATTGTACATGTTGTAAATAAGTATATATGTTGAATGGTGATAAATGTTTACTTTGACTATAATAGAAAAAAAAATTTAATATATTTTTTTTATATACTTGTTTAGAAATCATTACTTATATTTTAAATAGGTATAGAAATCCCACAGCGAGAAGAAACTGCTAAATATAATGAAAATACTCTAATTTAAGCAACAATGAATAAGATTAACAGGAAAAAGTACTCCTTATTTACACTATCAGTGTATCTTATTTTCATACATAAGTTTGAAGTAATAGGTAAAGACAAATTGTTGTAGTCGATCTAAGTACAAATACATGTTAATGTCTGCGGTTTAATTTGCAGCAATTGTCATGTGCTTATGTAATAACAAGAATTAGACATGTTAAAGGTTAGTATAGAGACTTTTTTTCAAAATACTCTAAGAATGACATACTTCTAAAATCATATGCACATGAGATTTATCCAGCTGGAAACTAAAATTTTTAGGAGATTTCAAATAAGGTGTTAATTACTATTGTCAGTCTACCGATAGGCTATGTTCCATCTGGTCAATCAAGAAATTAATGCATCATATTTATGGGAGAGAAAGCAGTTATTTACAAATATTTTCGTTGTAAACAACATGAACACAATTAGGCAACATGTAGAAATTCATTGTATCATAATAAAAATGATTGATTATATATTATTATATCTTTTTACTTATTTATCATATGTAATTTTATAATTTATTTAGTATATTATATAATATTTTACTTATTTAGTATAATTAGTTTATTCATAATGTAATTTTACATTAAACATTATATAATTATATTTTAAATATAAAAAATTTGACACATGTAAAATATTATATAATTTTATAATATACAATAATTATAGTAATATAATTAATATAAACTGAGTATCATCAATATAATAGCCCTGTATACAAATTAAGTATTATTTTTATCCTAAAAAATGACTCATACTTATAAGTAAAATTCCACTGTTAATCCAACATAATATATTCTATAAACTTGCATGTAAATATCCCGCAATTTACATTGCCTATTATTTGTCGAAGCAACTCTAGCATTCAAAAATATAAATTTGATGTGTCTGCATTCTGCAAGTTCGACCTTGCACTATAAATGTCATATGTGTGTATCCTAACAAGCAGTAACTAACATAGTGGTGTCAACGTCTCATCTATCTTTATGTCGAAATAGCTCTACGGTGCAAAGTTGTATACACATATTCGGCGTTCAGGTATGTCAATGATGCATACAATCCAATGTTCACCACAAATCAATGTAAAAAGTAGAAGATGATCAATAGCAGTTCAAAGCCTTTGCACTCCATCAAAGTTACCCCTCACATGCTTTTGTATGCCCAAGGTCTTTAGAAGAATGCTCCAATTAGCTACCTTAATTTTTATTTGTTCCTAAGTATATAGCAATTTCATCTGCATATTATCAAAATTAATATGAGAATAAAACTAAAATTGACAAAAAATGCAGTCACATGTAGAAAATAATTTGTAATATAAAATATACATATAGATATGCGGAGACAACGGTTGAATCCTGCAATATCCTATGCTATTTATCAGTGTGCGAGCAAATAAATATCTTTATTCATATGCTCATCAAATAGTAATGTAGATGTTAAAATTAATATAAAATAAATATTGCAACATAATTATAAGTATGATAATTACAATATCCTTTAACTGCATATCTGAATAAAAAATGCAGTAAAACCATTAAAGATGTCTATATAACTGAGTATGTCTCTATAGAAGTATTTGAGTCTTCCAACCATTATAAATACTAAGCATATACATTATTTGGATAAAGAGCAATAGGATCTATAACCAAGTCCTTTTGATATTGAGATAGTGGTCGACTAAAAAGGACTCCATGATTTCTTTTCCGTGGATTAGTATAAAGACTTCTGGTATATGAACCCTTCTTATACGTCTGATCAAATCAACTCTCATGAGGGACTGGTGTAGGTTTGTGATATACCTGTATAGGTGGATTATCTATACAAGTCTATATATCTTTTACTTGTGACAAAAAGTGAACATACTAAGTCAAAGAATAACATATCTTAAAAATTAAAAAAAAAAATACTGCAGTTTAACTATGATTACTTGAATAGTTGAGATAGTAGATGTCATCTGCGGATGAAAAGTGCCTAGCATTCATTCTTAAAAGTTTGCCAAAAGCTAATCAATACGACATATCATATTATGTTGTACATGCTGCTGAATGTCTTTTCTTATCCAGCGAAAGTCTACTGCTAGTGTATTAAATTAATCAATCACATTATGTTCAATCCATTGGATGTTCTCTCTCATCTTGCTGTAATATAAACTTAACAACTTGAATTAATCCATGACATTATATTCAATCCACTAAATGTCATCTTTCATCTCATGATAATGTGAATTTAACACCTCCAATTAATCCATCACACCCTTCCTGAAGTCATTGTCATAATGAGGTAGAGGCACGAGTGAATAATGATATGATGGTGTAGGAAAATAATATGGCAAGGTATGGGCAAACAATAATGCGATGGTTTAGGAGAATAATGCAATAGATGTGCGAGTGAATACTGATGTAATGGTGTAAAAGCATAATGTAGCGATGGCATTGGAGAATAATGGGATATGGATATATGCGAATAATGCGGTGAAGGCATGGGAGAATAATATTGTAAAGGTACAGGCGAATAATGCGTAGATGAAATTGGTGAATAATAAAGCGTGGGCATGTGCTGAGGTGATAATATATGCGAATAACCTAACTATGTATGCTGTATCAAATAGACGTATATGTTTGAATGAAATATCAATGCATTACTTAATAATTGAAAATTTTAAGTGGTAGCGTGTTAATAACTTTTACTTGTGTGCGGGAGTCTTTAACTCGAGCTTGTGCTTATGAAGTTTTACCCATAAGCAAACTACTCTCATATATATCATCTGGTTGAATAATTTAAAATAAATGTGCTACCTACGATAAATTACTCTCGTAGGTATCAAGTTATAATATATTAAGCATTACCAATTTTGAAAAAAAAAATATTGATAAATTTTAATATTTTAAACCATATAATATTTACTTTAGTATAAAATTAATTTATTATTTGAAAGAATTTACTTATAGTAGATTTTATGAACAAATGTCTATAAACAGTTTTCTGACCAAGAAAAAATTTAAGATTTTTCTATTGCAAATTCAGGCATGTCATTACTAACATGTGTTATAATATGATTTTTTAAGATAAGCACAGTCTCATAAATCTAAACCTATATAACAAAAAAAGTATGAGTATAATAAAGTGTTATAAAATAAATAAGAATTTCAATTTTAGTACAACTATTTTTTATAAATATTTAAATTGCAATAGATATTTAACAATATTATACTTTCCTATAAAACTCTCGCCAGTAAATTTTTATGGAATTGTGCAACTAAAGAGAACAAATCTCTATGAAAACCTATTAAATTGATTAATTTCATACAACATATCTAACCACCATATATCTGCATAGGCTCATCCACCTCTACCAAACAAAAACCTCTCAAGTAGATAAAAAAAGATCAATCTCACCCCTTTAATGTCTAATATGGTAAAAAAATCAAGGTTATCGAAGATTACCTCAATATTGTCTGGCATAATGATATTTAAACAATTATATGTTAATATATAATGCATAAAATAAATATACTAAATTTACTACAATTTATTTTTATTACATTTTTTTCATTTATTTCTATTTTTTCTTAATACAAAATAAAAAATTGACATTTTTAATATTTTAATTAATTTACAATGAATTTTAAATGAATTACAAAATTAAATACTTTAAAAAATTAATTAAATTTGGATTTCAATAATTATTTTTCTTTAATTTCTATTTTTTTATATCAAAAATAAAATAATAATAAAATTTTAAGTGACATTCATAATATTTTAGTTTTTTAATTAATTTGTGATATTTTAATTAATTTTTAATAAATTTTAATTAATAAACATTTATAATTATTAGTTAAAATTTTATCAATTATTTCTATTTTTGAATTCAAAATAAAAAACTAAAAATTATAATATTTTAACTAATTCCTAACAAATTTTAATTAATTAATTTTTATAATTAATATTTAAGTTTCATTCAATTATTTCTATTTTTTTCTTAATTTAAAATAAATTATAAAAATTGACATTTATAACATTGTAATTAATTTCTAATGAATTTTAAATGAATTAAAAAATTAAATATCTTAGAAAAATTAATTAAATTTGAGTTTTAATAATTATCTTACAAA
This sequence comes from Khaya senegalensis, assembly GCA_032402905.1. Taxonomy (NCBI): domain Eukaryota; kingdom Viridiplantae; phylum Streptophyta; class Magnoliopsida; order Sapindales; family Meliaceae; genus Khaya; species Khaya senegalensis. Next base: position 1,451,399 of record CP135548.1, on the reverse strand, counting down.
AATATATAATTTCTATTTATTTTTTAAATCAAGATTAAAACTAATAACAAATTTTTAATTAAAATTCATTATGCTTTTAATTAATTTACAATATTTTAATAAAATTCTAATGAATTTTAATTAATTAACATTTAAAATTATTATTTACTTTTTTTTCCAATTATTTCTATTTTTTCTTAATTGAAAATAAAAAAATTGGCATTTTTAATATTTTAATTAATTTACAATTAATTTCAAATGAATTACAAAATTAAATATCTTAGAAAAATTAATTAAATTTGAATTTCAATAATTATTTTTCATTAATTTTTATTTATTTTTATATCAAAATTTAAAATAATAACAAAATTTTAGATGACATTCACAATGCTTTCATCATATTTACAATATTTAAATTAATTTCTAATGAATTTTAATTAATAAACATTTATAATTATTATTTAAAATTTTCTCCATTATTTCTATTTTTGAATTTGAAATAAAAAAATAAAAATTGATATTTATAATATTTTAACTAATTCCTAACAAATTTTAATTAATTAATTTTTATAATTAATATTTAAGTTTTATTCAATTATTTCTATTTTTTCTTAATTTAAAATAAATTATAAAAATTGACATTTATAACATTGTAATTAATTTCTAAAGAATTTTAAATGAATTAAAAAATTAAATATCTTAGAAAAATTAATTAAATTTGGGTTTTAATTATTATCTTACATCAATATTTAATTTCTATTTATTTTTTAAATCAAGATTAAAAATAATAACAAAATTTTAATTAAAATTTATTATGTTTTTAAGTAATTTACAATATATTAATTAATTTCTAATGAATTTTAATTAATTAATATTTAAAATTTTTTAAATAATTGCTATTTTTAAATTAATTTTTTTAAAATTATTGCTGTTTAAATAATTATTATTTAACATTTATAATTAACATTTACATTTTATCTATTTATTTAAAATGTTAATTATCTCAAAAAATTAATTAAAAATAAATTACAAAAAATTTAAAAAATTTTATGCTTTTCGTGTGCCTCCCACTCATAAGGTTACGTGGCACACCTCGATGCATGTAGCACATGCACCAAGTGCGTGACTCGAGTGGACCACCCACGCGCACCACGTCATCCCACGTGTGAGAGTCACGCACCAAGTGCATGACATGTGCGGAAGATTTTTGCTCATGTTAGGCGCACGAGCTCGTGCCATGCATGCTTTATATTCTTGACACAAGCAGAAGATCTCTGCTCGTGCCGCGTGCACTACACGTGTCATGCACGTGCTAGAGCTTGGCAGGAGCAAAGATCTTCTGCTAGTATCACGTGCCTAGCATGTGGAGCTTATTGCTTTCATCCTCGGGCGCGTGATCCCCACGCACCTATACATTGCTATTGTTTTTTGTAATTTTTTCATTTTTTTGTATTTTTTTGCCATATTTTTCAGCAAAAATTGCCAAAATCTTCTTCCTTCCTAATTTTTTTTAATAATGTATGCGTATAATTTTTAATATCTACATAGTTTAACTATTTTTTTTATAATTGTCATATAAAATACAAATATTATTAATTAATTATAAATTAATTACTTATAAATATTTTTAAATTCATTAATATAATAAAAATTAACAATAGAAGTAAGAATAACCTCTATTATTTTTATTATTGTTGGAATTTGTCGATTCGTGTGTGTTTTTGAAAATAAAGAAGGTAAAAAAGAAAAGTGAAGAAAGGTTAAATGTGTGGTAAATTTATGGAAATAAAATTGTTAATATAATTTATTTATGAGAATAAAATTATTAAAATTAATTATTTTGATAAAAATTTTTAGAGTTGATTATAAATATAAAAAAATATGTTAAAATAAAATTATTTTAAAAAAAATTTTGAAAAGTATCTCAATATTTACTTTTTCTTTTTGTGAATAAATCGAAAATATTATAAACAAGACTATCGTCCTTATGACTCGATGGAGAGAAATGTTCACACTTAAAGCATTTAATAGCTAGTGTTGCCTTCACTTTCTCTTCAAGTTGAGAATGAAGCTTTTCATGTGCCTCCACAAATCTGCCAAAAAACATTGAAATGAAGTTTTCGGGTAAGTAAACATTTGCAAATAACTAAATACAAGAAGAGTTTGGTATGTTAACATCATGAACATCTCAACTTCATTTTACTTATACCGAGAACACATTCCGAGAATAACACTATACAACATTTCTATGTCATGAGCAATGCTGAGAGTGGCTGTAAATAAGTTATAAATTTTACATAAGTAGTTAATAATTGCCCATTAATTAAGAATAAATAATTGCTCATTAAATACAGGATAACCGTTTATTAAATATGAGATAATGGTTTATTAATTGGGATAACCAACCATTAACTAAGATAATTGTCTATTAAAACCTGTAAAAGACAAGTTTGGTTTCAAAGTCGGGTAAAAAGATTGACAGCAGATTTATACTTTTTGTCTACCTTACATTTTGATTTTAAACATTATTCTAACAGAGTTATTCTCAATATTCTAGCACCTTTTGATCTTAGTAATTTTGTAAGAGTGATTGAAAAAAATCATACCAAAGATCAAGAATAGAAATTTTGCTAACAAGAATTGAGAAATGAAAAGAGCAAATCTGTTGACAATTGGCAATTGAAAATCTAATGACAACAACATTCTAAAAGAAAAAGCTACAGATTTTCATCCAAAATTCCTACTGAACAAAGTAATGAATTCAAGTATATAATAAAATAAAAATTGTGTGTGTGCGTGCTTTTTTAATAAAAATGTTTGTTGACAATTAGCAACAGAAAATTCAGTGACAACACCATTCTCAAAGAAACAACTACAAATATTCATCCAAAATGCATGCTAAACAAAGTAAAGAGTTTAAGTATATAATAAAATAAAAATTTTGTATGTGTGTACGTGTGTGTTATTTTTATCAAAATTTTTATGTGAGAAATAAATTCACATCATGTCATAGATCAATTCACATAAATATAAAATATGCGTATAAAGTATTTTTAATGCATGCAAAAGCAATAATTTACAAGCATGTATACGAAAAATAAAAATGCATACACTTATTGTAATTTTTTAAAATTACAAATTTTATTTACTTAAGAATTTATTTATTTTTTCTTTTAAAAAATATAGAATTTAGCTTTATCAATCTTATATAAAAAAAAAATAATAACTAATAGATATCTCCTCTAAAGTTTGTTAAAATATTAGGTAGATGAAGCTATATGTGAAAACTACAAATACTTCTCCTTAATATAATTAAAAAATTAATTTTTTATTATATTCAGACATGTATTTATAGTTTTTACATATAAGTTTATTTATATGTTATTTTAATAAATTTCAAAAAATATATATCTTAATTGTTATAAAAAATATAAAAATATAAGTGTGATTATAATACAAAAGATTTTGTTGGAGATCATTAACAAACCATGTAGAAAATAAGGCGGCCTGCAGTGCCCTGCATGCTCTGACATTTTCTTAAAAGAAAAAAAAGAATATATTTGTAAGAATTAAAAAAAAAAAGAAATCACTGAACTTCATGGACCGTCTTTGTTGTCTTCTGAAGAGACGGATGGCTCATATTCCAGAATATTATAATTTAATTCAACAATCACCACGACGTCCATGTCACGGCATGAATGACATTTGGTATTTATCAACTGTTTAAGCCCTACCATGCCATTTTATGAATAAGGCTATGATGTACACACAATATATTCTTTAATTTTTTTCTATTATTTCGCTATATATATATATTAATTTTATTATATTTTTTATAATAAAAAATTATAAATTATAACAAAACAAGTTAAACATAAATTAAAAAATTAATATAAATTGTAAAATATATGTAGCATAACATGACCCATTTTATTTTCATATTATGACCTAATATTAGACTATCATAATTCATATCTTATTAATCTGTAATTTCTTTTTACATATTCTATGTCCTTTCTTAAATTTTTTTTCGAAAATCTTTTCAATAATTTTTATGAAATTGATAATTTCTCTATAAATCCTTCCTTCACTCTTTTTGACTATCTTGACTTGAAATATATTCCTCAAGTATTAATGAATAATTTTATTAAAAAGAAATTTTAATTGTATAAAAAATATAAGCTAGACATATTCTAGATTTTTTTACACGAGAATGAATATTTTTTTTTATTTTAATAAATTTTATTAATTAAATTATTTAATATCTAAAATATGATATTTAATAGAAGCAAGGAACTAAATTTAAGAATTTTATTACTTGAATTAATTAGTGTCTGAAAATACAATATTTAAGAAAAAGATATCATTAATAATTGTTGTGAAATAATTTTTCTACAGCATGCTTTAGAAACTAAAGCAGTATAAAATAAAAGAAGCAATTCCAATGCGTAATAATGTTATCACAAAAAGCGTACGACTAATTAGTTTGAATTACTTTTATAATGTTTCGATAATATAAAGAAAACAGTTCGAAAACAACGTGGGTGATGAGTACTCTTTCTAATTCTAAATGTATATTTTAATCCCAACGACACGGCAACAAAGTCTCTCTGTCTGTCTCTCCATCTGTCTTTCTGTCAAGTGTGGCGACTGTTGACAGATGGAAGAAAATTACGATAATAACATTGGGGTTCTTAAATTTTTATTTGTTTATATATAAAATGTGTGATTCTTCTTTATATCAAACATATCCCTAATGTTTATTAAAAAATTTATTATTGTATTTATGAAAAAAATAAAAAGAATTTGCTAGAATAAAAGTGTGATAATATCAAAACAAATAAATAAATTTTTACAACAATGTCAACACATGCATAATTAAAAAGTATTATTTAAAGTGTTAGCATATTTTATAATCAAAATGTTGTGGTAGCACGGGATAATCTTAATATATACATGTTGAAAATGTTGAAATTATAAATAACTTTTTCTTTATTTTTGAGATATTTAAATTTATTTTAAGTGAAAAGTATTAAATAATATTTAAAAATTAAAAATTAAAAATATTTATACTTTCATGAGAAAAAGTTTCAATATATGTATATAAATGATAAATGGAGATAATATTAATATAATAAATTTTTTTTTTCTATTAAAATAATATCGAAACATTAAAATTTTTTTTAAAAATATATAATGTTAAATATGACAATCTAAAAGTAACCTATAATCGTTGGCTAAAAAGCATAAATAATAAAGTAAATGATTTGAAATTTTTTTTTATTAAATATTATTTTAATTTAATTATTTTAAATTTTTTTAATAAAAATTATATTCGAGAACCCTAATTGATGTTAAATTTATTATCTTAAAGATAATTCAATTCTCAATATTGTTTGAAAAATAAATGATTTAATAATAATAATAATAATAATAATAATAATAGTAATTTGATCGTTGTAAAATAATAATATTTTTATTTAATATAAATAGATAAATGAGTGTCTTATCCCATGAAATTATAAAAAATAAAAAAAAAAACTTAGGGATTGGAAAGTTATAAAATAATGATGAAAGCAAATAAATATATAAAAAGGGTCGGCATATATTGAATTTGATAATCGAAGTGTCTATGTTGCGTGCGTAGTTAAGAGCCGGATGGCAAAACTCATTGAAAGAATCAATAGAAACGTGACTGGGTAGTGGGAGCGGAGATTTCTTCACTCTCTTTAAAGAAGAGAATATATAATACTCAACTGGTTTTTTTTTTTTTCAATTACATGTATTAATAATATTAATATTATATAATTAAAAAGTCCTTTGACTTTCTCCTCCAGTACCATGTGGAAAGAGCCTTACTAGAAAAGCAGCCTTATTAGAAAGGCCCTTTCTTCCTCCACCCCCACCGCCTCATCTCATCTCATCTCCTTCTGTTGTTTATCACTGTTATCTAGTTCTTTCTTGCACTATCTGTTTCGTTATTCTATCTGTCTGAATTTCATGTTGTTTTTTTCTTCTGGGATCTGTCTTGAAATATACATATAGATAGAAGATCCAAGTGAAAAAGCTATTGTTCTACCCTTCTGAAACTGTAAGCTTTCGCCCTCTGTTTGTCACTAATTTTTGCAATTCAATTTAGCTTCTAAAATCACGAGTCTCGATCTGCTAGCTAACTCTGTTCTTGTTTTTGAGTTTCTCTATGAACTTGAATGCCAAATATTGATGGGAAGAATATATGGATTTTGATCAATTTGAGTTATAATTGGTTGTGATTTTTTTTTAATTAGATAATACATATATAGAATAGAAAGGAAGCTTTGGATACAAAATTATTATTCTGGTTTTGTTGGTTTGGTTTTGTTTTGTTTTGTTTGGTTGGGTTAGAACAACGTCCCACTGTTAGTATGAGAGAAAGAAAGGCGTGGAAGTAGCCGCACGTCTCGTTCGGACAGTTGTTTTGTCTCTGCTCAATTTCATTTAGCGCGGATTTATTTTTTAGTTATTTAGTTCTTCGAGGTGCGCGTGATGTCACGCTCCATCTTCGAGCTTTGGCATTTGGGCCTTGCCACACGGAGCGAGCATCTCCAGCCCCCCTTTTTTAATAAGTCCCACGAATTGTAGTTAGGTTCTTATCTGTATTAATTTAGTGTAATGGTTGTTTCGCTTGCGTCTGATCTGTGATCGCTGATTTGTTTGTGGGTCTGTCTATATGCAGGTTTTTGCATCAGTTCTCGTTGAATTTGAATGGCGACATTTTTGGTAAGTGGTTTCATTTTGTCTTCTGTGTTTGCTTGCATTTTACAGTGGTAAATGAATTTGCATGTATTTGTGGGATGCAAATCATGAAATGCTGCGCATTCTGAGCTAGATTCGATCTAGTAAGTTATATGTAATTATCATTGTGTTTATCATTCCAGTTAGATGTTCTTTCGGGTTGAATGAACTAGGAATCCTGATAAAGCTTTTACTTTGGTATTAAATTATGTAAAAGAGTCACCTTACATAAATGTCAGTCTATTTTTTGATGCCTCGGCATAACAAAGGAAAATCAGTTGGCTTTGGCATGACGTTGTTTGACTCTTTTTCCAGGGTCACTCAAAAATGAAGAGGATGGAATCGAGAAAATCGCACTCCTGGTGGTGGGATAGTCACATCAGCCCCAAAAATTCTAAGTGGCTTGCAGAGAATCTTGAGGGTAAGCAATTCAGGGTACACTTATCTGGCTTTCTTGTTTGGTAGTTAGTGAATTACAAATCAATTTCACTTTGTTGAAATAAAAATTTTATGCTTTAATTGTGATTCTTATTAGTTTTGGTTTCACATTATCATGTTGGGTTAATATATAGCTCTAGTATGCCCAACTCTGGCTTATTTAGGGATATTGTATGCTTGGCTGTTTAGCAAACTTTAGATCCTAGGATCTTATTGTGTTTTATTTGACCAGCTTAAGTATTTTTGTCCTACATTCTGAAACTGGTTACAATGGGTAAAAGGAGTACATGCTAAGATAATTTTAGTTGCTTATATCCACTTAACATCTGTCTAATGGTATTGGCATTACCTGATTCCAATAGCCTACCTGTTCAAATGTAATTACACTTCCAAAACTACACATTTGAAATTACAAAAGAGTTTAGTGCTATTTATTTGAACGACCAAACTGTCAAACAGTTTGACTTTCCCAAGTATGTGTTTTCATGATTTCGATGATGAAATATTAGAACGACTAAAATAATGAACAATTAGAGTTTGCTTACTACACATTTCAAATTGTATAAAAGTTCACTGCTGTAATCAATTACATGACCAAAATGTTGAACAAGAAGCTGACAAATCGTTCAATGACTTCAGAGATGGACCAGAGTGTCAAAAGGATGCTGAAACTGATTGAAGAGGATGCAGATTCTTTAGCTAAAAAGGCTGAGATGTATTATCAAAAGAGGCCAGAATTAATAGCTCATGTTGAGGAATTCTACCGCATGTATAGATCCCTGGCTGAGCGCTATGATCACGTTACAGGAGAACTGAGGAAAAATGTTCTGTCAGACCTCCAGTCCCAGGGCTCAGGCATTTCTGACATCAGCTTTGAACTGCCTTCCACATGTCCCTCTCCTGACCAAAGGCCAAGTCATCGGAAATCTGGCCCCAGAGCTGCTGGTTTTGATTTCTTTCTTGGTTCTACTGGAAGCAGCACTGATCTTTGCCAAAAAGATGCAGATGAATTGTCCTCTTTAACAGATTCTGAGACAGAATCCGATTGTTCGTCAGTGAACAATTACTCAGGTTTTGTAGGGAATGGTGGTGATCAAGGGCTGCAGAGAAAAATCATTGAATTGGACATTGAGCTTCGTGAAGCTAAAGAGAAACTTCGTTTGCAAGAGGAAAAGAATGCATATGAGTCTATAAAAGGTGTGAAAAATGAGAATTCTGAAGATCTTGCTAGAATTGCAGGATATGAGCAGGAGCTGCAACGTGCTAATGAAAAGATTCAGCTATCTAATGAAGAAATTACTAAATTGAAGATTGAACTTCAAAAATATAAATTGTTGGAAATGAACAACCATTTGCTGGCTGAGTTTGGACCATCAGCTGAGAGAAACATCAAGATGGAGAAGGCTGAGCTGGACTCTGAAATAAGTCAGTCATCAAAAGTTCAAGATGGGATTACTGGGATGGAAGCACAAACCTTAGACTCGGATAGCAAGGTTCAGGCACTTATGGAAGACCTAAGAATCACAAGTGAGAAACTTCAGTTTTCGGAAGATGAAATTGCTAGATTGAGAAATGAACTTGAGACTAATACATCTGAAAAAATTCAGACTTTGCAAAATCAACTTCAATCGGCGCAGAAAGATATTGTGACAGGGAAATCTAAGCTGCACTCAGAGAAAAAGGAGGTCTCCAAGCTGCAAGAAAGGATTACAAGGTTAAAAACTAGTTTGTTAGACCGTGATCATGAGATCAGGGATTTGAAAATATCAGTGTCAGATGCCGAACAGAAGATATTTCCTGAAAAGGCACAGATTAAGGCTGAAATCTCAGGATTGTCACGTGAAAAGACTTGTTTGGAGCAGCAGCTAAGGGAATTGGAATCACGAGGAAGGTGTCTAGAAGAGGAGATTAGAAAAATCAAGGCCGAGAAAACTGAATTGGAGGTAAGGCTTTGTGGGGAGATTGAGCAGTTAAAAGCAGACATTGCAGAGAGAGATGATCATGTTGAAAATCTCAGCGGAAGCCTAAATACTTTAAGGTCCGAAATAGAAGGACTTTATGTGGAAGTTCATGCACTCAAAAAAGATTTGATTTCTAGAGATGGTCAGATTGATGAAATGAAAAAGCAATTGAAGCAGTTACATATGGAACATGTGAAGTTAATCACAGGTGCTGAAGAGTCTGGTAAACTGGTAAGGGAGTTGAGATCAAGAGCCAAGGAAATGGAGGAGGAGATTGAGAAGCAAAGAGTTATGATATTGGAAGGAGCAGAAAAGAAACGAGAAGCCATAAGGCAGTTGTGTTTCTCACTTGAACATTACAGAAGTGGTTATCTTACACTTAAGAAAGCATTCATAGGACACAAAGGAGTTGCAGTTTTGGCATCATAAGTATGTTATACTGTATCTGTATGTTTCTGGTGCTTGTTTCTGCAGCATTACTTTTCTCTGTATGGGTTGAAAGTTACCAAATTTTAGCGATGGTTATGGATGGCAGCCTTTGTCCTTTGATCTTTGTTTTGTTTACTGTAACATATAAAATGCAGGAACATGAAGGATCATTCGGGCAAGTAAATTATTATCAATGTTGCCTATCATTTGGGGGAGTAAAATTTTGTCAATGTTGCAGATATCTGTTCAGCCTGAGTCTTTACCTTGGTTTTATTTGTATGATATCTTGATTCGTTGGTTTATCTTAATGTATGATATGTTTTGATGCAATGAAAAAAAGTAATAAATTTTATCAATGTTGCAGATAGTAAAAAACTGTATGCGTGTAGGAACATGAGAGATCAGAACGGGCAATTACGCATTTAAGCGGGCAGAAACCTCAAGCTTCATCCATGATGCTCTTTAGGCCAGACAAATAATAAAAATATTGCCCTATTAAGAATATTAGTTTGTATATAAATCTTAATATAAGTTGATGTTGCAGTGTCTATTCTATTATATATTTTATATTTGTAAATGAGAAGAATAAAATAAAAATATGTAATAACATTTATTACACGTAAAAAAAAAAAAAAAAAAATTGTATGTGTCGATATTAAAATTTAGTACAGTACAAATATGAGTTTAAATATTAAAACTTTAGTTATGTGAAATAAACTCCGTTTATAATGTGCTCCAACAATACAATTCAAGAGGATTACAATAAAAATAGTGCAAAATACGCTTAAAACAAAGGAGCAAATCAAGAGTGAAGTGGCTTCATTAGTGAAGATTGAGCATGTTGAGAATGCACTTATATCCAGGAAATTGGCCTCCACGGTGGCTAGTGATAGTGGTTGCAACACGAATAAGGTCAGTCACGGGTGGATGTAGGTGGTACCACCGTGCGGAAACGACCTTGAGTTTTGGGGGCGGTGGGCGAAGTTTTAAAATGTGATAGGAGTTTTGGACAAACTTTTAAAATGCAACCTCTATCAATAAAGAATAAGAAATATATATGTGTATATGTGTGCATAATTATTTTATTATTTGATTAAAAATTAAGTCAAAACTCCTTACTCTTAGGTAATCAAATATGTGTGCAAAATTAATTAATTAATTTACTAAAATTTAATTACAAAATCTAAATACATATGAAAAACTAGTTTAAACATTATGAAAAACTATTTTTCTCAAATTTCTAACTACGAAATCACTGATCAAGTTTCATAATTAAGTTTGTCTACTAAAAAATTTTGTAGGGTTGAGTAAAATCAAATTTAGTTTTAATTTTACTTAAAATTGAAATCTACTCAATTTAATAGAGTATTTTATTTTTCTATTCCATTTATTTTTTATTCTAAAAGAGGATATCATGTTTATTAATTATCTTAATTTTATAATTTTTAATTATATAAAAAAATTCTTAAAAAATTTAAATTAATAGTATTAAATTATAGAATCAATGAAATATATAAATAAAAAATTGAGTAAATTAAAAAAATAGAAATAATTTATCAAAAAAATTGATATATTATAAATTATTTAAAAAAATATTATATTATTATTCAAAATAATATAACATATCATAAAAAGAGAAATTTAAATTTTTTTTACAAATGTAAAATTATATATCTAATAATATTATATTGTGTATATATTTATTTATTGTAATTGTTAATTTGTTTAATAATTTTAAAATAAATATATACACAACACGATTTTATTAAAACATTATACTAATAACGTAATAAATCAAGTTAAATAAAATATTATAAATATAATAATTGAACTACATATTGTAGTATCACATTTTATATTTGAGTTTAAAGTGTTTATTTAAAATTAATAAAATTAATAAAATTAATTTTTTTATAGTTTTAATTATAAATGTTTTTATTTCATTAATGGAATAATTTATTAAATATGAGTTGTGTTTATTTTACCCTTAAAAAATAAAATAAATTAAATAAATAAATTTTAAATTTTAAATTAAATCATTTCTCGATTTAGTTTCAGCTTCACAATCTTTGGAATTAAAAATTATCTGAAAAAAATTGGTTTGAGTTCAAAATCAATTCTTTTAGTTTGATTTTTGGCAATTTCAATCTATTTAGAACTGTTGCTTACTACTAAAATTTTAAATAAATAACATAACTAATCTATTTAATTTTTCTTAAGACACAGTTGATATAAAGTAATATATGATCAACTTCAACTTTGAAATTTTTTTTGGTGCAAATGCAATAGTAACTTATATAGTTAATTAAATTTTATATCCAATCCATACATTTGAAAAATAATTATGATGATATATTCATTCATCAAATTTTCAATATATTCATTTAATTCATACTCTTTATTATAACCATCATTCCTTTGTTCAAAGTCAACCAAAATTTAATTTGAATGGTTTACATATATATATATATATAAAATTAGTATGTCTCTTTTTGAGATCGAGCAACATCATTAATCTTTACTTCTTTTTCCTTTTTGCAGTGCCAAGAGGATACTTTCTAACTAAAGGCATGAAAACCATAAAAATTTAATAACAATAATATTATTATAACTTAATAAGAAAGATATAAAAAGTGATTTTAGATATTATAAGAATTTATTAAGATATCTACGAATTTTAATAGTATTTGCATTTAACATTTAAAAATAAAATTAAAAAAATAAAATTTAGCTATAAAATTACTAAAAAGGCTAAATTTGTAGTATGTATGTTAAAAGATTTAATTAATAAAATAAGGTTAAAATTTAATATTTCTTTTTAAAATAAAATAATAATTATATAATATGTCAAAAGTAATAATTAACTAAATTAAGACGTGCATGGCATTTATAATGTTTAACCCTGTACTTGTTTCTCTTATAACTTTTTCTCTTCTCTATCCTCTTTCTTTTCTTTGCACTCACTCTGTGTTATATTTTCTATGTTCTAAAAATTAAAGCAAGTCGCCACTTGTTTAGATTTCTTTTTTTTTTTTCATTCTTCTAGTCTTACATGTATTTATTTTCTATGTAGAATTTGATTTTTCCTTTATTTATTTGATTAGAAAATTATTTTACTCAAGACATAAAATTACGTGTAATAATGATTTCTGAGTTTGTCTACGGTACATTCAAAAAACGGTACATTCAAAATCATTTTAGTTTTGCAACGTAAAACCACCTTTTTGAGAACTTAAAGTAAAGAACAAAAACTTGAAATAAAATCAAAATTTTAGTATTTTATGTTTATGTTTGTTGTTTTAAGTTCTTGTAAAGGTAGTTTCAAGTCACAAAATTGAAAAATTTTTGATGTAATGGTATATAGATGTACCATAGCTAATCCCATGGCTTCTACAAAATAATGACTTGTAACAGTGAGTCCTAAAATATGATGTAATACGTTTGTACTATAGAGATTTCCTTTAGTGCCTATAATAGATCATTAAGTATTTGTATAATAAACTATTTTCTTTTGTCTATCCTCAATTTGATATCAAAGTCGCACTCCTAAAAGAAATTTTTCTTAGAGTTTTTCTCATTCTTCAAATAAAGTATGCTCTTTAATAACGTTTAAGACAAATCTATCGCACCAAAAATATTGTAAGAATTTCTAAATAATAAAAGTAAATTTTTAGTGATATAGGACTACATGTTTAAGTAATTTAGGATTGCAACCTTCATAATTTATGTATGTTATATTTTAATGCAAGATTTTGAGGGCCATGCCAATCTTTTGCCTTTGATGCTTTTAATATGATTGAATTATGATAACACAATAAGCACACCAATTTTGTTTGTTATTGTATTATCTTCTTATTTTTATTGTGCTTAAGGCATTCTAGGCATGATAATAATAGCTTACACCAAGCGTAATCAATGAAAAAGTTGTTGGTTATATGCCTTAGATCTAATAAGGACAAATATATAGTTATACATTATTTAAAAAATTGACATTTTATTTATAAGTTTTGTCTATAATAAATATTGACTATTTATAAAATAGAGTTCTTAAAATGACAATAAAATGATTTAACTTAAGCTTATGAGATGCTGTCATTCTAAAATATTCCCGATCATAGGATTATCAAATATAAAAAGTACACAAAGATTGTGAGAGATTAATATTTGAATAACATAAAGTCGATATCCTAAATGCTACTATTTTGACATTAGTGATAATATAAATCTATGGTCATACCATTATTACACTAGGAATTTAAATATTTGTTATCCAAACTTAAATTAACATGTTGTGTGTGTGTGTGTGTGTAACTATATAAACTCAATATAAATCAAGCACAATTTACACTCATATAAACCCCAATTTCTTCATAAACATAATTCAAGTTTACAACCACACATATATATATGCATCAATTTTGGTTCCTAGGGTTTCTTAATATCTATCCCTAATTCATGCTTTCTAAATGATCCTACCATGATTTTAAACTTAAAATAAAATTCAAAAAACTTACCAAAATTTTTCCTAAGCTAAAGTATGGTCTCTTGAAGCTTTCTCTTTAGATTCCTTCTTAATTGTATCTTTGGTGAAAAATCTAGGAAATTCTTGGTGTTGGCTTGTTTTTCTTAATTTTTCTATTTTAAGAAATCTTTCTACAATTTATGGGAAGCAAAAATTTTTGTATTGCAAGGATGGAAGAAATAGAAGAAATGGTGAATTTGGTAGATAAATGGAGAAATGTGTAGAGTTGTGTAGAAAAATGGAGATTTTGAGCTTAGACTTAAATAAATTGGGCCAAGTGAAATAAATAGAGAAATGGTCGCTAGATTTATGAAGAATTTAGGCTTAGGCTTCATTTAGCAAATTAGGCTAAGGATTTATTTAACTTTATCTTTATCCAAAAATAAAATCTCAAAAATAACCTTAACAAAAATTTACATTTTTATTTTTATCTTTAAAAATTTATTCACTAATTTACAAAAAAATAACCTTGTAAAATCATATTATTAGCTTCCTAAGATTTTAATAATTATATAACATAAAATATAATCTAAAATTATGAAATTTAACACTTATATATATATATATATATATAATATTTATCATATGCCTCGGTTCTATATCAACTAAGTATGTATATACTTGATGCAATATATATATATATATATATATAATATCATAACGTGTTGTAAATGTATATGTAATGCATCTAAAAGAGTATTGAGGATTTAATATAATTTCTATAGAATAAGTTTTATTAAAATTAGTATTCTTTTTCTATTGGGGTCATGATGCATTATTAAATATTATTCTTGATCTATGAAAATTAGTTTTTTAATTAAAGAGTTAATTAAGGATAAATTAATTAGATTAATTATGTAAACTCAAGAAGTCTATAATTATCTTCGTTGCCAACATAAGAACAAACCTAATGGGTTATACATTTTAAAATATTGAAAAATTAAGGATAAATTATGTAAAATTAAGTTTTAGAACTTAATTGTTAAGTTATTAAACTTTTAGGGTAAATTCATAATGTTAGAAATTATAAATAAAAAAATAAAATTTTAGAAATTTTGAGCCAATTTGTAAAATTAAAAATATTAATGTTATTTTACAATTTCTAAAAGTACATGTGCTATTTTATAATTTTTAAAAATTAGAGGTTAAAATATAATTAAATAAATTATTTATTTTTAATTATATTTTTAGATTTATCATAATAATAAATTCTATTTAATTATTATGATAATTAAAAGGATAATTAGAAATATGATAAATTTTATTTAATTAATTTAATTAATTAAAAGATAATTAATTATTTAATTAGGATGAGATGACAATATTATTAGATAAGATTAAACTTTATCTTTAGGTAAATATTTCAAATGTGATTAGGAGAAATATCTAAATACTATAAATACCTCTTCTTTTTTTAGCAAAAACAAATGTATTAGTTTTTTAAAAACTAATATTTGAAAAATGCCAAAATCCCAATTCAAGTCTCTTTTCTTAAGTTAGCACTAACAAAAAGAACATTTACATAATCTTGGATGTAGTAAAATTTAAATGTTTTTAATTTTCTACTTAGTGTGAATACCATTAGAGATTACATATTTTGGTGGTTTATTTAAGAAAATGACATTCACATACTATTTGTATTTTAACCATAACTTTTGAGTCAAAAATCAAATTAATGTGATTCTTACGACAATAAAAAGAGAATTCAAAAATTTAAATTTTGTATCTCATAAAAGAATATAATTCGAACGTATTTAAGGTTAAAATTGAGTTAAAAGTAATAAATTTGTAAAAAATCATGTTGGTGTAAGGTATGCCGTAAAATCTTATCAATTTTATTAATTTTTATTTATTATAAATCATGAATAATAAATGAATTTTTGTATGGGAATCAAGAAAATTATTTTTATTTTTATTTTAAAATTTTCACTGCATATATGCTCTTAATTTTTCTTCATGCACGGTTTATCTTATTTTTAATACCATTAAGAAAAATAGATTCTCAAATGTGATTAGGATATTGTCTCCTAATTTGATTAGGATATTGTCTTTTAATGTGATTAGGAAACTACATCAAGTTAAATAAGAAAAATATTTCCTAGAGAATATGGATTCTACAAAATTACAAAATTAAATGTGATTAAAATAAACTTTTGATAAGATTGAAAAATTTATGTTAGTAATTAAATTTTAAACATAAAGAATTACAATAAACATACTAATTGAATAAATATGGATTAATAATTTTTAATTATATTGTGATATGTGTATGTGTATGTGTGTGTGTGTGTGTTTAAATGAATAGAAAGGATGATTATGGACTAAAGTAATGGGATTAGACAAAAGGGTTATATGTTAGTTTATTATTTATTTTCTAAATAGGACTTGTGTGTCTTGCCTTTCTCTATTTTATTATGGATTGTTCAATTAATTCTGTAGAATTATATTTTACTTAGAATATAAATTGAAGTTTTGTAATTCTTGAAGACAAGTGGAGAAAAGAAAAGGAAGAAAACAAGAAGTCATAGTGGACTAAAGAAACAAGAAGTCATGATAGACTAAGGAACAAGGAGATCAAGTTTAAAGCATTTACAATACTTTGTAATTGGTTCTCCCACTAAGTATGAGTCATACTCATGCTCTTGGAGAAATCCATATTATTCTAAAAATTTTGATACTCTAGAAAATCTCCAAACTGGAATCGGTATTGAAACCTGTTGATTAGATGATTCAGCTACAACAGTGTCGGTTTGAGGCACTGAGAACTCTTTCTCAAGCTCAATATTTCTACCTATGCCTACTTTTTCTAAAAACACTTTCTCTAAGAAGTGTGTATTCCCACTTATCGAAACTCTTTAACTAGAAGGGAAGTAAAAATAATATCTTAAACTATTTTTAAGATATGTAATAAACCAACCCTTCTCTGGCTTATGCTTTAGTTTATCAGTGTTAACTAGCTTAACAAAAACTAGACAATCTCAAATTTTTATATAATTAAGATTAGGTTTCTTACCACTCTATATTTCATACGAAGTTTTTTGGACTAATTTTGACGAGATTAAGTTTAAGATATGCACAACGATTTGTAGAACATAACACCATTGATATAATGACAAATTTGTGAAGTTTATCATTGACCACACCATTAAGTTGTGGCATATATGAAGGAATCAAATAAAAAATTATTTCATTTTCTGTTAAAAATTCTCAAAATTCTATACTCAAGTAATTACCTTTACGATCTGATCGCAGAGATTTAATATTCTTTCATATTTATTTTTCTATTTCATTCTCAAACATTTTAAACTTTTCAAAGGATTGAGATTTATATTTTATCAAATAGACATACCCATACTATGATATATAATTAAAAAGGTAATAAAGTAGTCAAACCTTCCTCAAACTTGTTTACTGAATGGTCTACACACATCTATATGTATAAATTTTAACAATTCATTAACTTTATCTCTTTTACTCTTAAAGGACAATTTGATCATTTTGTGAATTCCAACAATTCACAAGTTAGATAGTGTTTCGAAAACTTTAGGATATATCTCATTTCGAACTCTTTTCTTAACAACCATTTTAATAAAAATTATGTTGCATAACTCAAATATATACAAACTATTTATATTTACTACTCTATCAACCAATACATTTATTACATGTATTAAAAATTCATTTCCATTAAGCTATATAATGTAACCAGATTTATATAGTACATAAACAAAAATGATCCTTCTATTAGTTTTAGCAAAATATAATATAAATTTTAAACTTAAAATATGTCTAGTCACCAATATGAGAAAGTATGATCCCTTGGCCTCTACAATAACAGTTACTCCAATAAGATACATACATTTATTGTAATTACTAAATCAACTATCCAAGATTAATTATCTGAAATAATATTTATTTTCTAATCAATCATAAAACAGTTATACATACTTGCTTTAGTATGCTTTAGTCTATTTTAATCTTCTAATGGCCAAGTTTCTCTTAATAGAAACAATTTTCTATGTCATTGACTTTCGTTATATTGGACTGAACTTTCTTAAAATCTTTTTTCTTTGGACTAACTTTTGGCTTTTTCTTGACTAGCTTCTTTGACTTCTTACTAGTCTTACTAAAAGAAGCCATATAAACATCCTCATGTCATTTCTCTTTATTCATTTGCCTGTACAATTCTTAAAACTCATTAAATAATTCTGAAAAAGTTTGCTCAATCATATTCAAATTATAATTAGTTATAAGCGATTTATAACTAGGAAGGAGGGACTAGATAATTAAATTCACCTTAACACGATTAAGCATAACCACACTATATTCATCAAGCTGACTAATATAATTTATCATCTCAATAACATGGTCATTTAGAGGCATATCTTTTCTAAGCCTCACACTAAAGAATGTAGCATATAACTTATATTCCTTTACTCGAGAATTATCGTCATACAACTGTTATAAGGCGATGAGAATATTATATGCACTATAAAAATTTTTATGTTAGGTTTAAAGCTCTCTATTCATGGTCACCAACGTGTATCCCTAAACTTTTCAGTTATCATCGTGTTATCTTTCATATGCTTTAAGGTCATCACATGAAGCATCACTGTTTATCGTAAACGGAAGAAAAGCTTTTAAAGCATAGTCAAGTTTTTTAAAATTCAGAACAATTTTGAAATTTTTAAGCCAATCATTAAAATTTTGCCTTATTAAAACATCATCATCCAATATTCTCAAAAGAGTATTGTTTGACATTTTGTATAATTATATCATAAATACAAGAGATTGGGTGAAAAGAAAGTTTTGATTAGTGTTATATAAATGTCCAAACAATTTGAACAACAATATAATGCAATGCTAATCATATTAGCCACTACTATTTAATTTAAATCCTATTTAATTTAACAAATTTAATGGGGAATCAAAATTTTATTAAAATTAATCAACCTTACATTATAAAATCTTGATCAATTAATCACAATAAGTAGGAAATACTTTCCTGTTACATCTCATGTAAAATATGATTTATTTTTCTTATCTTAACTTTAGACACTTTACATTTTAAAATATTGGCATCCTTAACTAGTTAAATTTGAACCATTATACTTTCTTAAGATATACCTCTTGTAACATTCTCAAATTTAGGTGTTCCTCTAATACTTTAGTATAATTATTTTTATAGTATATCTTAAGTTTTGGATTGTGAATATACAAGATAATTTTTAAAACTCTAGTTAGTGCCATTTTGACAAAAAAAAAAAAAAAGAAAGGAGGATCAAAATAATGATAAAAAGTAAAACTGTCATTTTAGGCGAGCGTCGATGGACCGAATGAGAGATGATTGAGTTAAAAGTTATATTTTAGTTATTACTAGAGAAAAATATAGGTTGGATAACCCTAAAATAACAAGAATTGTCAGTTTACTGAAAAAGAGCAATTTTATCAAAAATGACAAAATGGTTAATTTGTAAGGGCCACAAAAGTCATATTGAAATTTAAATTTTCAAAAATATTAAAAATATTGTTAGAAGTATGTAGAAAGAACAAAATCAAATTTAAATAAGAATACCCTTAGAAAAGAGAAAAAATGATCAAAATAACTAATTTTCTTTCCTATTGGCAAAATGATTATTTTATAATAAATTTTTGAATTTTAAATCACCAAAATCTAATGGACGAAAGTGAAAGAATTTGAAAATAGTTTAGGTAGCCTCACAATTTTCTTGAGAGTTAAATGTAAGTTTTGATGAGTTATTAGATAAGAGTGTAATTTTTAAAAATATAAAGTTTGGTAAGACTTTTTGAGTTTTTCAAATTGAATGAATTCAACTTTTTCTTTCTCTTTCTTGCTGTAAAATCATTCTCTCCCTTCTCTTTTAATTTTTTTTTTATTTTATTAAAAAAATCAAACAAAATCTCACAATCTGCTTGATTAAACACGTTATCGCAAAAAAAAAAATTATTTTATGCATCGAGAGTTTTAATTTGATAGTAAAAATTTTTGATTTTATTAAATTTTAGTTTATGAATTTGTTGAAATGTGATTTTGATGGTGGTTTTATGATTTTAAATAGTATTTTAGGTGGTTTTTTTAACTTGAATTTGGTGCAATTGCTATTAACTTTAAATTTGAGTTAAGACCTAAATCCTAACTTGGTAATTTGAGGGTTTTGTAGAATTGATGCATAATTTATGAAATTGAATGTATGGGAAGTAGATTGGAGTGAATAGAATTGTGTAAAAAGAAAAATTTTGGTTTATGCATATTAAAACATATTCGGCTATTATTTATGGAGCACTTAAATGCTTGATTTTAATGTGTTTTAATATATTTAAATATGTATAAATGTGTTAGGGAATAAAGGTAATTAATAGAAATTGGTTTAAATGTGTAAATTGGAAGAAAAATAGAAAAATAACAAAGTTAGAAATTTTAGATAATGTTCATTAAGGCCTTACTTGCTAATTTTTGAGAGGATTATGTGTTAACAATGGTATGGTGGAACAACATAATTGATTGAATTTGATTTGATTGGTTAAAATAGAAGAAAAATAGAAAAATGACAAAATTATCCATTTTGGATACTATTTATTTGGTGTTAAATTATATTATTTTGATATGTCTATGTGTTAATAGTTGTATTGTGAAACACTGAAATTGATAGGAATTGACTTAGATGTGTAAAATAAAAGAAAAATAGAAAAAAATGATAAAATTATCTAGTTATGGTGCTGTTCAATTAGTATTGGATGATCACTTTGGTCAAATGAATATGTGTTGGTTAATTAAGGTTACATGTAAATAACTGAAAATTGATTGCGTAGAAAAAAAAATTTCATTGTTGGAGAATGAGTATGGATGTGGAATTTGGAAATATTTTGAATGGTTAATTAAATGTGTGTGTGTGTGTGTGTGTGTGTGTAGTTGTGTGAAGTTAATGATTAAGTATTATTTAAATTTATGCCTCATTCCGTCAACATCCATCGTTAAAAGCAGTATTTTAAAATATATTTTCGGTATTGTATATTTAATATAGGGATATATTAATATAGATGTGTGTGTGTGTGCATATATATATTAAATGGATTAGGAGAATATATATATATGAATTGGTTACTATCACTATTATGAATGTTATTTTTTATAATTAATTTGACGGTATATATATTGGTAGGTATTGTGATGCAGTTATAGATATATATTTATTTTATATTGGGATGAAATTATAAAAATATTGTGTATGTGATTATCATAATTTTAATAAATTACCAAAATACCTTGAGTAATAGTAAAGAGTAAATTAGTAATATAGGTATATGATAAATCGTGGAGAAATGTATAAGTGGCCAATATTCTTGTGATGAGATTACGAAATTTTCTTACATATCAGTAGAGTCATTTATGATGAAATGAAATAATGATTTATTATTTACTGTGGTGTTCTTTGGGGGCATGTGAAACCCACAGTTGTTCTTATGATATTCGAAATTATATGTGAAAAGCTACAGTAGTCTTCCATGGTGCCTTTAGGTACCCTGAACCCATGGTAGGAAGCGGCAGTTTACCATGGCGCTCTTAGGGGCATGTTGAACCCATTGTAGCATTATAAGTGTGCACAATTTATACATATATTATTGTGTAAGATAAATAATATAATCATGATCTATAGTATATCTAAATATGACTGGTCAAATGAAAAGAGAATAGGATGATAGAAATGGAATAGATAAAGTAGAAAGCGTACAGAAGAAAGTGGTATTATACTATAATTATTTGTAATACCTTAATTGGACTGTTAATTAAATAAATGAGTTGGATTAGTCCTAACTGGTTATTATTGTAGCGTTGAATATATGAGATATATTGTTGTCCTAATTAATTATTATTTGTATGATTAGAATATTGTGATTTATTAAATTATTTTATTAAATTTTGTATTTCTTATTGAATAATTCTAAATTACTCACTCCATGGTTGAAATAATTTTCAAGTATAGCTAGTAAGGCAATAAAACTGGACAAATTCTCGAAACAGTAACCTGTCAAGAGAGTTGGGTATACAAGATTTTTGTTGCTGAAATAATTATTTTATTATAAATCATATTTTTAATATATTGTACATATTGTAAATAAGTATATATATTGAATTGTGATAAATATTTATTTTGATTATAATAAAAAAAAAATTTAGCCTTTTTTTTAATACCTATTTAGAAGTCATTATTTATTATTTAAACGGGTATGTGAATCCCATAAGCTGGTATCGGAGCGAATTTTCTTAAAAACTTTTTGTGCAAGTATAGATATTTAAATAAAAATTATTTTGTTATGTTGTGGTATGCCTAATATCTTAGAGGATGTTTCTTGAAACCGATTGCTATAAATATGTATTTTCACTTTATTTCCTATATAAGTTATAAGGTTATGTCTGTTTTATGAGAAAGTGTTATGTGATTGTAGATATGTTTAAACTCAGACCAAGATTCGATTTTTGGTCTTCTATTAATCAACATGAGAATACTATGCTTAGTGGGGTCATAGTAAGGGACCTGGAGAGATAGTTATTCAGAGGGAAAACGAAAGGATTAGAAGGGAAGGGAGGAATTGGAACACTTTTTATTCACATCCAGATCTGGGTCCTAGAGCCACCGAACAGAGAGAAATAAATGCCCTAAAAGGTATGAAGGTTTATGGGAAGGGCGTTAATAAGAATAAATTAGTGATTTGTAAGATTTGTTGGATTAGAAGAGAAAGGATGAGGTATTGCTCTGAAAGGCAATGGAGAGTGGCCCTAACTAGGAGAAGATATGATGAGGTCGCTGCCTCTATTATAAGAGAGTTTAATACCTCTTATTCACTTAGGATTTTAGATTCCCTTCCATCGTGAGGGATTATTATTGACCTAAAAGTACCGATGAGAGGGTTAGATCCTTATCCCCTAAGAATGGTGGACCATTTTTTCGTCCAGCTCACCATACATGCACCTCCATCTCTTGTAGTTTCTAAACTCGAGCCACCAGAGTTATGGTTTTTCTCTAATGGTAGTGAACCATCCGATTTGGCCATAGAAATTGATTTGTCCGAGAGCTCGCATTCATTCCCCAATACATATTCCCCTCCACCAGATTCTTTCAGTACCAAGAGTGACCCATCCGAGTATCCTCTATATCCTTCTAGTAGTGAGGTTGACTCGGCTGATTATTATGCAGACACTAACCCCTCGAAGTGTTCCATAGAAATAAACTCTACTCTGTACTCTGTAGATTCTAAGTTTTCCACACATACTACATTGATGGATATATTTGAGCATATTGATCCTGATGTAGGGGTGAATTCTGCAGGTCACTTATCTTCAGGAGATGAGTAGAGAGAGTTTAGGGTTTTGTGTGATAAGATAGTGTACATATTATAAATAAGTATAAGTATCATAATATATATATATATATATTTTTGATAAACAATGTAGAAATTTTGTTATATATATAATACAGTCGCGTGCAGTAAAACTTCTACTTGTTTACACATAATGTGAGTATGATGTCTATTTTACCTCATGTAGTTGATTTACTAGTATATTCTGGCATGGGTTATTTTATTTGTATATGTGTATGTTAAAAATGCTATGGTATGAATTAAATGGTATGTGTCATATAGAATGAGTGTTATGATTATCTAAACATGTATGTGATATTGTTAAGTAAAATAAAATATCGATGTTTTATAAGAGGACGGGAAAGGAGTAGAGGAGCTAGTTGTCACGGGATTAACTTTTAGCACAGCACACCTGTGCGGCATTTAGGCAACTTTCCCTAATAAGTTGCTAAGTAAGCTTTAATACCTTTCTCACAAACTCAAGAGAAATGTTAAGAAGTGTGTATGCACAGAGCAAACAAACCATAAAGTATTTACTAGCAAAAAAGGTTTTATTACACAAGAAAGCTTTGTTACAAAGCTTTTGGAGTGTTGTTAGAACTCTAAACTTGTTAGATTGTTGGATTATTGGATGCTTAACAAAATGAGGCCACTTCTTATTTATAGGCCTTCATGCCACCAAATGTGTGGCTATAAATCTTTCTCTGGAATTATGTACAAGATATTTACAAAATATTCTAGACTAACCTATACATTCTTACATGTTTTAGAAGCTTCTATAATATTCTAGTTGGCCTATATATTTCTCCATGCTTCTAGAGTTTTTCGGAGTGTTCTTAAGTCTTTCGAAATATGCTATAGAGTTCTAGAACATTCTAGAGTGTTTCGGAATGTTCTAAAGTATTCTAGAAGGTTCTGAAAAGTTCTAGAGTATTTTGAATAGTTCTAGTAAAATTTAGAACACTCGAGAAGTATTCTTTTTATGCCCAAATGTGCATAAATTATTAAGTATTATGGTGTTTTTATCTTTTAGAGTGGCAGAGCGTGGCATCCTCCCCCACCTAAACTCGTGACGCCCTCGTCGCGCCTTCATCCTTGAATCGTTAAATGTGCTCAGTGAATTGCTATAGAGTACTTTCTCGCTCCAAGCTTGCTTCACTGCTAGGGAAGTTCTTCCACTTTACCAAGTACTCAGTGTATGGTTGAACGTCTTTCTTCTTAATTACACGATCTACAAGCATGCATTCTACATCTTTGTCGAATACAGTGACTACAACCGTTGGCACTCTCTTTGATATATTTCTTTCATGGTCTTCTATGTCTTTATGGTAAGGTTTAAGAAGACTTACATGAAAGACTGGATGAATCTTGAGTCTTTGTGGTAATTCCAATCGATAGGAGACCTTGCCTACATGCTTGATAATAGGGAAGGGTCCCTTGTATCTTTTCAGCAAACCTTTATGTACTTGTCGGAATGCCTTGAATTATTGTGGTAGTAATTTGACAAGTACGATATCTCCTTCCTTGAACTAGATATGTCATCTTTTTGGGTTTGCCCATTTCTTCATACAGTGAGTGGCTTTATCTAGGCATGCTCGCGTAATGTCGGCTTCTTCATGCTATTCTTTTGCGAGCTTGTAGGCAATAGGACTACTACCTTTATATGTCGAGGCTATGGCAATTGAGGTCATTGGTTATCAGCTTATTATGATCTCAAATGGACTCTTGCCAATAACCTTACTTTTTTAAAGGTTATTTTAGAATTAAGCCACATCGAGTAACTTTGCCCAATTTCGCTGATGAGCGCTCACATAATGTCTTAAGTATAGTTCGAGTAGATTTCTGGCGGTCAAGTCATGGTTCAAGCCTTTCTTGATGCGGTCGATAAGGTTGCTTTGTGGTCAACTGAGACTTAACGTAGCAAGTTATGTTTTGTGACTTAGTGCATCGGCCACAACGTTAGCTTTACTTAGCTTGTACTTGAGCCAGTAATCGAACTCCGCCAAGAAATCTTGCCAACGAGCTTGCTTCGATCTAAGTTTTCATTGTGTTTGGAAATAACTTGTGGCAATATTGTCTATCTTGATAATAATAAATGAAGACCTTAGGAGATAGTGTCGCCATACCCTTAGACAGTGGATAATGGCAGTCATATCTTTTTCTTGGACAGTGTAACGACATTCGATGTCATTTAACTTATGACTCTCATAAGTAATAGGGTGACCTTCTTGCATAAGAACTCCTTCAATGGCGAAGTCTAAGGCATCTATGTGTACCTCAAATTGTTTGGTGTAGTCAAGCAAGACTAATACATGCTCCTTTGAAATAGCCTTCTTTATATCATCAAAGGCCTCTTGGCATTTCTCAAACCAATACCAAGTTTGGTTCTTTTTTAACAAGTTGGTTAAGGGTGTCACCTTTATTGAATAACCTTGAATGAACCAGTGATAATAATTTACCAACCCAAGAAACGAGCGTAACTCTGTCACTTTAGTAGGAGGTTCCCAATCATAAATCGCCCTTACTTTTGCTATATCCATCATAAGCATTCCATCCCTTATTCAATGTCTAAGAAAGTCTACTTGTTGTTGAGCAAAAGAGCATTTCTCGCGTTTAATGTAGAGATTATTTTCTCGTAGCACTTAGAATACTTGTTTGAAGTTGTATACATGTTCTTCTTGCTTAGTGCTATACACCATGATGTTGTCTAAGTATACTACCACAAACCGATCCAAGTATAGATGGAAAAGCTTATTCATGAGAGTGCAAAATGATGTAGGTGCATTAGTAAGGCCGAATGGCATGACAAGGAATTCGAATACCCCATACCTGGTCACACACGTAGTCTTGGGTTCATCTCCTGTTGCAATACGCACTTGGTAGTATCCTGAACGTAAATCCAATTTAGTGAAGTATTAGGCCTTCCAAAGTTGATCGAAGAGATCTGCTATCAAGGGTATGGATATTTATTCTTGATAGTTATCCTGTTGAGTGCCCAATAGTCAATGCACATACGGAGTGATCTGTCTTTCTTCTTTAGAAATAGCACCGGTGCGCCAAAGGGAGCTTTAGAAGGTTGGATGTATCCGGCGTCCAATAAATCATTAAGTTGTTTATGCAACTCTTCAAGTTCAGGAGGCGCCATGCGGTAGGGTGCCATGGTAGGTGGTTTGGCCCCAGGCTCCAACTCGATTCGATGGCCGACTTCACGCCTTGGTGGAAGTCTTTTTGAAAGTTCTTATGGCATCACATCCTTAAATTCTTCAAGGACTATTTTCATCTCTATTGGCATCGAATCTTCAGGTGTTAATGTATCTTCTTTATCGTTGAGGTCTCGTAATGAGACTAAAAAGTTAGAGTCATGCTTTAAACCCTTCTTAAATTGTATGGCAGACAACACTTTGGCCTTAACTTTAGCTACACGCACAGTCAGAACCATGTATGCTTTACTCCCATTGAAGATGTTGAGGGAGTTAGTGGTTGATAATAAGAAGGCATTGACCTGGTCAAAGAATTCCATACTAAAGACGACTTGGAAGTCATTCATGGGTGCAATAGAGAAGTCTAACTTCCCTTGTCAAGTGTCCATACATGTTGGGACGATTCTGACGATGCCAATGATTGGCTTGGTGGCGGTGCCTCTTTCCTCGGTCACTTTGAAGACAAGACGTTTAACCTCAACTTCTAAAACGAAGTTGTGATTTGCTCACATGTCAAGTAGCGCACGAACGGCTTTGTCATTGACAGTTGCAGTGACAAACATTAAGCTTTTCTTGATTGGTGTGGGTGTTGTAGCATCACCCTTAAGCGCTCCGAATTCTTGAACGGAACCAACACTTGCCCGGGGTTCCTCTAATTATGATTGCCCTTGACTCTCTTCATACTGTGAAGTCATGAAGTTAAGCGCGTTATGCTTGTGGCAATCTCGAACCCAATGTAGTCCGTCATAGATGAAACATGGACTTTTTGGTTTAGGCACTTTACCTTTGTCGCGTCTATCCTTGCAGTTTTGTCCCTTATGACTTAATCTCTCTCCCCCACCTTTACCATAACTGGTCTTTTTTTCTTTGGGTTGAGAGTAATCAATGAGAGACTTAGCTTCTACGATAGCGATGTCAAGATCGCGCACACCATGCCTTTTTAACTCTTGTTTCGCCCAATCCATAAGGTCGTCTATGAAGTAGAAGAGTGCATCCTTGTCAATGAGATATGTTATCTCAAGCATTAAGGTAGTGAACTCTTTGATGTAATCACGGATACTACCCATTTGCTTAAGCCGACGCGGGTGACCACAAGCTTCAAGCTCAGCATTACAAGGGCTAAAGTGCTTCTTAAGCTCATTCTTGAAGTCTAGCCATGTCTCGATGGCACAAATACCTTTAGCCATCTCGCCATTCCTACGCTACCACCAGAGTATTGCAGCATTGCAGAGGTATGTTGGCACACAACTAACTCTTATAGTGTCATCCCTTACGCCGATGGCATTAAAGTATTGTTCCAACCAAAAGAGAAAATTTTCAACCACGACAGTGCTATGGGTGCCGTTGTAGGTTGCAAGCTTGGGCACTTCAATTCAGCGTCCTTCACTTACTGTGCTAGTTAAACTTAGACTAGCAGTGAAGGCACGCTTATGCCATGCCCAATCCGAACAGATTTCCTCCATCTTTGCACGGACAAATCGTAGTTCATCTTTTACAATGTCACGTAGTCTAGCAATTTCTTGCTATAAGGAGAAAAGTTCTCCCCTAAAGAGTCACTAAACTCTTTGATAGACTCTTTAGCGACCTTGGTAACCTCAACATATTCTGTCTCTAAGCCTTCAAGATGGTTTTCTAGGTTATCAAGGGTAGAGTCTATTGTTGAAACAGTTTATTTCAAACTAACAACGCGAGGCTCAATAAATTCAGAGGAAGAGGCTTTGAACTTACTACGCTTCCCTTGAACACGTTGTTCTTCTCGCCCATGAGCCTGCTTTTGTGGCACCTCCACACTAGTAGCAACTTCAGATGGTGTGGCCATTGTTTCTCTCATGTGATGTAGTGTTGTTTAGGATCGTAACATAGTTCTGATACCAACTATCACGGGGTTAACTTTTAACGCAGCTCACCCATGCGGCACTTAAGCCTCAATGTAGAACACTCGAAAAGTATTTTTTTTTCATGCTCAAATGTACATAAATTATTGAGTAGTATAGTGTTTTTACCTTTTAGAGCGGCAGAGCATGACATAATGCCCCTTAGGAGAGAGTGGAAACTTTTGCTCTATCACAATCGACCGGAATTACTATAGATGCAGCTGAATTTAGAAATATGATTCAGCAAGTAGTACAGGAAACCTTGAGGGGGTTGATACTTCAGAATTTTTCGGCACCAGCTCTCGAACCAACTACTGAAGTTTCGACTACACCCAATACTAAACCAGAGACTGAAAGGATAGCAATGGCTATACAGAGTAGGCCCCCACCTATTCAGGATTTACTTAGTTAGCATTCCCCCAAAGAGTTTCGGAGAACACATGATCTCATAGTAACGGACGAATGGCTAAGATCAATAGAAAATATCCTAAGGCTATTTACTATGATTGATTCAGAGAAAGTGAAGTATGCCACATTCTTATTTCGAGAAGATGCTCGAATTTGGTGGGAAATGACTTAGGAAGCAGTAGATGTCTTTACCCTGTCTTTGGCAGCATCCAAGAGACTTTTTGAAGTGCAGTATAGGTCTGCATATGTTGTGGCTGTAAAGGTACAAGAGTTTGTTACCTTACAATATGAGGGAATGAATGTTAAAGAATATTCCACCAAATTCAATGCTTTTCTCAGATTTGCCACCGGAATTGTTAGCACACCTGAATTTAAGAGGGATAGAATTTTACAGGGGCTTTGATCAGATATAGTTATCCAACTAACGTCAGGTAAATAACTTCCAGTGGATTATGCACAAATCCTAGATAGAGCATTAAGAACAAAAGTTAATGCTAACAAGATAAGGGGTAAACCATCCACTGCACCAGCATTACCTGCACCTACCACTCAATCTTCTGGTCCTTCCTTATTCGCGGGAAGCTACAATTCATGACCACAAAATTAAAAGAGAAAAAAAATTTGTGCCTCAAAAGAATAGGAAGAATTGGTGTAATAACAAGATGTTGAGCCATAGCACAATTTCCTAATGCCCTCGATGCAAGAAGTTTCATACTGGAAAATGTCGCGTCAAAGGCAAATAGGTCATCTGTTATAAATGTGGACAACCAGGTCACATCAAAGCTCATTGTAAAGCCTCTTCGCCACCTATTAAATCTCAGCAATAAAATACCCCACAATCGATAACTGCTCAACATGTTTAGACAATCAAGGGGTTACAGGTTCAAGTGTATAAGATAACTCAGAGTTAAGTAGAGGTTAGCTCTTTCGCAGTAACTGGTCAACTTCTATTTCATTCTACTCCTTTGTATGCCTTAGTAGATTCTGGAGCTACCCATTCTTTTATTGCCTTTGTTATGCTGGAAAAACTGAATATAGAACCCTCTAATCCACTATATCCTATCCGGGTAGAGATACCAAATGGAGATAGGATAGAAATTGAAATGATTTTCTAGAATGAGTAGGTAGTAATATTGAGTAGAGAGTTAAGAGTAAATTTGAATGTGTTGCATATGCCTAATTTTGATATTATTTTAGGCATAGACTTTTTCAAGAAATATAATATAGAAATTGACTCTGAAAAAAGAAGGTCCGATTTCAGTTAGATGGCGAGCGAGGGTAAACAACTTAGCATGATGATCAGTAGCTTGCAAGTTAGGAGTATATTGAGAAAATGATGTATAGGGTATTTCTGTAATAAATAAATTTTTAAAAGTATTTCTAGAAGAGTTACTAAAATTAGCCCCAAAACGAGAAGTATAGTTTAGTATAGAGTTAGAACCTAGTGCAGCCCCAATCTCAAAATATGAAACCCATAACCTTAATATATATATACGCATACATGTACATATATATATATTAAGATTAATTATTTAAAACTTTAATTTATTTAATCAAACCATGGATATCAAAGAAAAATTTATATTAAATATTTTTTTCTAATAAAAGTAAAATATACACATTTATAAATTACAATCACAGTTTTGAAATGTATGTGCAAAATTTTGTAAAACAAAACATAATATGCTACTTCTTGAAATTCTTACTGTGACTCAGAGGAACCATCCGGAGCCAACTCGCCGCTAACCATACCTGAAAAGAAAATCAACCACAGGGGTAAGCAATTAGAAATTGTTTAGTAAAAATCCAAAGTTCTAACAAGTATGTATTCAACTTATTTCATTCTCTAGAATAGCACCTCTATCATATAAATAATAATTTCTATAAAAATTTCGGCAAGAGTTCACTTACATATATAGACTACACTACCTGCAAAGAAAACCAGAACACTTCCAATATCATTCAGTAACGACTTACAACTTCTTCAATAGATATCAATACTACTAAACATCATCTTTTAGCACGTAAAAGCATTCTGTTACATATTTCCTTTTCTCACTCTTTTCTATTCTATTTCTGTACCATTTTAATTTTATTCATTCTATTTTCTCAGTTTAAAGTCTGAATTCTATTTTTGTATTTTCTTCTTTATTCTAACAGTATAGTATACATATTAAACTGTATAGCATATATCAGCATACAAGCAAAATAACTTAGTACATTTCATTTATTCGAAACTAGTCAAAATTACGGTAATTATGGATCGTGGCCACAATTCTGATACAATTCTCATCCTACATGACCACAAATAAATCATTTTGTGTTACCATACCACCTAAGCCATGGACCACACCAAAACCACGTCTTCCCGTATATGGTCAATGCAACTAATTCTAATTTGAACTAGCATTACCGCACAGCTGGGATACGAGGAATCATATAATTCATAATTATTCTAATTATACAATTTTTTTTTATAACCATTATTACCACTTTACCCTTAACTATTTTCAATGACATTTCAATAATTTCACATTAAACATAATAACCATATATAATACATTTCTATAATTTCTTACCAACATTAAAATGAATTTATACATATTATTAAATCACACAAACACAAATGCATGTACTAATAATCAATAATCATAGTAAAATAATAATATCTATTACTATATATCTATATATATTAACATATTTGCATATAGTATACTATAACGCTATACCATACACTATAACTAAAACATACCCATTCTTTATCAATGGGATTTAGTTCAATATATTCTATAACCAGATCTATAAATTAATATATTCATAAAAATATAACACAATAAAACCTATATGATTATTTACTTTTTAATGGTTGGTTTTCAATTATACCATTTTTTCAATGTCTTTCATTTTTATTCACCCAAATCAAATTTTACTAATTATAATATTTTATAATATATTTATAAATATATACAAATATATCATAAAATAACATTTAAAGTTACCTAAATAGTAAGTAAAATTATTATTTTACTATTTTTTTATTTATCATCTATTTTAACTAACCAAATCAAATTCAGTCAATTTCGTTATTTTACCATACTATTGTTAATATATAATTTTCTCAAAAATAAGCATATAATGCCTCAATATATAGTAACCAAAATTTTCAATTCTGCCCCTTTTTTTCATTTTTCTTTTCATTCACACATTCAAATTTATTTCGATCAATTTTTTTTATTCCCTAACATATTTATACATATTTAAACATATCAAAATACATCAAAATCAAACATTTAAGTGCTTCAATATGAATATAATAGTGAATTTAAGCAATATTTAAATTTGAGAATGTTGCAATTCCTCCTCCTTACAGAAATTTCATCCTCGAAATTTAGTAACATAGTACTTGATATCATTCACTCACCTTTTGATTCATTCTTAGACATAGCTCATCTCTCACTTCTTGTGACACTCAGATATAAGTAAACTCTAATCTTTATTATCTCTTATCCTTGGAAATATTTTATGAAGTTATTGGAAGGAGACCGAATGAAAATCGATTAAATAGCTTATTTTGTCGGGTAGGGGTAAAATAATCTTTTTACTCAAAATTGAGGTCAAAGTGAGTTTTGATCGCATAAAAAGTCTTAGAATTTCATAAATATCATATTGGTATGTTTAATTTCAATTCGAGACGCGATTGGTATATTTTTGGGAAGTCGGAAATAAAAAGAATAAAATCGTTATTTGATAAAATTTTGATTGACCAAGTTAGATGTCGAGGATATAAATTAGTACGATAGAGTGTGTTTGAAGGAAAGATAGATTTTATAATCACAAGAATGCCAAATTTTTTATTTTGGACAAAAAGGGACAATTTTGCTAAAAAGAGTAAAATGGCTATTACGTCAAGAGTCGGAAGGACTCTGCCAGATTTTAATCACCCAGAACTCTTGCAAATGTTGTAAATAAGATATAAAAAAAGTGGAATTGAATTAGGATGTGAATTCCTCTATAAAGGATGAAAAAGCATCAAAGTGACCAATTTTCTTTAGTAGGGGTAAAATGGTCTTTTTACAAGAAATTAGAAGAAAAAGTAGTAATTAAAATTGATGGACTAAAGTGAAAGAATATAAAAATGGCTTAGGTAGTCTCATAATTTTCTTGGGAGCTAAATGCAAGTTTTAAAATATTTTTGGGTAATAGTATAATTTTTAAATATATGAATTTGGATAAAATTGGTTGAGTTTTCAAAATTGAAGCAAAACCCATTTTTTTTCTTCATTGCCGTGACATGCTTTTCTCTTTCTCTATCAAATTTTTGGACAAAAATCAAGCAAAATCTCTTAATCCGCCTGATTAAACGTGTTACCGTGGAAGGAAAAATTATTCGACGCGTCAGGAAAAATTGTTCTACGCATCGAGAACTTTAATTTCACGATAAAAGTTCTTGATTTTACTAAGTTTCAATTTATAGATTTGTTGAAAAGTGGTTTTAATAGTGGTTTATGATTTTTAATGGTGATTTAGGTGGTTTTTTGATATTTGGAGGTTTAGTTAAGCAATTGGCATATTTTAAAAGTAAACAAATGTAATTTTCTTTTATGAAATTTGTGATTGGTGGTTGATTTATGTAGAAATGGATTTAGGGATGGTGTTTAGACGAAATTGGGTATAGAATAATGTATAAAATAGAAGAAAATTAGAAAGAGAGGCAAAATGATAAATTCAGAGTACTGTTCATCGAGCCTCTAAATGATATATTTTAATATGTTATGGTATGTTTAAATGTGTATAGGTATGCTAGGGAGTGAATGAAATTAATAGGAATTGATTTGGGTGGACAAAATGAGGAAAAAAATTGAAGGGTAAAATGATAATTTTAGTTATTATTGTGGAGATTTAGAAATATTTTAATGTATTATATATGTATAACACTTTATATGGTTGTTGGAATGTATAAATGAATTATTATTATAGCCGTGTGATCGAAGCGTGGTTAATAGAATTTAAAATAGATTGTAATATTATTTAAAATAGATTGTAATATTCAAGACGTTGCATATTGGTTGTCATAATAATTGTAGTAGTTATAATTATTATGTAAATTTTCTTTATTAGTAAATGATGCGTTGATGTGGTTATGCATTAATATTGGATAGTATACGATATATTTATCGTAATAGTAGAAATTATAATTGTGATGAATAAATCCCAGTGAATTTAGTAGACTGAGTATTTGAGAGTGTATGTGATTATGGAAGAGTTATGAATTTTTAGTTAGGTATCACTATCTGCAAGTGCATTATACATTCAATATGTGAACGAATTTTATATGCGCATAAAATCGATATGTGGACGCCATTTATCATTTCTATGTGTATAGGTGCGCATATGTGGTATTTATTGTGCATAGTTTGAGTGTACAATAATTTTCAAAAAATGAATGCATGGCTTTAGGCCATGTGGTATTAATTATGTGACTAGATTAGTTATGAATCTGAATATTCAGATACCCTTCACACCCACTGGCTTGGTTATAGCCAGATTACATGATCGATGATATGTAAGATATATGCTCAACTTGATAGACGAGTGGTGTGAATGAATGAGGGTTGGATGAATTTACTTTGTGGCTACGATCCATAACTGTGTTAGCACGACCAGTCATATATTTGTTGATAATTTGTTAAAGATGTCATGTGTTTTTGATTTCGAAATGCATGTAAATTTATTTGCATTCTATATAATAACTATGAGTATTATGTGGATAGTGATACAGAGTATATGGTTGGAGTGAATTTATCTCGTTAGAGATGTCATGTGTTTTTGATACATAGTATATAATAACTAAGGCGATATGAGTTTAATAACCTCTACGTCATCAGTATCGTATAGTATATATGGTAGGGAAACAAATTATGTACTAGAATATTATGTTTTCTTACTGAGTTGTTTCGCTCACCTTTTGTGAATCGTGATTTTTACAAGTAATGTGATGCCGCGGGATATGGATGCGAATTCTTCGAGGTGTCAACAGGGCTAGTATCTTGATGATGGGGGTATTTTTAGTGTTAATGCATAATTATGCATATGTATCTCTATGTACATGTATGTATATATATATGTGTACAGTAAACTTGTATTTTTGGGGTTACATACTATAGATTATGTGTGTAACTAGGATATTATACATATCCATCATTCACATATATATATATATATATTTATATATGTATTAATTATTTTGCCTATAAATACGTTTCTTGACTTAAATTAAATTTAAGTTGTTTTCTAATACTTGACCTATGATATATATATATATATATATATCTTTATGTATATCTTATGTGGTTGATTTTAAATAGAGTGGTGTTACATTGGTGGTATCAGAGCATGACCTTGGATTTAGTGGGTTATGTTATATTATTATTATACATGCATATGTATTAGGATGCCCTGTCACATCGAAGCCGCATCTAGACCGGATGGCAGTAAGAATTTTATTGTTTTATTACCAGTACAAGTATATAATTGAGTGAGCAATTAGCAACAGCTCTACTTATTGTGTGAAGATGCGAGGTACTCATTCTAAGCATTATCGAGGACGAGGACAAAAACAGACCCGTGATGTAGGGGTGACTCCGAGTGTTGGTCGAGGACGAGGAGTCCCTCAAGAGGTTGGTGAAACATCTACCCCGCCGGAGGTAACCGGTGTACTGGTTAATGAGGCTTTATTACAGGGTATGATTGATCGAGCAGTGAGGGAGACGCTTGATAGGCGTACCTCTAGAAGTTCAGACAGGCCTGTGGCTGGGAAAATACCGATTGTTGCCCCGGGTACAGGTAGAGAGAATGTAGGAGTAAAGGCAGTTGTTCATGTGACTCGTACTGCTCCGACTGGTTTGGGATCGATCTATAATTTACCCAGCTAGCATTCTCCTCGGGAGTTCAAAGGTACTGCAGACCCCGTAGTTGCGGAAGAGTGAATTAGGTCGGTGGAGACAGCTATGAATTTATTTTTAATGACCGACCGGGAGAAGGTCCAGTATGCTAGTTATCTTTTTAAGGGTGATGCCAGGATTTAGTAGGATCTAGTCAAGGAGACCCAAGATATTACACTACTTTCATGGGTAGAATTCAGAAGTATCTTCCACTCACAGTATAGGACTGAGAATGTGGTAGCTGCGAAGGTGCAAGAGTTTATTATGTTGCAGCAGGGTGCCATGTCAGTTAAAGAATATTCTACCCGGTTTGATGCTTTGGCGAGCTTTGCATCAGGGATGGTGAGCACCCATGTGATGCGGCAAGATAGATTTCTTCAAGGATTGAGATTAGATATAGCTGCATATGTGATAACTGGTCCACAGCCTCCACAGACTTATGGTGAGGCCTTGGATAGAGCTTTGAGGATGGAGGTTTATGCGAATAGAGTGTTACAAATAGTACCGTAGACAGCTGCTGCAATACCGGCTAGACCATCTCGGACCAATATACCACAGAAAGGCGGATCCTCAAGATAAAGTTTTTAAAGTAAGAAGAGATTCCCACCTCGAGGTAGTCAAAAATCGGGAGAAGATAAGAGACAGAGGACAGCTGGTCCATCACAAGAGAGTTTTTCGCAATGTCAGAGGTGTAGGCGAGTGCCAGTATGGGGGCCGATAGGTAATATGTTACAGGTGTGGAAAGCCAGGCCATATTAAAAGGTACTGTCGGGTTCAGATGAGTCAGACCGTAGTACCCCCTCCAGCCCCACCCTTGCAGAGTGTAGGTAGATCTCAGGCACGAGTATTCATTACAACCGAAAGTCAGGCTGAGGCTAGTCCATCAGCAGTAACTGGTCAGCTCTTATTTCATTCTACTCCTCTGTATGCTTTGATAGATTCTGGGGCTACTCATTCATTTATCGCATTTACTGTAATTGAGAGAATGAGTTTAAGACCTATTAAACTATTGTATCCTATTAGAGTAGAAATATCCGACGGAAAGTGGGTAGAGATTGAAATGATTCTACCAAATGAGCATATTGTTATCCAGGATAAAGAGCTAGATGTAAATATGATTGTGTTGCATATGCCTGATTTTGATATTATTTTAGGCATGGATTTCCTAGAAAAATATAACGTGGAGATTGATTGTAGAAAGAAACGAGCTCGATTTCAGTTAGAAAATAGGGATAAATTCAATTTCGACAGAGACTGATAGATTAGCATGATGATTAGTAGCATGCAAGCTAGGCATATGTTAAGGAAACAATATATAGGGTACTTAGCTCATGTAATGCGCGATAGTGCAGTATTGAGCATAAGGATAGCGAATTTTCCATAGTACGTGAGTTTTCTGATGTATTCCCTGAAGAGCTAACTGGCTTGACTTCAAAAAGAAAATTGGAGTTTAGTATTGAGTTAGAGCCAGGGGCAGCACCGATTTCGAAGGCCCCATACCGTATGGCGCTAACGGAGTTGCAGGAATTGAAGAAACAACTTCAAGAGCTGCTAGATAAAGGATTCATTAAACCGAGCCATTCTCCTTGGGGAGCGCCCATTCTGTTTGTTAAAAAGAAGGATAGGTCATTACGGATGTGTATTGATTACCGGGAGCTGAATAAGATGACTGTGAAGAACAGGTATCTGCTACCACGTATTGACGATCTTTTCGATCAGTTGAGAGGAACTGTAGTGTTTTCAAAACTTAATTTAAGATCAGGGTACCATCAAGTAAGAGTAGCAGAGAGTGATATACCCAAGACTGCTTTTAGGGCACGATATGGGCATTGTGAGTTTGTTGTGATGCCGTTTGAAGTGACTAATGCCCCAGCAGTTTTTATGGATTTGATGAATCGGGTATTTCACGATTGCTTGGATAGATTCCTAGTGATATTCATTCACGATATTTTGGTGTATTCCCGATCTCGGGAAGAGCATGAGCAATATCTCAGGTTTATGCTACAATGATTGCGAGAGAAGCAGTTGTATGCCAAACTATCGAAATGTGAGTTTTGGTTAGACCATGTGGTATTTTTAGGTCAAATGGTGTCTCGTAAAAGTATTACAGTGGACCCTATTAAAATAGAGGCAATACTTGAATGGCATAGACCGAAGACTGCCAAGGAGGTGCGGAGTTTTCTAGCTGGGTATTATAGGAGATTTATACAAGAATTTACGAAGATTGCCCGACCACTTACGTAATTGACAAGACAAGGGGTAGTGTTTCAGTGGATTAATACTTGTGAGGAGAGTTTCTATGACCTAAAGAAGAGGTTGACAACTGCTCCCATCCTTGTTTTATCGGAGGAGGGAGTAGAGTATGATTTGTATTGTGATGCTTCTTATTATGGTTTAGGCGCTGTGTTAATGCAACAGAGAAAAATGATAGCATATGCCTCACGACAATTGAAAGATTATGAAACACGCTACCCTACGCATGATTTGGAGTTAGCAGCTGTGGTTTTTGCACTAAAGATTTAGCAGCATTATCTATATGGGGTCAAGTGTAATGTATATACGGATCATAAAAGCCTGAAGTACTTTTTCACGCAAAAGGACCTAAATGTGTGACAACGTAGGTGGTTAGAATTAGTAAAAGACTATGACTGTGATATTAAATACTACCCTGAGAAGGCTAATGTAGTGACAGATGCTTTGAGTAGGAAGGTCTCCATAGCTCATTCTAGTGTTCAAATGGGATCACTTCAGAAAGTTATGGATAATAGTTTAGAGATTGTGGTAAGGAGATTGGCAGGATTGAGTATTCAACCCACCATACTTGAGAAAATTCAAGAAAGACAGTTGAGTGATCTCTGGTGTCAGGAGATGATACAGCAGGTTAGAGAGGGTCGAGAGATCGATTTTCAGATGGTCAAGGATATTCTCCGATTTAGAGGCCGTATATGTGTGCCAATAGACTCAGAGTTAAGAAGACAGATTTTGAGTGAAGCACATGATACACTTTACACTGGGAAAAGATGTACCATGATCTGAAGAAAGGTTTTTGGTGGCACGAGATGAAAAGAGATGTTGGAGAATTTGTTACACGGTATCTGATATGTCAGCAAGTTAAAGCTAAGCATCAAAGACCCTCTGGGTTACTACATCTACTTAGCATCCCTGAGTGGAAATGGGAGAACATTTCCATGAATTTTATAGTTGAACTACCGAGAGTGCAAAGAGGATATGATGCTATTTGGGGAGTAATAGATAGATTGATGAAAACAGCTCACTTTATTCCAGTAAGAAGTAGTACGACTACTGAGCAATTGGCTCAGTTGTATGTACAAGAGATAGTGAGACTGCATGGTATACCCAAAACGATAATATCCGATAGAGATACTGAGTTTGTATCAGCTTTCTGGGACAGTTTACAAAAAGCATTAGGTACTCGACTAGCATTCAGTACAGCGTATCATTCTCAAACAGACGGTCAAACAGAGAGGATTAATCAGATATTGAAAAATATGCTCCGAGCATGCTATATGGAGTATCAGACATCGTGGAATGAGTTGTTGCCTCTTATATAGTTTACATATAATAATAATTACTAGTCGACTATTCAAATGGCTCCATATGATGCATTGTACAGTAGACGATGTCGATCTCTGTTATATTGGGATGAGATAGATGAGAGGAAGGATCTCAGTAATGCCCTTGGACCGGAGATGACTCAAAAGATGATTGAAGATGTTCGGATGATCCGAGAGAAACTAAGGCAAGCTCAAGATAGACAAAAGAGTTATGCTAATCTAAAGAGAAAGGATGTGGAGTTTCAAGTAGGGGACAAAGTATTTGTGAAGATTATCCCATAAAAGCATGTAATGAGGTTTGGAACGAAAGGGAAACTTGCTCCTAAGTATATTGGGCGATTTGGAATATTAGATCGAGTGGGCAAGGTGGCATACAAGCTGGCTCTTCCACCTAGCATGGACAGGATTCATAATGTATTTCACATTTCTTTACTCCGTAAATACATTAGTGACCCTTCACATGTATTGGTGCCTAATACAGTATAATTGAAAGAGAGCTTGATTTATGAGGAGCGACCAATTCAGATTCTGGATAGAAGGATCAAAGAGCTCCGAAATAAGCAAATTCCACTGGTTAAGGTTTTATAGAGAAATCATTAGGTAGAATAGATAACTTGGGAAGTGGAGCAGCAGATGCAAAAGCGATATCCTGAGTTGTTTGCTTAATTTCGAGGACGAAATTCCTTGTAAGGGGGTAGGAAATGTGACACTCAGATATAAGTAAACCCTAATCTTTATTATCACTTATCCTTAAAAATGTTTTATGAAATTATTGGAAGAAGACCAAGTGAAAATCAATTAAATAGATTATTTTGTCGGGTAGGGATAAAATAATCTTTTTACTCAAAATTGAGGTCAAAGTGAGTTTTGATCGCATAAAAAGTCTTAGAATTTCATAAATATCATGTTGGTATGTTTAATTTCAATTCGAGACACGGTATATTTTTCAAAAGTTGGAAACAAAAAAGAAAAAATTGTAATTTGATAAAGTTTTGATTGACCAAGTTAGATGTCGAGAATATAAATTAGTATAATAGAGTGTGTTAGAAGAAAAGATAGATTTTATAATCATAAGAATGCTAAAATTTTTATTTTTGACAAAAAGAGACAATTTTGCTAAAAATGACAAAATGATTATTACGTCAAGGGTCGAAAAGACTGCCAGATTTTGATCACCCAGAACTCTTGTAAATATTGTAAATAAGATATAAAAAAAGTGAAATTAAATTAGAATGTGAATTCTTCTATAAAGGATGAAAAAGAATTAAAGTGACCAATTTTCTTTATTAGGGGTAAAATAGTCTTTTTATAAAAAATTAGAAGAAAAAGTGGTAATTAAAATTGATGGACTAAAGTGAAAGAATATAAAAATAGCTTGAGTAGTCTCATAATTTTCTTGGGAACTAAATGCAAGTTTTAAAATATTTTTGGGCAATAATATAATTTTTAAAAATATGAATTTGAATAAGATTGGTTGACTTTTCAAAATTGAAGCAAAACCCACTTTTTCTTCTTCCTTGCCGTAAGATGCTTCTCTCTTTCTCTTTCAAATTTTTGAACAAAAATCAAACAAAATCTTTTAATCCGTCCGATTAAACGCGTTACCGCAGAAGAAAAAATTATTTTACGCGTCGAGAGCTTTAATTTGCAGTAAAAGTTTTTGATTTCACTAAGTTTCAATTTATAAATTTGTTGAAAAGTGATTTTAATAGTATTTTATGATTTTTAATGGTAATTTAGGTGATTTTGCGGTATTGCGAAGTTTAGTCAAGCAATTGGCATATTTTAAAGGTAAGAAAATGTAATTTTCTTTTATGAAATTTGTGATTGGTGGTTGATTTGTGTAAAAATGAATTTAGGGATAGTGTTTAGACGAAATTGAGTATAGAATAATGTATAAATGGAAGAAAATTATTTGCATTCTATATA
The DNA here is from genome assembly GCA_032402905.1 of Khaya senegalensis. Taxonomy (NCBI): domain Eukaryota; kingdom Viridiplantae; phylum Streptophyta; class Magnoliopsida; order Sapindales; family Meliaceae; genus Khaya; species Khaya senegalensis. Next base: position 1,409,991 of record CP135548.1, on the reverse strand, counting down.
ATAACTATGAGCATTATGTGGATAGTGATATAGAGTATATGGTCGGAGTGTATTTATCTCGTTAGATTATGTTAAAGCGATATGAGTTTAATAACCTCTACGTCATTAGTATCATATATTATATATGGTAGGGAAACAAATTCTGTACTAGAATATTATGTTCTCTTACTGAGCTGTTTCGCTCACATTTTGTGAATTGTGAATTTTACAGGTAATATGACGTCGCGGGATATGGATACGAACTCTTCGAGGTGTCAACAGGGCTAGTATCTTGATGATGGAGATATTTTTGGTGTTAATGCATAATTATGCATATGTATCTATATGTATATGTATATATATACGTTGGTACAGTAAATTTGTATTTTTTGAGTTACATACTATGAATTATGTGTGTAACCAGGATATTATACATATCCAACTTTCGCATATATATATATATATATATATGTGTGTGTTCGTGTGTGTGTGTGTGTATCAATTATTTTGGCTATAAATAAGTTTCTTGACTTAAATTAAATTTAGGTTATTTTCTAATACTTGACCCATGATATATATATATATATCTTTATGTACAAAAAAAAAAAAATTCAGATTATATCTTACATTGTTGATTTTAAATAGAGAGGTATTACACTTCTATCTCTATCCATATTCAGCCATAGTATCATTCATGTTTTAAATGGCCTAATCCATATTATAGTGGTACGTATGCACAATATATGTAAGTTTTCAAAAAATCATTTCTTTCTTTCTTTCTTTTCTTTATCATTTGATCAGTTATGGATATTATGACTTGGGATCATAGCTATAATTTCACATATCATCATGACAAGATCCAACCTATGATCTCGAAAACCAACCTGTTGATCCCTCGGATAAAGTACAGCCTATGATCACACAGACCAACCCGTAAACCTTTCGAATAGAACCTAGTCTATGGTTACGTAAACTAACCAGCAAACCCTGGATAGAGCCCAACCTATGGTTGCGCAAATCAACCCGTAACTCATTAATAGAGATAAGGCTCAGCCTATAATCACTCAGACCAACCCGTGATCCTCTAATTTAAAATTCCCAATTCATTCGTCATATTTTTCCTAAAATCCATTTTATAATACTTACTTTCATAAAATAAGGATTTTGAAAATCAAAATATTTTATTTGTAAGCCCATGCCAATACCCATTACAATGCCATAAAAATCATTCTTTATCTTATCATAAATTTTATTAAATATAAATAGTTTTTTAAAATTCATGATAATGCATATGAACAAACATTTTTATTCAAATCATGAATTTTTCAAATTCATCATAATTTTTTTAAAATTTTATGACAATACATTTTAAATCATTTTTTAATATATAATATACTACTATAATTATTGACTTCATTATGGGTGAAGATTCTTCTATCAATTCATGATAAAGCATATGCTAATAATGTATAAATCATCATCAATGTACAGGTATTCATGTCCAATTCTATCATGATATGTAACGTCATAATATTATATTATAGTTGCACAATTACCATGCAATAGTATTGTATCAGTTATAAATACAATACATAAGTCACTATCCCTCATTCATTTCCATAACTCTTCACCATTCAAAATGGATGAACTTCATCAATTCTAAACAATCACCAACTTATAAATTTTCCATAACTCAATATAATTGTAATTCCTAGCAAAACCACCATTTACATCCTTGTATCCAACATGACCAATACTATTTGTACATAATCTGATATAACAGGATGGTATAATCTACATCTATAAACATTATAAATTTATATAATACATGATATTTACATATCTCATATCACAGTATTAACTAGTCAAGGTGTACAACATAAAATTGCCTTTTACTTTACAAATAGAACGCAACACCACGTACCATCAAGGTACGATACATACCATATGTACCATCAAGGTACATATTGATTACACACCCACTATTAAGGTGTAAAAATACACACACATACATCACCAACATGCTAGACTCTTTACATTTACCACCTTGGTGCAAGACTATATATACGCACACACCACCGAGATATGACACGCAATTTCAAGTTTCGACATATACGTAATTCTATGCGTACACCTCGTCATTAACACTTTTACTCCACCTTCATTAGTGGAGTTAACCATTGTCAACCTCAAAAATTTTCTATCCTACATACCCATTCTTTATTGAGGTGGTAAGTATTGCAAACTCTTTTATTCCAATAAAATTTACAAGTCACTAATTTATTCTTATTAGCACCTTTGCCTTACACTCGTAGTCCTTTAAAAACTTGAATTTTTATCTCTTTAGAGCTATCTGGTCCCTTCTGATTCCTTATGGAAATACCTAAGGGGAAGCCTGTACCTCCTTAAGTCGACATTCCTCCTCTCGATAACTCATTTCATGAGATCATTTGCAAAGACTCTGCCTAACATGCCTTACTCCCTTACATCTACATAAGTACACCTGTTGTTTTTGGTTCTGATCATATCGACGTATCTAATAAATCTAATCGCATAAAACCATAGAATAAGACAGGCACAACATAAAAACCACTTACTGCAGGCAGCCAGTTCTAAGAATCTACCCCTGAGACACAAGGGCATATCATGCCAAAATTATTTTAAAAATTGTAAAAATTTTCACTCTAATACCAAAATGTAAAACTCATAACCCCAATATATATATATATATATATATATGCATACTTGTATATATATATTAAGATTAATTATTCAAAACTTTAATTTACTTGTAGATATTAAATTACAACTACAATTTTGAAATGCATGTCCACATAGAGTCATCTCACCGCTAATCATACCTGAAAAGACAATCAACCATGGAGGCAAGCAATTGAAAAATACTTAGTAAGAATCCAAAACTCTAACATACACATATTCAACTTAATCCATTTACTAGAATAATACATCTACCATATAAATAGTAATTGTCATAAAAATTTCAGTAAGAACTTATTTTTATATATATACTACATTTCTTGTAAAGGAAATAGAACATTCCCAATATCATTCAGTAATGACTTACTACTTATTCAACAGATATCAATTCTATTAAACATCATCTTTTAGTATGCCGAAGTATTCTGTTACACATTTTATTTTCTAACTCTTTTCTGTTCTATTTCTATACCATTTTAATTTTATTTTCTCAGTTTAAAGTCTAAATTTTATTTTTGTATTCTATTTTGTATTCTAACAATATAATATACATACTAAACTATATAGTACACATCAATATATAAGCAAAATAATATAGTACATATCATTTATTCTGTTCTAATTTTGATTCTAATTTATTTTAGTCTAGATCGGTCATAATTACGGTAATTAAGATCGTGACCATAATTTTAACACAATCCTTATCCTACACACCCACAAATAAATCACATTCAGATTATATAAATTTTGTATTACCATGCCACTCCGACTATGGCTCACACCAGAGCCACGTCTTTCCATAGATGGTCAATGCAACTAATTCTATTCTAAGTTGTCATGATCACACAATTAAGATGTGAAGAAATCTTATAATCTACAATTATTCTAATTATATATTTTTTTTTATAACTATTATTACCACTTTACCCTTAACCATTCTCGAGAGAATTTCAATAATTTTATATTAATTATAATAACTATATATAATACATTTTCATAATTTCTTACCAAAATCAATAATTATAATTATAAATCATTTTCATAATTTCACACAAATATAAATGTATGTACCTATAATCAATAATTATAATAAAATAATAATACCTATTATTATTATTATTACACACACACACACATAAATATATCCATATGTACTATACTATAACACCATACCATATACTATAATTAAAACATATAACGTTTTAAAAGTATTTTAAAATATATCGGTATGGCGATAGATATTAACGAAATATATTATACATTCCAATACAATCCATTCAATTTCAAATAACCGATAAAAATTATTCCAATACTTTTAAATTTCATAAACATACTTATTATTCATTAATGAAATATAATTCGATATATTTCGTAACTATATCTATAAATTAATATATTTATCATAATATAATACAGTAGAACCCATATGATTATTCACTCATTAATGACTGAATTTTCAATTAAACATTTTTTTTAATGACTTCCATTTTTATTCACCTAAGTCAAATTCTACCAACTCTATTGTTTTGCAATACATTTATAAATATATATAAATATATTATAAAACAACATTTAAAGTTACCTAAATAGTAACCAAAATTATCATTTTACCTTTTCTCCATTTATCTTCCGTTTTAATCAACTAAATCAAATTTAGTCAATTACATTGTTTCACTATACTATTATTAACACATAATCCTCCCAAAAATCAGCATATAATGCCTCAATAAATAGTACCTAAAATTTTTAATTTTATATTTTTTCATTTCTCTTCAAATTTACACATCTAAATCAATTCCTAACAATATTTTTTATTCTCTAATATATTTAAACATATCAAAATTAAGTATTTAAATGCTTTTTAAATAGTGATAAAATATGTCCTAAAATACATAAACAAAATTTTTCCTCTTAATACAATTCTATTTACTCTAATATACTTTTTAAACATTTAATTTTATAAATTATGCATCAATTTCACAAAATTCTTAAATTATCAAGTTAAAATTTATAACTCTTACTTAAAATCTAAAATTGATGACAATTATACCAAATTCAAGTTAAAAAACACCTAACATACCATTTAAAACCATAAAACTACCATCAAAATTATTTTTTAATAAGTTCATAAACTAAAACTTAATAAAATTAAAAAATTTTATCGTCAAATTAAAATTTTCGATGTATAGAACAATTTTTTCTTCTACGATAATGCATTTAAACAAGTAGATTATGAAATTTTGCTTAATTTTTTCATAAAAATAAAAAAAAAATTGAAAGAGATGGAAGAGAATGATTTACGATAAGAAAAAGAAAGAAAAAGTTAAATCCATCCAATTTTAAAAAGTCTAAGAATCTGATACAACTTTATATTTTTAAAAATTATATTTTTTTCAATAATTTTTTAAAATTAATAGTTAAATCTCAAGAAAATTATGAAACTATCCAAGCTAAATTTTCATAAATTTTATTATTAAATTTTTTAAAATACAAAAAAGATTTAATGCCATATGGGTGATAATAGATAGATTGACCAAGATAACTCACTTCATTCCCATAAAAGACACCACCAATACGGATCAGTTAGCATATATTTATATTTTAAAATTTGTGAAATTGCACAAAATACTTAAAACCATGGTATCAAATAGATACTCCCAATTTATATCAACTTTCTAGGGGAGTTTACACAAAACGTTAGGCACCCAATTAGCCTAGAGTAGCTTATCACCCACAGACATATAGGTAAACTAAAAAAATCAACTAAATTATAGATGACATATTGAAGATATATTGTTTGGATTATCAAGTGTCATGACATAATATACTACCATTAATAAAATTTACGTATAATAATAACTATCAAGCCAAAACTAAAATGGCACCCTATGAGACTTTCTATGAGAGAAAGTGTAGATCCTCACTGTACTGGAATGATTTTACTTAAAAAAAAATGAAATTAACTAAGCACTGAGACCAAAACAAACACAGAAAATAATTGTAGATGTACCGATGATCAAAGAAAGAATAAAGCAAGCTCAGGATCGCCAAAAAATTATGTCGACTTAAAAAGGCAAAAAGTGAAATTTGCAGCTGGCAATAAAGTTTTTATAAAAATTGCCCCATACAAACACATTATAAAGTTTATATGAAATGGCAAGTTGACTCCCAAGTACGTGGAGCTGTACAAGATCTTAAAAAAATTGGTAAAGTGACATACGAAGTAGTCCTACCGTCGAATTTAGATAAAGTCCATAATGTATTTTATGTTTCTCTCCTTCATAAGTACATTATCAACCATTTCCATGTGTTGCAACTTAAAGCAATTGAACTGAAAAGAAATTTGTCTTACAAAGAGCATTCTGTACAAATTCTAGATAAAACAATAAAGGAACTCCGAAATAAGAAAATTCTATTGATAAAAGTGTTGTGAAGGAATCAGAAAATGAAAGAAGCAACTTAGGAGATAGAGCAGAATATGAAAGAATGGTATCCAAAACTGTTCACCTAAATTTTATTGACGAAATTCTTGTAAAAGAGAGGAATTGTAACATCTTCAAATTTAGTCATTCCTCTTATACCTTAATATAATTATTTTTATAGTACATCTTAAGTTTTAAATTGTAAAATATATAAGATAATTTTTAAAATTCTAATTAAAGCCATTTTGACCAAAAAAAAGGGATCAAAATAACTGTAAAAAACAAAATTGCCATTTCAAGCGGACATCGATGGGTCGAATGAAAAACAATTAAGTTAAAGGTTGTATAGTAATTATTACTGGAAAAAAATATATGTTGAATAATCCTAAAACGACAAAAAATGACAGTTTGTCGAAAAAAAATTTTGACAAAAATAACAAAATAATCAATTTGTAAGGGCCACAAGGATCAAATTCATACTTTAATTTCTAAAAATATTAAAAATATTATTAGAAATATGTAGTAAAAAACGAAATCAAATTTGAATAAGAATACCTTTAAAAAAAAAGAACAAAATAACCAATTTTCTTTTTTAAGAACAAAATGATCATTTTATAAACAATTTTCAAATTTTGAATCCCCAAAATACGATGAAATAAAGTTAAAAAATATAAAAATAACTTAGATAAACTCATAATTTTCTTAGAAGTTAAATATAAATTTAAAAAATTATTAAAAAAGAATATAATTTTTAAAAATATAAAGTTACATAAAACTCTTTAATTTTTCAAAATTAAATGAATTCAACTTTTTCCTTCTCTCCCTTGTCGTAAATCATTCTCTTCCTTTTCTTTCAAATTTTTTTTTTATTTTTTTGAAAAAATCAAGCAAAATTTCACAATCCACCCAATTAAATGCGTTACCGCAGAAAAAAAAATTGTTCTATGCATCGAAAGTTTTAATTTTACGATAAAAGTTCTTATTTTATTAAATTTTAGTTTATAAACTTATTAAAAGGTGATTTTGTTGATAATTTTATAGTTTTAAATGATATTTTAGGTATTTTTTTTAACTTGAATTTGGTACAATTACTATCAACTTTGAATTTAAAATAAAAACCCTAAACCCTAAACTCTAACTTGATAATTTATAAATTTTATAAAATTAATGCATAATTTATAAAATTGAATATATAAAAAGTAAATTAGAGTAAATAAAATTATGTAAAGAGAAAAAATTTAGTTTATGCATATTATGACATATTCGACCACTATCCATGAAACACTTAAATGCTTAATTTTAATGTATTTTGATATGTTTAAACATGCATAAATGCATTAGGGAATAAAGGTTATTGATAAAAATTGATATGAATATATAAATTAAGAAAAATTAAAAATAACAAAATTAAAAATTAAAAATTTTGAATACTATTCATTGAAACCTTACTTTCTAATTTTTGAAAGGATTATGTATTAATAATGGTACAGTAAAATAATAAAATTAACTAAATTTGATTTAGTTGATTAAAACGAAAAAAAAATAAAAAAAAGACAAAATTATCCATTTTAGGCACTATTTATTTAGTGTTAAATTATGTTATTTTAATGTGTTTATATGTTAATAATTGTATTATGAAACACTGAAATTAATAAAAATTAATTTAGATGTGTAAAATAAATAATAAATAATAAAATTATTTAGTTAAAATACTATTCAATTGGTATTGAGTGATTATTTTGATCAATTAGATATATGTTAGTTAATTGATTATACATATAAATGATTGAAAATTAATTGCGTGAAAAAAAAATCTCATAACCGAATAATGGGTATAGATATAAAATTTGAAAGTATTTTGAATACTTAATTAAATACGTGCATATATATATATATAATTTTATATATATATAGATATATATATATATAATTATTTAAATTTAAATTTACGCCTCATTTCGTCAACATCCACTGTTAAAAGAAATATTTTAAAATACCTTTTCGGCGTTATTTGTTTAATGTAAAGATACATTAATATAGATGTGTGTGTGTGTGTGTGTGACATATTTTAATAATTATTGAAATTCACCATATACATGTAAATATATGTGTTTAAATATTTAAATACATATATACATGTGTAATGTTTTGTTTATGTATGTAAATTGGTTATATATGTATGCATATACACATACATACATTTACATACATACGGTTAATTTCAATAATTATTAAAATATATCACATGCATACATATAATATCATTACATACACGTACACACACATACACACACAAATATTAGGCATCATGTGTCAACATTTAGCACATGCATATATTTAACTTAATTTAAACACATGACCCACCATTATGAAAATAATTTTATCGCTAACACATATCATGACCCACACATGAAAACATGAAATCAAACTCATTTTGATTCCAAAAAAATACACTCACATACATACATATCTCATACACACGCATTGCATCATTTATGAAAATCAAATTTTTATAAATGTATATATTTAGCCATACACCATGAATTCTATATTCATGCATAAATTACCATGACACATGCACATGAGTTGATGAAATCAAATTTCAACAACATGAAACCATGGGCTGATTATTCAACGCTTTTGAAACATACTACATTTATCGACAAAATTAATATTTCATCAATGTATCACATAACCAAACATCATGATATCATATAACATCATACATACTTCTATTATGACCATTAATTCATTAAAAGAAATCCACACTTGATGAACTAAAATCACAACTTTAGAATCTGTAAAAGTATGATTGAAAAAATACTTTTTAATAAAGAATTTAGGTGAAATTACTTATGTATTAAATATTAAAATCTATAAAAATAGATCAAAACAAATACTTAACCTAAGTCAGAGTAATTGCATAAATAAAGTGTTAAAAAAATTTGACATGCAAGAATCTAAGAATTTTTACCTATATCATATGAAATAAATCTCTCTAAAAACCAATATCTTATGACATAGGATAACACATGAATAAAATTCCTCATACATTTGCCATAAGATCTATTATGTATACCATGTTATGTACTTGTCTTGATGTCTTATACACTCTAAGCATAATAAGCAGATATCAAGTAGATTTAGGTAAACGTCACTAGATAAATGTCAAGAATATCCTTAAATACTTAACAAGAATTAAAGATACATTTTTGATATATAGAAATGAAGAAGAGCTCATTGTAAAGAATTACACTGATGCTAATTTTCAAACCAACAAAGATGACTCTCAATCACAATCATGTTTTGTATTTTGCCTTCGTAATGATGCTGTGAGTTGGAAGAGTTCAAAACAAGGGACAATAACCCATTCTACGACAGAAGTTGAATATATTGCTATCTTCGATATATTTTAGAAGGTCGTTTGGATCAAAAAGATCGTTACTGAACTAGAGTTGTCCCAAGCCTTTCTGACTCAATAAAGATCTATTATGATAACAATTGGACTATTGCACAAACATAGGAACCCAAATCTCACCAACAATCTAAACATATACTTCAATCCTTCCATCTCATTCGAAAGATTATTAAGAGAGGAAATGTAAAGATATGCAAAATACCAACAGTTGCTAATATCACTGACCCATTAACAAAACTTCTAACACAGCAAAGACATAACTATCACACTAGATCCTTGGGTATTAAATGCATAGAAAATTAAATTTAGTACAAATGAGAGATTATTGGTAGATGTCATAAATTCAATAACATTTTAGATATTTGACATATTTGTATCATAATATTTTTTATTTATATATATTATTTCATTATTACATATTTGTGTGTTTAATAAATGTAATAATATCTTTAAAATAATAAATTCAATTAATTGAATACTATTCTTAAAAGTTCTAAGTCAAATAATATTGTAAATAAAATAACAATAATGTATAAAAATTAGTATGTATAATAACTGATAATATATGTATGTTATTACATGATATATCAAGTCAACACATTAGTATAAATTGGTGAACTAATATACTGGACCAACCCATTATAAGAATACTACGTGAATCATTATATAAGTGTCATAAATAATTTTTATAGTGATAATGGTATATACGATCCTTAAATTTAAGATCACTATAATTTCCACCATAAAAAATAACATATTTTGGTATTTTCAAACGTTATTTATAACAAGATAAACTATAAAGGAAATAATCAAATATGTTATAATTCATATAGAGAAATGTGTATAATTAATATAAGATTTGTTCCTCCTATATAATAAATGTGATATCTTAAATTTTTTGATTGAGTGAGATTTTAAAAAATGTATGATCATACTCAAATAAATTAATATGTGATATTGACTTCATTTGATAAAATAAATCTACTCAAGATACTAAAAAAATATAAAATTGAACCATACGAGAATAGCATATTTTATATCTAGTGTTCAATTAAAATATTTAAAATAAAAAGATTAAATTATACAATAACGTTGATCACGAATAAAATGATATCAAACCACTGACATTATCGTCATTTAAGTAGTCATGATGTGTTACTAAACACTGTTTATTACTTGTAATGTTACAAAAACCTATTGTATTGTACATTAAGATTAGAAATAATATATATATATATATATATAGAGAGAGAGAGAGAGAGAGAGAGAGAGAGAGAATTTTAAATGGGTTTAAAATTCGTTAAATTATTTGAGTATTAATTTTAACTAAGTCCATTATGTAAAGATTGAATTAAATTTTATTAGTATCTACTTTACTAAATAAATTGGGTTTTAAAAAAAACCTAACTAAATAAATTAAGTCTAAATTAAATATCTAAAATAACAATATAAATATATAATATTTACACCTTAGAAATGTGCCTATTATTTGTTTTTGCGTCCTTACTTACAAAAAAAGTAAAACGCATAAAATATCACATACTCAAATTATAAAAACTAGCACTTCGAATAAGATTTTTGATCGTGTGAATGTCATAAAAACACAGAGACAATTAATCTGTATTTATGATTTGACAAAAGACATCTAACTAGAGGTATATACGTATTTACTATAATATATTATATACATATGATAGTACTAGGATTTATTGCATGAATTTTGGATAACAAACTATTTATTTTATGTATTTTTTGCTGCATATATGTACTAATTTACTTACAAAGAGAAGTGAACACATAATTTCAAAATGGCATAACTAAAAAAGGAAAGCTCTATACTTGCTACATTGTGTGTGAAAGTCCAAGTGTGTGCATTTAAGAGCAATAGTTCACATACCTCCCTTGTCTGTGGTTCAAATCCCATATCAAGCATACTATCAGCTTCATCCAGAACAACAAACGAAACTCTAGAAAGATTAGTATTTCCTTTGCAAATGATCAAGAAATCTTCCAGGAGTAGCAACGACTATAATGATTCCTCCTCGTAGTTCATGACTCTGTCACAGCATTCAACAACAGAAGAAAGTGAGCAAGCAGCAGCATAGATGAACATAAACTATTACATCATCTAACAAAAGATCAAAGCTTCAAACCATTATTCTTGGCTTACAATAGGGGAGAAAAAAAGAGGTACAGCTAGGTATTTGATCTTACAAAAACCAAAGAAAAAGGCATTAGAGGAACCAACTTATTAGGAAAACAATAAAACGTAATTAGTTGTACTTTATTCTATGTGCCTTTTGCAAGAGATGTATAACAACTTTCACACGTGGCTAGAGATGTATAACAGCTTTCATACATGGCTGGGGAAACAGTTCCAACTCTAGAGAACTTGACTATTTTTTCTGATAGCCACAAATTGATAAACCTTTCTTAAAGCTCACCGAGTTATAAACTAAGGATTATTGCTAGACTCTACAACCTTTGATGGTTAGGAAACTTGTGGGACTTAATATCCCAAGTGGGTGCCCAGAATGGTTCAACCCATGACCTCTTGTCAGAAACAAAAGATCTTAACCACTCAACCCCACCCTTGGGGTTGAGAATTTAACCAATCATTTCCATAGAAACAAATTGTAATGAAAAAAGTAGTCAACTGTTCAGCAACATTTGTTCCACTCACCACTATTGCAGTTTTGAAGGAATCAAGAGATCAACTAAAAGCTTTAACCTGAAAAGATAACAGAAAGAAAGGATTAATAGCAACACCCGAAGAGAAGATACATGTAACAAGGTATAGAAATACAATATATGAGCTGAATATCAAGAATCCTATAAGTGCATACATAGTTCTTAGATGCAGCATGCAGAGATATATAAAAGAAAGAGTGGAAACATATGCTCAAAATTGAGGAAAGAAGCAAGTCAAAAAGTAACAATAATTAGAGATACCTGAAAGTTGCTGATAGCAGAATACTTTGTATCTGCTCAAAAAATAATTAAACGACATGCAGAAACATATGAAACTTTTGCCTCAAATGAGCAGACAATCGCAAGAAAATAAATAATAAAAATTACATATCAGGATTTCCTTCTAAAATTTGATAGTTCAATACTGGCCCAAAGAATCCTAGACTTATAAGTGTCAGTTTTATCAGAGTAATACATTGATGAAGTTAAAATGCAGGTAAACTTTAAGCAGAGTAATACAAACAGCTATTCCAAAACCAACTTATACACATTCACAAGTATATGAATACATTCATGAACTCTATAGCTGCTTCCAACCTCTTTTTTCTATTTGTTGGGAAAGCTCCCTGGTAGGCACCAACACCAATGCTAGGGGTCCATCACCACGCCAAACAAGAGTTTGAGCCAAACAGTGCTGCATATTGACATTAGAAAATGCAACATGAAAGTAAAATGACCAATGTGGGACATATATTGAATCTATTAATAAAAAATAAGGCAGAAATAAATACATCCATAAAACACTAAAAGATTTTGTGACTTAGGACCTGTATCATAGGAATGGTAAATGCACCAGTTTTGCCACTACTGGTTTCAGCACAACCCAACAGGTCCCTTCCACTCAGAGCTACAGGCATAGCTTGAGCCTGAATAGAGGTTGGCCTTGTATATTCATGAAATTTGATATCCTGCATGGTACTCGAGTGTAAAGCACTTGATACATAGAAAACATCCAAAACTTGCATAAGCTCATGCGGAATGTTACCTATTAAATCAGAATATAATCCCCTTGAAGAAATTCAAAGAGTATGCCATGTCTGTAAAAGATTAAACGGGTGCAGGACCAGGAACAGAGCCTGAAGCAACAGTAACATCAACATTAAGGAGCGAGGTTCTATCTGCGTAAAATGCAATTACATGCATTTTCACAATATCAGGTTGCATTGGCGTGTGAAAATGCAATTGCCAATTAATCATTGCTCATCCAAAACATAAAAATATAACAGCAGGTAGTGGCAAGTTCATGACGAACATTTACTTCCATGTCGTTTTGCGATTTTATTCAAGCATTAAGTTATAGAAAATACTCTCATAACAATTTACAAAATTCACAAATCATTTCCTGTATAATAATAATGATTTTTTTTCAAAAAAGAAAAATCTGCTTACAAGCTTCAGCAGCCATATTCATGCACTATCACTGCGACAATCGGATTTTTCCTTTCAAAAAATATAACTAACTCGCATTATCAGTGTTATGATGTCCAATCTAAACTACTAAATAATACTTGAATAGAGCAAGGCTGCGGGAAATGGAGGTAAAAATTGCAGAAGAACCTATTAACCTAGGAAATACTAAAGTGAAGCGTTGTAGCTGCACAACGTGCAACTCAGTTACCTGTTCCGGTTTCAAGCGGAGAACGCGGTGGGATGGTTTCCAATTACTGTAAACGGTTCCGGTGAGGGCTGAGCACCGGAGGTCCGACGACATGCATCGGAGAAGGTGCCGCCGAGACGATTTGAACATAAGGAAAGCTTTGTGCGGTCAGTGTTTAGGGTTACCACTTAGGAGGAGGAGGGGGAAGAGACTTCGCAGACGGAATTGAAACTCGATGAGGTTCTCAGGTGTGGTGGCATATACGACATCGTTTTTCTCTTTCTCCCTTACAAGCAAGGGAGAGTTAAGAGAATTGTTTGGTGAGCGAGAAAGAAAAAATTGGTACGGTTCGAGAAAACGTCGCAGAGGCTAGTCCAGCGATGCCGTGATTGAAAGAGTGAATTTTTAACTTAATTAAGAATAATAAAATTAAAAATTCGGAAACTCAAGTCATTTTCAACCGAACGATGGACAAGATTTGGGTCTTTTTTTAATGATCTTTTTTAAAAAAATAATTTACTGCTACAATGGACATATTTTTATTTAAAATTTGAATGAATCTAATATTTAAATAAATTTAAAATATATAAATATAAAACAACATTTATTTTTATTAGTAAGTAAAATTACAATCAAATAAAATCCCAATGTGAGATAAAATTGACTTGAGTTAAAAATAAATTTATAA
>CP135548.1:1372158-1395019 GCA_032402905.1 Khaya senegalensis | reverse complement strand
TATATATATATATATATATATCCACCAATTCTAAGAGAGTGCAAAACCTATATTAAAAGTCCATTAATACTATTTCTTATTTAAGTAAGAATTGTGTTTCCAATAAAAATTCTTGTTCTTAATACTATTCTTATTTAATTGTACTAATTTTTCAACTGAGTAGGTAGAATTTCTCTCTTTTCTTTGAAACCTAACATGCACAAATGCTTTAAATGTAAAAGTATGTTAACACGTGTTAAATGTAAAGGGGTGTTGGTCCACCGCATTTATAATCTTCCTCTTCCATTATGGCACTTTCAATTATATCTGATTTTCTTAAGCTAAAAAAAAATCAATGGGCAAAAGCCACCGAAAGGACAAAAGCCTTAAACATAGAAAAGACAACCTTCGTAGGTAATGTTGAACATATTTTATTGTTGCCTTGTTAAAAACTTTGTTAAAAAAATTTAGCGGGGTAAAATCAGTCAATGGTAAAAATATTAGCATACTCTTATCTTTATATAGTTCTTATAAATATGAGACATATGAGAATGATACAACATCATCATTTTACTTTGTACACATAAATTTATATATAAGTTTCTATTGTGTACTAAAACTCTTTTAAGATTTAAGGTTTTTGTCCATCTTCAATAGACAATTGCATTCATTTTGTTCATACAATTTTTTATTATTTGCAAATAAAATTTAGTACTTTTCAAGATTGTTCAACAAAATCTTATTAGTTGTAACATTAAAGAATGCATTACGATAACATTTTTTAAATTTACTGAGATTTATTTTATATATATATATATATATTATAAAGAACGTACATTATTAAATATTATTTATAAAATAAGTAATTTATGTATTAGGAATGAGATGTAATAAAAAAATGTAAATAATAAATTTTTAAAAAATAAAAGATTATTCACAATCATTTATGATATAAATATATCATAATATAGAATTGTAGCTTTACTATTTTTATTGTGATAGATTTTTCTTGATCAATAAATTAGAGATTTAAAGTAAAAAAGTTAATATATATATATATATGTCCTTTATGGAACATGTCTATTATAAATTAAGACCTAGTTTAATAAATGTCATTGATTTCAATCCACATGAATTTTAATAAGTTTGATTGATTTAAATTCTAAACAAATAATAAATTTATATTTTTAAATTATATTTTTTGAGTTATCAAAAAAATAGAACATGTAATGTAGTCCTTTATAGAATTCTATTATATTTTTACCACCAATTCTAATGATAAATGAATCATTCTGTATACATAAGTGTAATGAATTTAATGAATTGATTATTTCTAATATTTCTTATTATTTACTTGATTTTCTACTTTATGAATATGTAATTGATCATTCCTATACATTGCTATTTCTTCTTGATTTTTAGGACTTTCTTTTTTGGGTTTTTGTATTAATATTCCTTCCCATCCTAAACTATTAGTATTAGTTTATATTATTTTATAATAATTATCTATAGGTAAGACTAATGGTTTTATAATTTTTATGATTCTCTTAAGTTTTTATATTAGTTTAATATTTTCACTATTAAAATATTTTTGCCTATTTTTACTTAATTTATTACATAAAGGTCTAACTAAAATATTTAAATTAGATATAAATTTTCTACTATAGTTTACTAATCCTAAAAATTTTTATAATTAAAACATTTTTATAATTCGTTTGTATCTTTAATGTGAGGTTGTAATTTTATTTTTCTTTTATCTATCACTAATCCTAAAAATTTTATTTTTTTAATTAATTCTATCTTCTTTTTTTATATAACTATATTATTATTTTTAAAACAATCTAAAATTTTATGTAAATGTATTAGATAAATAAATTTATTTGGACTAGGGACTAATATATCATCTATGTATACTATATAAAATTGCGAAAAAAATTTTAATATTTTATCTATTCTAGCTTGAAACACTTGTGGAGCATTTTTAATTTAAAGGGCATAACTAACCATTCAAAATGTCCTTCTAAATAGCTAAAAGTTGTCCATGAAATTGAATCTTCATGTAATTTAATTTGTCAAAATTCACTTTTACAATTAAATTTAGAAAAATAATTAATTTTTTGTATACAATTAACTAATTCATCTTTATTAGATATTTTATAACTATTATCTAAAGTATTATCATTAAATCTTTTATAATTTATTACCATTCTACTCTTACCTCTTTTTGTTCACTATGATTATTAACTATAAATGCTTGACTTCTATATCTACTTGTATTTTTTCTTATTACTTTTAAATCTAATAATTCTTCTATATGCATCTTAAATTCTTTTTTATTTTCTAAACTATAAGCTAAATCTTGTGTTTTTATTGTTATATCTGAATTAATAATTTATATTCTATAAAAGTCATTATTATTTTTCTAATTGGATTATTTCCAATAATCTCTAACTTTCTAATCTTTCTATTTTTTTCTCTAATATCTTCATGTCGATGTTCACATTCTATACACTTAACTTCTTTTTTTACATTTAATATATCTTCCAAAAATGTATATGTGCTTTCTTCGTCTAATAATTTTATTTCTTCATTTCTTCTAAATTCTTCTTCTAATAAAGAATCAAAAATTTCTACATCTATCGACTTATTTACAGCTAAATTTTTTTTTTCATATAGTACAGTATTTGTTTCATATTTAGGTTGTATAAATGTTAATTTTTTAAAGAAACTAACTCCATTTGAAGTAATTAATATGCTACCATTATTGTCTAATATAAAGTTTAAAACTAAAGTAAATTTATATCCTCCTTTTTGTGTTGAAATAAAAGTTTGAAGTAATATATGTATATCACCATTAATCTTAATTGGTATATTATTTATACATTTAGTTATTTGTATTATATTTTTATCAAATTGTCTAATATTTATAGAAATTCTTAATTTATTTATATATTGTTTAGGGACTAAACTTTCATGTACTATATATTTGTTGGCCCTTATGTCTATCATTACTTTAACATAATGTTCTCAATTTTAAATAATAATTGTCCATCTATATTAATTAATTCACTTCTTGCTTTATTAATTTCTTCTTTTATATTTTTAATTTCTAATTAGTTTCTATTAGTATAATATTTTTTATACCAAATTAATTATTAGTATTTTTTTTTTATCCTAATACAAACTTTTTATTACAAAAGAAACAGTTTGTACCCAAGAACGAAGTATATGATTTTAACATATTTATTTCATTTTTTGTGCTCTTACTATTTTCTTCAGTTTTAGAATTATCACTACTTCTTGTACAATCACTATCATTGTCTGATATTTCATCTAAGTTAAATATTTCTTTTAATTCATATTCATAATCTTCAGTTTCTACAGTATCTAATACATCTAATTGATTAATTTTATTTTTAATTTTAAGATAATTTGGTTTGATATATCCTATTTTCCCACGTAAATAACATTTATAATTTTTTTTTCTTTTAAATATTTTTTTCCTTATTTTAAAAGCCCTTTGACTTTTTGTTTATTGTCTAAAAATCTATAGAACTTTCTTTTAAAATGGTTTCTATTATTTTTCTTATAGGATTTATATTTTTTATGTTTATTATATTTTCTATTGTTTGTATCACATCCTAAAGTTGGAACTTCATACATGTCTACACACATTTTCCTAAATTATTGTTTAATTTGTTGTCTATGTTTTTCTTCTTCACAATATTTTTTAATTCTTCCTCAACATATTTTATTACTGATAATGAAGTTGCATAATTATTAAATCTTTCTACCCTTTTATTTTGAAACCAATTTACTAATACTCCACGTAGTTTTTCTCTTATTTTTCTTGGTAATTTGTTTTCAAATTTCATTAATAATTCTTGATGAAAGGGTTTTCCTATTTTAGACTAGCCACTGCTTGGGGACCGAGCTGCATGCTTCCCCTCTTCCCATTTTTCTTTGAAGGGCCACGTTTACATACGTGTTACATGAAATTTATACAAATGAAGCTCATTCAAATTTGTGAAAGTTGATTATTCAAATATACGATTGCAATTTATTTATTAAATAATAATAATTAGTTCAAATTTACCTATAAATATAGATATATTAAAAAGTTATAGCTAGAGCAGTCATTAACTTTTAATTAAAGACCAACCCTAAATTTAATTGAAAAGAATTTTAATTAACTGATGTTTATTGAATAAGCATTAGATTATTATAGTACAATTTTGAATTTTTAGTGGTATAATTTGGTATTAACTTAAAATATAAAGATAATTATGAAATGATTGAGTTATGTGCCTGTCTATTTAAAATCGTAATTTTACAAAAAGAAAAATTACAACTAATTTCTCAAGTTCATATTTTGGGCATAATGTCTACACACATAAATGATGGTTGGCGAAGGCAGAGAAGATTGCAGCTACCCTCTTCAATAAACCACCAAACACATCATACAAATAAACCAACGAAGGTAGAGACTCTGAACGAAACAAAGACCAAATGACACAGGCGACCATGAGCAGCGATAACTGCAACCAAAATAAAAAATACAAATGTCGTAGAAACAAGCACAAAGAAACCAATGACAAATGACACACAGATATGGTATAACATACTACTTATGATGCCAAAACTGTAACTCCTTTGTGTCCTGAGAACGCTTTCCTAAGTGTAACATAACCATTTCTGTAATGCTCGAGTGAGAAACACAACTGCCTAATAGCTTCTCGTTTCTCTTCCGCTCCTTCCAATATCACAACTCTTTGCTTCTCGATCTCTTCCTCCATTTTCTTAGCTTTTAATCTGAACTCCCTTACTTGTTTGCCAGCCTCTTCGGCACCAACGATCAGCGTCATATGTTCCATATGCAACTGCTCCAAGTGATTTCTCATTTCATCAATCTGATCATCTCTAGAATTCACATCTGCTTTGAGTGCATGAACTTGTGCACAAAGTCCTTCTCTCTCCAACCTTAAACTATTTAGGCTTCCTTTGAGATCTTCTACACGATCATCTCTCTCTGCAATGTCTCCTTTTAACTGCTCAATCTCACCATAAAGCATTTCCCCAATTTCAGTTTTCTCGTCCTTGATTTTTCTAATCTCCTCCTCTAGAGAACTTCCTCTTGATTCCCATTCTCTTAGCTGCTCCTCCAAACGAGTCTTGTCATCTACCAATCCTGATATTTCAGTCGTAACCTGCAACTTTTCGGCAAATATCTTCTGTTCGGACAGTATTATTGTCAAATTCGTGATCTCCTGATCACGATTTAACAAGCTATCTTCCAACCTTGCAATGCTTTCTTGCAGCTTGGAGACCTCTGCTTTCTCCGAGTTCAGTTTAGATTTCCATGACTCAATGTCTTCTTGAGCCAATTGAAGTTGATTGCGTAAAGTCTGGATTTCCTCATTTGAAAGTCGTATCTTTTCATCAGCAAGTCTCAGCTCTTGTTCATATCCTGCAATTCTAGCAAAATGTTCAGATTTCTCATTCTTCGCGCATTTTATACATCCATCTGCATTCTTTTCCTCTTGCAAACTGAGTTTCTCCTTAGCTTCACGAAGCTCCATATCCAATTCAATGATTTTCCTTTGCAGCCCTTGATCACCTCCGTTATGTACGAAACCTGAGTTATTGCTGAGTGAGGAACAATCGGATTCTGACTCGGAATCCGATGAAGAAGACGACTCGTCTCCTTCCTTCTGGTGATTTGACAGTCCGGAACTGATATCAGAAATGTCTGAGCCTTGGGACTGGAGGTCCGACGAAATATGTTTCCTCAATTCTCCAACTAAAAGATCATAACGCTCTGCCAGAGCTCTGTACCTGCGGTAGAATTCCTCAACTTGAGCTGTTAATTCGGGCCTCCTCTGAAAATACACCTCAGCTTTCTTAGCAAATGAATCTCCATCATTGTTAATCAGTTTGAACATCTTTTTCACACCCTGGTCCATCTCTGAAGTTAAACAATGTTTTGTCAGTTTCTTGTTCAACATTTTGGTCATTCAAATGATTACAGCAATGAACTGTTATTTAATTTTGATGTGTCGTAACCAAAACCCTCATTGTTCATCATTTTGCTCATTCAAATAATTAAATCACTAAACTCTTTTCTGATTTCAAATGTATAGTTTGTCTGGGAAGTCTAATTGGGTTTTAACAGCATCTCTTTAGCTGGCCTTTCGTGTTTAAACTTTGGAAGAGGATCTTTCCTTAACTGCCCTCTGTTCAAACTAGGGAAGAACTAAGGGTTTGAAAATTCATGAAAATTTAACATGAACATAAAAACAAGAATTTGCTTACCCTCAAGATTCTCTGCAAGCCACTTATTATTTTTGGGGCTGATGTGACTATCCCACATCCAAGAGTGTGATATTTTTGACTCCATCCTCTTCATTTTTCTGTGACCCTGAAAAACAAAAGAGTTGGGCGAGCATGTCATGCCTGAAGCCATCTGTACTAATTAATTAGGTCAGAAGTGCATAAAAGGTAGACTTTGAATGATGCAGCACATTCAATTCTTACCGCAGCTGTAGCCATTTTTTCAATGCTAGCTAGCTGATAATAAACAGAAGACCTGCATATACACAAACAACTCTAGTTAACAGATGAACACTATTGCTGTTAAATTGGATTACAAAGAGAAGATGAAAGAGTCCCTTACTGTTGCAGATAGGTAAAGAAGAGGAGACAAGACAATAGGAGTTGGATCTTCTTCTGTATGTATTGTAAAGGAATGATCCGGAGACAGATCCCAGAAGTATAAGAAACTGAAAATCACACAAGAGAAGAACAAGGCAACTGTGATAAGGTGAAGAGTGTGTATTGTTTACAGTTGCATGAGGAGGGGAAGAAGGGCCCTTTATAATAAGGCTCTTGTTCACATGGTATTGAAGAAAGTCAGAACTCTTTTAATAATATAATAATATTATAATTAATAATATGATAATAAAATAAAATTTTGAGAATTAAATATTATTTAAAGAGATTGATAAGATCTCAACGTTCCCACTTACCCATGCCATGCCCAGTCACTTTCTATTGCCATCCGCATTTATGAGCACAAGACACCATCGCTCATGTTACACACCAGGAATGCATCTCGCACGTAGCTTATGAATAATGTCCACACATTTTGAACTTTTATTTGAAAAAATGTGGTATTACCAAATGGGAAATATATCTTCAAAATTATTAAAATTGTTTATCATACTATCTCATTGATTACATGATGAATATTAGATTATTTAATATAAAAAAACAAAAAATAAAAATTTAAAAATTTTTAATATTACTTTATTGTATACATCAATTATTAAATTAAATATACATACACATTTTGTATGTGTGTGCATGCACATGTTTCTAGCTTGTAGTTGAATTATAATTATAATTTTTAATTATTGATTTTTATGAATTTTTTATATATTTTTACTATTAAAAATATAATTTATTATATATATATATATATATATTTCTTTTTCATAATATTGCTCTCTTCTCATTTGATACAGCCTTATCCCAAGACACAAACATGGTCCTCCGTTCTTCTACCTTTTTTAAAAATTAAAAAAAAAAAAATCACATGGTTAGTAGTAGAAAAGACTTACACATGAAGTACATTGATGACGTGGTATTTTGCGGACCTGACGTGAAAGAAAATATTATGTACCAACACCTTATTTATAAAATAATTAGAGACCCAGCTATTATTCTCCCGTATTTTCACCGTCAACACTCATCGAGCCGATGGACTTTATTGCCATGACGTTGGAATTAAAAATATATAGTAGCATTTAGAAAGAAATATCCATCACCCCACTAGATGTTTTTCTAATACAACTATTTCTCACACAAATGAGTCATAAGCGTTTCATGATACAACACGTGGCAATCTTTAATTACTTTATAAATATATAATATCAATGTAATGACATAATATAGCACGTGAACACATCAGCTGTCATGTCATGTCATGCTCTCTAGAAGACGTGGAAATCGTGTCCATGAAGTTCAATTTGAATTATCCTTTATTTTTATTAAAAGTATTAAATTTCAACCGTCGGATTATATATATTGCAATTTAACGGCTCCTAAAATGTGGAAAAATCTCCATTTTTCATAAATTTATCTCCGCTTTTGGTGTATTTATTTAGAAATTGTAACCCTATATCAGTTGTACTGCATACTGACTAGTGTCTTATATTATAAAAATAACATTTTTATATTTTATATATTTATGGAATTGATAAAACTCCATGTCTATTTTTTTTCCAAAATAATTGACTATATAACTTATAAAATACCAAATATTTTATTGTATTATACATATGGGTGTACATTTTTTTTTATTTAATTACCTAAAATTAATGTCATTTCATAGATTTAAATTAAGCTTTGATTTAAAAAGAATAATAAATTTGTAATGGTGTAATTAATTAATAATGTTTTCAAAGAACGTGAAGTCCAATGTCATTGAATGTGAACGGTAGATGGCCAACAATTAACTTAACCTATAATTATTCACGCCAACTAGACAGAAGACGCCTCCTTTACCACACGGGTGGAAAAGCTTGTATTCATACCATACGCACCCTTGATAAGGAGTGAGATCTTCTTTTACAAATAGGAATAGTAATATATATTTGGATGATTTGATGTTTTTAACTCCAATAGTGGATTCAAGCTAAAAATAATTTGTTATCCCCTGTTGTATGTATTTTTTTATTATTTTTGTATTAATTATTAAAAAATAACTTCACTGAATTATTTACTGCAAGAATACCTAAACTGTAATCTTACTTTGTCAATTAACAATTTTTGATAGCAATAGTGCTTGTGATTCTATGACCTGAGATGCTAATCATTTTGCTTGAGAATCATTTTACATAGATACAATTGTACGAGATTTACAAATTTTGGTTTTTAATAAGATGGTTGTTGAGTATGATATGAATCACATGGAGGTGTATGAGTACACAAGAAAAGAAGATATATTATGTAAATAATAATCATAAATTTAGAAATTTTTGACTAAGGTAAAGTGTGAATTAATAATGAGTTATTAATATCACCAAATGAGTTATGGACTCAACATTCATATACATAGAATTGGATGTTAAGGATTGATACTAAACCATACCCTAATATAGTTGAACCATCGTATGACAATAAAATTAAATAACATGATAATTAGTTATGAAAAGATTCATTTAAAGTGCTTATGTATTTTATTATAATACGGGGGTCATAATATATTGTTAGATGTCAAGTATGGTCTATAAACAAAATTATATTTTTGGTTCTAAAATAATCAATGACATTTATGATTAAACAAGTATAATCAATGGAAGAAAATTCACTTCTATGTCTATTATCATCTTCATAATAAATCTATGAGGTCACACACAGACAATTGATGCATCATTATTTAAATTTTAAAAGTTGACTGAAATGTTTATTATAATTATTTTAAAACGAGTGGTCTTAAGGGGCAAGCTAGCACGTGCATTAAACCCATATGATGTCTTATAATAAAGCTCCTAATAAATTTTATTTTTATTGCGTGGTGTGGTGTAATGTTAGAACATTGAATGTTTTAAAATGAAATCAAATATTAAAATAAAAGTTATCTTAATTAAATAATACTATAAAACAAGTGTTGTCTTAGATTAAGGCATATACTTGTCTTAAAAGATAATGCCTTAAGATATTTAAAATTTAAATTGTTTGAATTTTCAAAAAATAATTTTAGCAATATTACTTGAATTATTATATATAAATTATCTTGTAAATTAAAACTAAATTTGAATGATACTGTTGATAGTCAAATTATATAATTACTTGAGATAATATTTTACTCCTTTATTATTTTTTTACACTTGTTAATTTATTTATAAAAGTTTTATACGTTGTGTGCTATGCAATAAATATACTTAAGAGTTTCACATCATGATAAATTTGAATATATGTATACTAGATTTTTATTTTTAAATAAATCAAAATAATCATATTGCATGCATGTCATAAGTTTGTAGTCTAGTAAATTAGAGTTTAATTTCTAAAGAAAATTTAACATACATATATTTTTTTATATTATCCTTATAAATTGTTTTGCATACACATGTTTGTAAGTTAATTCTTTTTTATATGCTAAAACTATTTAATAAGTATATTTTGTATTTATGAGCACTGAAGTCTCACATGAATACGCATTTATTTTTTACATAAAAATTTAAATTTTTTTGATTAACACAACACACACACACACACACACACACACACACACACAAAAATTTCCTCACCTCCAATCTCTTGAATGTTAAAAAACTTATAAATTATGAATATCAAGCATGGATAATTTTAATGGCTAAAATTCACTGACACTTAATTATTTTAATAATTGTACAATTATAGTTTATCTAAGCTATACTTGAGATTCATATACCACATGATTATAAACCTAAATAATAGATGTTATGTTTTATCATATAATATGTAGTTAATTAATTTTTATTTTATTAGTTTTGATTAGTTAAAATAATACTACTTCAACTAATGATATAAATATATAATGGTTAAAATAAAATATATAATTATTAGTGTAAATCGATTAAAATAGTTCAAATAATTATTTAATTTGGTGACAAAATCCTTCAACCATGGTATAATTAACTAATTTTACATAACAATTGAATTTGGATCCAATACTAATTTAAAATTTTGCTAACTTTTTTGTAAGAGCAATGCTACACATTCCAAATTTGTATCCCAAAATTTCTTCATAAATGATATGACATTAATCAATTAGTTAGTGAAATGTATTAGAAAAGATTTTAAAAATTATGGAAATATATTACCAAATTGATAAATGATGCATTATTTGTAATGAAAATTTAGTATATAAATTTGAGTTGTATGATGATCGACTTAATTAGTATGATATTATTCGCTTTAACGATTCATGATGGTATAAAAGACCCCAATATTGACACCTCACAGTTTTATTTCTAGCATTCAGGATTTCAAGCTCTAGGCCTAAAATGTTTCATATTAATTGAGGAGGCAAAGCACTTGTATATAAGATATAACTCAAACTCACTTCTAAGTAATGCCAAATTTTAAAATACACCCATTTGAGGCATAATGTCCTTGTTGATGATTTTTAATTAGGTGAATTGTCTTTAATACTACTTTTGATATCCCAACACAACTAACACAATATAGCCTACTTTTTGCTTAAAGTGATACAACAAACCTAGTATTAACTCCTTATAGTTTTGTTTTCAGTATCAAAGATTTCAAGTTTGGGGCTTAAAAGGCCTTATACTTATTGAGGGAATAGTATACTTATAAAACACAATCCAAACTCATTACTAAATAATATGAAATTTCACATATAGTATTACTGTAATATCTTACAATTCTATCACTATAACATTATAATTTCTATCTCAAGTTTTGTATGTTTCCAGAGTCTTTAATATTGTGACTTTATACTCATTATTATAGATTTAATGCATTTTCTTTGTTATACTAAGTAATGGCTCCCCGAAATATGATGTTCATGTTTCTTCTCTTCATTCTTTAATCTAAAAGATTTTAAGTTAGTTTAAGAATATTATAGTCTTACAAAGTTAATTTAAAGGATCCTAAGATAGTTAGAAAAAATTATAACTCAAGTATATAATTTTGGGTCTCCAAACATACTTTGATATTTTTACTATAACTTAAACTACGAACTTTGGATTGAAGCTATTCTTAATGTGTTAACTTAACAAATAAAGGTACATTCTTTTATGTTAAACACTTATCCAAATTACGAATAAAAGTTTGTCAAAATAGATAAAAATAGTAAGCTTGTTATTGAATCCCGAGTCTACTTTAAGAACTATATAAATTATTAATATTTTTCATTTTCTTCATTCCCTTTTATTTTCTTAACCTTAGGCTATGGTTTACTCACTCAAAAAACTTCCCAAATTACTTGATAACTTTGTAAAATTTAAGCTTTAAGAGACTTAAGGTATACTTTCCTCCTTGATTCCTTTTATTGATTGTTGATTTTAGTTAAGTTCTAAAAATAAAATTTTGTAAATTTTTTTATTTGAATTAGATTAAGTTTTAAATATGGATTATAATACTTCTTTATGAAGTAATGTGAGTTATTAGAGAAATAATGGAGTATTAAAATTCTTGGAACTATTAAATCTCGTGAAACTTAAAATTTAGGAGTTGAGTAAATAGTATTTACATTTCTGTTCATATCTTGAGTTTTGAAACTCAAATTAAGGTATTATAAAATTTTATAAAAACTACAAACACTAGAAAATAACATATTAAAAATTAAGATGAAATACATTCAGATGAATTTCCAGTGAAGGTTTCAAATTGGTTGTTATGCTAGTAGAGGTATATCAAACAAGTATGGGTGTTTTGAGCATCACTTGAGTTGTAACAAGTGTTTTTACATGATTCGTGAGGTATATGAAACTAGATAAATATAACTTATGATCTAGAGATTATGGTTCCTAAATTCCCAGGGACAATTTCCCAAGTGAAATTACAATTTTAATTAGATTTTTGAGAGTGTAGAAAAATAACATAGAAGAAAAATATTATAATTTTAGTTAGAAGTATCAGAATCATAAACTGTTTATTTTATATAAAACTAGATATGTTTAGCTTTCTAATGATATATCAAATGCATAAATATCATGCATGAGGACTAAGATAGAGACATTGTAAACTCGCTTATTATTTTGATGAAAATGCTATGTTTAAATTGTTGTAAATTTTTTACAAGATTCTCTACTGTTAATGGACTAGTCAAAAGGATTTTAAATAGCATTGTGAGTGGATAAACCTGATTTTAAATGATTATATTTAATTTGATTTTTATAAGTTAATTTCATTTGAAAACTCATTGGTTTAAAGTAATAATTAATAATTTTGTTTTACGATAATATGTATCCTTTGATAAAGTTTTATATAAGAAGTATATATTTGATTTAGTGAATGAATACAATTATTTTGTTTTAACTATTTTTGACTTTGTCATGAGTTTTAAAATTTAATTTTTATAATTTTATTTTGAATCTCATAATATGATGATTTATGATTTAATTGAGTACTCTTCATATTTTTATATTTTTGAATTTATGATTATAAGTTTTGGCTTAATTTTTTATTTTCGATTCTCTTTAGCTATGAGCCATAAGGGGGGAAGTACATATATCTTGATTACACGTTATGATATATGAGTATGTATAGGTACCAATACAGAATGAGAATTAGAGGGTAAAGGAAGATCTAATATTTAACACCCGATATTTGTATATATGTACATGTATCTCCACATATTTAATTTTCTGAAATTGATTTATGATTCTATTGAAAGTATACGATTATTACATTAAAATATTTTGATATTCTAAAAACTCTTTAATTATTTTATAAAATCTTAATTTTACGCCATTATACTTAAGAATGAATTTACTACCTAAACTATATTTTTTATTTTGAGTATCTACTGATTGAATTTTCTTAAAAACTCACCTCTTTACCTCACCTCTTAATTTTGTAAGATCCAACACCTAAGTTAACACTTGTAAGAATTTTGAGAATAATACTATGACGCTATAATACACTTATAGTCACTTAGTTGTCTTCATTTTTACATTGGTTCATTCGATATGTGTATATGAAGCCTAAAGCCCAATGATATATAATATTTGGTATAGTTTTTCTAGCACTACGGTCTAAATCTATGGCTTTGAAGTCTCTATTTACTGTTCATTCACTAAAACATATTATAGCTTGGTTTCTTTAACTACTGTTCATCATCTTCACATTTCTTCACTGAAATTCATATATACGTGTCAGTTCTATTTGTATGATTTACATTTATCTAAATTTGGTTTCTATATATTTAACTATGCATACAGGTTTTGTCTAAAGCTTATGGAGGTAGGATGTCCCCATCTCCATGTTGGTCATGATCTCGATTTTTTGAGGTGTAACAATGACGCTTTTCATAGTCTTATGATATATGGCATATCTTGTCAAAAAATCAAGAAGATACACATAGGGAAAGATTAAAATTTTTTCTTAATTTTCATCCTAGGATCCTTTTATTTTGCACGATTTATGATAAAAAATAATTAATAATATCAAAAACATTATTATACATACTTTACATCAATAAAATCTTGAATTTTTAATGGTTTTTTCTCAAATTTTCTATAAACTTGTAATTTTAAATATAGTTTTGATATTAAATATATTCGAATTAAGATTTTTTTGTGAAATACAAAGTTACAAATTTTCAAGTATTTTATCTAGTGCTTTTAAAATCACATCAATTCAATTTTGAAGTCAAAAATTATGACTAAAATATAAAAATTACATGAATTTCTTTTTTGATTCAACCACTCCAAATATATGGTCTTTAATGGTATTCACACAAAGTATAGGATTAAAAAAATTTAGATTTAAATTTTACTAAATCCCAAGCTATGTAAATGTCTTTCTTTAGTTTGGCTTTTAAAAAAAGAGACAAAAAATCAAATCTTATTGGAAAAACTAATTCATATACTTTGACAAAAAAGATAGAGATATTTATAACTTTTATTTATTTACTCCTACATTACGTTGAAGTATTAAGATAGGATTCGAGTATAATCATATTTAATAAAACTCTAAATTAAATAACTAAATTAACCTTTTAGTTTATCAAACCAATTAAATAGAATTTATCATATAAATAATTATTTTTTTTAATGAATTAAATTAATTAAATAAAATTTATCATGATCATAAATTTGAAAAAAAATGAAAATAAATAACTAGTTTACTTATATTTTAGCCCCAAAACTTTTAAAATTATAAAATAACACCTATACTTTTAGTCATTATAAAACAACATCAATATTTTAAGATTTATAGGTTAGCCAAAATTTTTAAAATTCTATTTTTATCTAAATTTCTAACAATACAAATTTATCCCAAAAATTTAAAAGTTTAATAATTAAGTTTTAAAACTTAATTTTACATAACTTATTCTTAATTCCATAATACTTTAAAATGTGTGATCTATTAAATTCTTTCTTATGTTGATAATGGAGAGAGTTATAGACTTCTTAAGTATACATAAGTTGATCTAATTAATGTATTTTTAATTAACTTTTTAATTAATAAACTATTTTTAATATATTAAGAGCGGTATCTATTAAGGTATCATAATCCCTAATGGAGAAATAATAATAATTTTAGTAAAATTTATTTTATATATGATTATCGTATAATTCAATCCTTTCATTTTATACATATCCCAGAAAGATTCTAAAGCATGGAAAACATTTACTTTATTAAATTATAGTTATTAAAATTTTTTTAGTTAAGCTAATAATAAAATTTTAAAGTTTCTGAAATTCTTTCAGAACTCGTCATAGCCATAAACTTATATTATCAACTTTTGTTATCCAAAACGACAAATCTTTTATTCATCCTTCATAACCTTCATGTATTTTTCATATTGCTTAATAATTACTTTATATATAATCTCATTGTAGACAATAGAGCTATAATATTAAAGTATATACAATTCACAAACAAAGTATCATAAAAATCTCAAGTTTAATGATCAATCGTTCCATCGTAACTTAGACAGTTTTTATAGATATATGGATAACACTTTATATGGATTCTTAAACGAATTAATTTGATTTACTTGTTCTTTAACAATCATCCATATGTTAAATTAAATGAATACTTTTATTAGCAGTTTATAAAATTAGTTATTTTTTTTTTTTTAAAGAAATAAACATAACATATGCCTAAGGATGACAACAAACCAAGTTTGAGCCTAATACCTCTAAACTCACATTCGCATCGATTAAAAAAATTTAATACCAGATTTGCATTAAACTACAATGGGTTTGACATTTTATTATCCAACTTTCTTAAACAAATATTTAATATTTATCAAATTTGTGTAAGTTTTTAGTAGGTTTCTTTTGTCTTTTTTTAACTACACTTCAATTTTTACCTTTAAAATTACTTAATTATTGAATAGTTTATGTATAAAAATAAATAATTAGAAATTCAATCATTTAAAAATTATAGTAATTAAATAATATAATTTAATTACTATTTGCATACATATACACATTCAAATTTTAAAAAATAATATTATTTTATTTTTTAAAATAAATTTAAAAATACCATTTAAAAAGTAATATCAAACACAACATAAGGCATGTAGTGTTGAAAAATAGAAAGAAGGGTTTTTTTTTCTTTTTTTCTATGAAAAAATAACTTTAAGTAAAAATAAAGGTGTTTTTTGTCGTTTAAATTGTAAATTATATATGTATATTTAAAAAAAAACTAAATATATGCAAGTATCCATAATAGATATTCACAAATATTTATCTACATTTGTACTAAATCTACTACGGTTATTTATTTTTTTTCCTCAAACCTATCACAAATTCACTAAGAGGCCAATAAAACTTATCTCATTAGAAATAAATACTAACGAGTTGGTGAATTTATGGATAAAATTTTTATTTTTACATATGTCAACCTAAGCTAGATTTATTAATGTTCTAGTGTTAATAATTCTACAATTAGAATATTTAACAATAACATAATTTTATAAACTAAATTTAAATGAATTCTTTTGATTATTATTTTAAAAATTTTATATTATACATAGTCAATATTTATTATAAACAAAATTTATAATTTTATTAATTAATATAATAATGTATAATCATATATTTGTTTCTGTTAGATTTAAAACATATAACTAATATATCTTATACTTAAGAGTAAAGATTTAATTCTTATTTTTTATTTTTCTTAAACCTTTAACAAATCATTTTATTTATTAATTACCTTAAATAAATCATTTATTGTATTTATGTAACCGAACCTCTAAGGCTATGGGTATCTATATTGATGAGAAATGAGATGGAGAGTTGAAGCATGCACGTGATAGGTAATGGCAGCCATTTAAAGAAGATAATATAAATAAAAAAGTAAAATACGTAGGGTAGTGATTGGATTAATCTCAAATTTTGTAGATCGATGCTAATTAAATAAATGTTAGTAAATGTTTAGAGAGTTCGGAATAAACTTAGATGAAGAAGAAGAGCAATAGCCAACAAGATTTTATAGGTTAAAATCTACACGCGCATGTTGGGGCGTTGGCAACATTTGGGTGCTCGCGGGGGAGCGGGAACACAAGCAACAGTCATAGAAATATGCACACGGACTTGTGGCATATAGCAAATGTGTGACATAGCGCAAAGCAGCGCAAGCGTGCGGGGCAACAGTGGGCTACATAGCAAAAACAAGCCGCGTGCCCTGCGCAAAAATGGTGCAGTATTATTAGGGCCGTACACGTACAGACCAAGCTGACAAACCGCAAACGTATCCTGTGAAAGTGGACTCTCAAGACAAAGGCAAGTAGACTTAATAATTTATGGGCCAGGGAACTCAAAGCGGGTCCAAATGATGAATGTTAGTTTTCAGCCTTCACTTGGTAAAATGAGACTTGGTCCAATATAATATGACAAAGTGGTTTGCAGTATAGGTGTTTAAAGGACTGGGCTGACTAGCATAGCCCAACTCTATAATAGCAATGACGGCATGGTCTGGGTCCGTTATGGGCCTAGATCGGGCCGAACACAAGAGTCCGGGCTTAGGTTTATGAATTTCACATATAATTTTATATATATATATATATATATATTTGCAAAATTATAAAAGCTTACAAATCATTATCAATTTTTTTTTTTAACCGAATTGACCCGATCCAGCCCATTAACCCTCGCAGGCTCAATTTTAACACCGCAGTCTATGAGAGTGGAAGGAGTATTCTTCAACCAAGTGTGAACAAAATCCTCCATTAAGAGAGCTTGGGTGACTACTTGCGTGTAAGACGAGTATCCTTTTGTAACTAAGGGTGTTGGTTACACTTGTAATATAAATAGATGATTGTATTTTATGGTGAGCAGTAAGCATTTTCTAGACCCAAACCAATTGAGAGAATTAGGAGCTTAGTGTTACTCTTATGAAATACACAACGCTGACATCGTAATATTTTTTTTGTAATTAATAGAGAAGTTAAATGTCAAGAGTCTTCGTAAGCACGATGCGCTTGTGTGATGCTTTTTTTTTTTTTTTCTCAAATGTGCTAATATTTGAGCGTGCTTAATGTATGTTGGCGATATGAACAATACTTTGAATATGAACAGTGTTTACTCTCCCATGTTCAATTAATATTTGTCCTTTTAACTAGGATAAGCAAGCTGAAAGATAATGGTGCGAGATCTATTTGAAATAGTAGAAGCGAACTCCACAGGTGTTCGACCGATGAAATACTCTAAATAGAATGTACTTATAGAGAAACAGAGGACAAATAAATATTGAAAGAAAATAAATTTTCCTTTATTTTACAATCACATCAGTAATTCTCTTTATATATATATATATAAAAGTAAATTTATTCTTTTAGTCAAACATTGTTTAATATATCATTTATTTTACTATATTTTGCATCAACAAAGAAGAAAGATTGTGATCTTGTATTTCTAGTTGACTTTAGTATCAAGTAATATATTATTTTTAATTGAAAAAAATGCTACAATTAAATCATAAATTTTGTAAGGATAAATATAGTAAAGTATAATTAATTCAATGAGAATGCTAGTCTAATTTAATAATTTTTTTTATATTTTTCACTGTCATTAATCATCGTTTTCTCACTTTATATTCTTATTTTGTATCCAAATTATTATTACATAATTTTCAAAATCATTCTTACACAATCTTTTGCATGAAAAAAGAAATCTTCACATCTCTTTTTTTAAAAGAAATTAAATAAATACATTTAAAAATAAAACGCAAAATCTCATAAAAAAATCATAGTTTATTTTCTACTTACTCGCACCTATTAAAATTTAAAAAAAAAAAAAAACAATATAAAAGTCCTTTGTTAATCACCTCTATTATAGCTTTTGGAATTTGTTGGCCAAGTTGGTTACGGCAAGTAAGAAAATATCCCTTATGACAATTAGTATCAAAGAACAATTCAATTAAATTCATAATTTTTATTTTTTATCTTTCTTTTTTAACCACAAGATGTTAGGTGACACATTGAAAGAATGGGCAGCATCTTTGAAGAACATAGTTGGTACCATTTTACCCAACTAAAACAATTTCCCATGCAAGTCGACTTCAATGTGGTGGTGAATCTCAGAAGACAACTTGAGGAGTTTATCAAGGTTCATGCTTAAAAGTTGAGATTAGTAATTGTTGATATATGATATTTTTCAGCATTTAGGTTATTAGAGTGATTCATGTATAATTTCAAGGTCATAAGGAAAATAAGGAGGTTTCTTTGAACAGTGCTGAGGTCAAAAAATAATGAGTAGAAAATAAATTTATGTCTTTTGGTCTAAATAAGAAAGAAGTCCTAGACATGTAAAAATTCTTCGGATAAATTTTTTAATAGGACGCTTATATTAAAATAAATTCTAAATAAGATAAAAAATAAATATTTTACTATAGTATAAAAGAAGAAATTTATCAAAATACAAACAAGTTTATAAAAAGGATGTAAACCAAAAAAAAAAAAGTATAAAAAACTTTATAATAGAATAAATTGTTAATCTATCAAAATACATATTCAAATTAAAAAGAGAATTTTTTTATTAACTTAAGCACTAAAAGATTTTCACCAAAATACTCGCACTTCTAATCCTATTTTTATTTTTTAGGAATACTTTAATAATATAAGAATTCATTATAAAAAAGATCAAATTTATTTGTGTTTTAATGTCAAAGTAAAAAAATCTTAATAGATTTATTTTTTTATAAAAAAATTATAAAAAAGGTCAAATTTATTTATATTTTAAAGTCAAATAAATTTTCACTTATTTTGAGTGACACTTCTCTAAATTTATAGGCCGGACCTTTAAAAATTAGACTTTCCAAGATAAAATGTTATAGCAGGGCACATGAAGCGAAGAAATTGGAGAATTTCTTGTGGAATGTAAAGTCGCCTTTCAAGATTTTAAATATAGATGCAAGGTTTTGGTGGCATACTCAATAAAAAAAGGACGTCAAAAAGCAACATCCGACCATTAAGACATGTGACACACTAACATGAGAGCTAAAGGTTCATTTTTTGATTGGCAATGTGTGGTGGATTAGTAGGGAAATGCTTATAAATATCAAACACATCGGGCAAAAAAAAATCCTAAAGTCCGAAAAGATCAATGCCTTAATAACGGAAGAGGGGTCTTCAAAAGCAGAGGCAAGCATGGAAATTCTCTACCCATTTGTAACAATGGTCAATGGTACAATGTATTGTGAAATGATGACATTATCGGGCCCTTATGGTTATGATGGTACGTGTCAAAGAAAAGGAGATAGAGAGTGTTGCTTAGATATGGGATCCATAATGAATTTCCTAGCAGCAAGGGAAGTTTTGCGTTAGAAAGTGTAATTAGAATGGACTTTAGCAGATTAGACACGAGAGATTTTTCTTTCCCCAAGAGAGAGAAACTTCTCTCTCTCTTTTAAACCTTTTGGTAAGGAGAGATACACTTCTCTTTGCACGAAAAATACATGCTTTTCTTTCTCTTTTTTCTTTTTAATTTTTAGTAAAATAAATTAATAAGAAAAAAGTTTCTCACTGGATGAGGACACGTGTTCTCATGTAAAGGCACACCTCTCTTTTTTTTATTTATTTGGATGTTGGAAAAAAAAAAGAAGAAAATACTGAGCCCGGGGAACATTTTTGGTTTAGGCCAGTGGGTGGGTTGTGCTTAGCACGGCCTGTTACATACGTGCCTTTGCCCAATTCCTACTAACACAATGCATATTTGTAGTGTTACAAGGGCAATAGATTTGGAAGTAAATATCTAGTTCCCACGTGGCATTGTGGGAGAACACATGTAAAAAAAAACCATACGAAGTTATCAAAATGAGAAAGATAAAATGATTAAAGGGATAAGAAGAAATAAACAAGAGGGGCATATCCGCCCAATTGAATCTCAATCTTACTCGTTGTGG
Source organism: Khaya senegalensis (assembly GCA_032402905.1). NCBI lineage: Eukaryota > Viridiplantae > Streptophyta > Magnoliopsida > Sapindales > Meliaceae > Khaya > Khaya senegalensis. The sequence continues at coordinate 1,373,944 of CP135548.1, read as the reverse complement.
TTGTTAGGGATGGGTCAAAGAAAATTTTACAAAATTACCTAAATATTGATAACATATATTTATTTATCACAATTTTAATCATTTACAAGTAAACTCTGATAATTTATATTTTTACTTTTAATTTTACAAAATAAATATAATAATTATAATAGAAGATTGTATAAAAAAAAATTAATTAAACTAACATAATAATATTTTAATTTAAAAAATAAAAATTAATAAATAAAATACGATTGGATTATTTTACATGTCACAAGTAAGAAAAAATTTAAATAATTAACTTAAAATGCCATTTTTTAAGAATAAATAAACATTTGAAAAAAAAATTGTTTTAAGATTTGAAAAATTAATCTAAATAAAATATTTGTTTAACAATGAATAAAAAAAATTAATTGGAGATAAGGAAAGGACTTGCTTTAAGATGGATTTAATTATTTTATAATTTCTAATAATTAATGTACATAAAATAATATAATTTTATATTTAAAAAATAAAATGCTAATGGTTTATGTTAAGAAGGATAGCATTATTTATAAATTTGAACAATTAGCTAAAATAAAAATATTATTTATAGAAAATAAATTACTTATTTTATTAAAAATAAGCATATTGTACTATATAGATTTATTAATTAAATTTACTTAGAATAATATTAGACATAAATATTCAACTACATTTATTGTAAACAAACTAGTATGGCATAATAGTATTGGTTGAATAAAAATACAAAAGTCAATATAATTGGTGACAATAAAAAAAAAATGTTAGTAATTTGACAATCATATAATAATATTGTAATATTAGTTTGTATTCAAAAACTTGTATTGAGAATTTGTATCACTAGTATTACTCATAAGTTTATGGAATAATTATTATGGATTGAAGTATTCTTCATACTTTGATAATTAATTAAAATATAAATTCTTGGGAAAAAAAGTATAAAACTTTAATTTAATATTATTAGTTATAAAATAATTTTATTTTGTAGATCTATTTATTTTTAAATATTTTAAATAAAAATAAAAATATTTAATTTTATTCATTGGAATAAGCACTAAAATAATTCAATTATATGTTTGTTTGTTTTATAATTAATATAATCATATTTTATTTTGGTTAAGATTTGTGAAATATTTTTATGTTATTGGGTTATTTTAGTATTTTTCATAAAATAATAATATGAGATCTTAGGGTTTTTTTGTGTGTAACATTGAAACTTTTAAGAAATGAAATAAATGTATATTCTTGAAATTGATTGAAATAGTTGTTACAGTTGATTTGTAAACTATTGGAACTTTTAAAAAATATTATATAATATGAAATATATAGGAGGTTTTATGAAATATTTCTTAATTAATCAGAAGAGCCATTTAGAGCTAAGAAAAATCAATTTTGGTTTTGGTTCTACTAAAAATCAGAATGTACCTTAAATAATTTAATTCTTAAATTTTGAAATAAAAACCTATCATATTTAATAGAGTACTTTATTTTCGATTTCGATTTAAATACATAATACTCTATTTATTAATTATATTAATTTTTTTAATTTGTAACTCCATTAAAAAAAATTTTAAAATTAAAATTAATGGTATTAAATTGCAAAAGTAACAACATACACAAATGAAAATTTAAATAAATGAAAGAGAAGAAAAATAAGTTACCAAAAAATTGATGTATAATAAATTATTTAAAAAATATTGTATTATTATTGAAGTTAACATTATATATCACAAAAAAGATAAATTTAATTTCTTTTACAATAATATAGTAATATATCTAATAATAT
>CP135548.1:1355375-1371658 GCA_032402905.1 Khaya senegalensis | reverse complement strand
CAAACATTACAAAGAAGAAATATAACTCAACTTAATAAGATTTTATAAAATTAAATAAGTTTATTTATAATTTAATTAAATTAACAATAAATAATTGAATTAAAAAGTCAATGCCCTAAAAAATTGACATTAATTATTTAAGTATTGTTTTATTATTTTAATTGTTTAACTAAATTTAAGATAAATATATTATAAATGATAATACAATAAAATTATTAAATATTATAATTAATTAATAATATAAAAAATTAATTAATAATTAAAAGAGAAGAAAACGCCCAGGCGTGTGCCTAGGCACACAAACCAAGGCCACGGAAGCCCATGGTTCGCACATGCAATCCACGCACCTAAGCATCCCCTGGACTTGGGCCAAAATAGCCCAAGCCTGTGTGCTAGGCGCATGCATCGCACTTGCAAAAACACATGGGCCACGGTCACCTTAGCCTAGGTCCGCGTGTGCTATGCATGTACCTAACGTGTAGACCTAGGTCGTTTCGGCCCAAGTCTAGGGGTACCGGGGCACGTGCATTGCACGAGCTTGCATGGGCAAACCATGGCCATGTTAGCCTTTACCCCATGTGCACAAGCGACTGTAGTGCACGCGCTTGGCGCCCAGCTCAGGGCTGGCATGGCCCCGGTCTATGCATTTGAGCGCGTGTTGTTGTGACACCAAGGTAGATCTAGCCCTAGTTCACGTGCCCAATGACTTCATCTTCCTCTTCTAGTTTTTTCATTTTCGGCCATTTTTTATACACAAAATCTTCTCTTTTTTTAAATTTTTTTAACTACTCACACATCTATTTTATAATATCTATATATTTTAATTATTAATTTTCACAATTATCATGCTCATACATATTATTAACTAACTAAAAATTAATACTTATAAATATTTTTAAACTCACTAATAAAACAAAAATTAACAATATAAGTAAGACTAATCTCATTTTATTTTTGTTGTTGCCCAAATTTGTTGACCCATGTGTGTGTGTTTTTGGAGATGAAAAAGGTAAAGAAGAGAGTGAAGAAAGTGAAAAATGGTGAAAAGAGGTAAAATGTAAACAGATTAATTTTGAGAGTAAAATTGTCGATCTAATTTATTTGTGACAATAAAATTATCAAAATGGGTTATTTTGGTAAAAAAAAAATTTATGATTAGTTACAAATGTAAAAACAAGTTAAAATTGGGTTACTTTTAAAATTTTTCCCTTTGTTTCTCACTTTTAATCTTACTTTTTCCCTTCACTTTCAATCCTAAAAGACAAAGAGTGCTTTCATCCTCTCCTCAAAGACAAAAACAGGTAAAAAGTTAATTTTTACTATCTATACTTATTACAAAATTTAAAAATTTATTATTAGTAAGGCATTAGAATTTTACATTTTGAAAAATATTTTGTTAAAATTTTGGTAAGGAGTGAGTAAAATTTGTAGACATACGATAATGTTTGATTGATTGATTGAGGGAGAAGTTAGGGTTTAGGGGAGAAGTGATTGATCATCGAAAAAATATCTATCATCGAAAGTTGGTTACGATTATGGCTTTTTGTTGATAGAGTTAGCTACTAATCATGCGATTTTGGGGTTTGGGGGAGAAGTATTTGTCATCAAAAAAATATCTATGGTTGAAAGTTAGCTACGATTTGGCGCAGCTTTTGGGTTGACCATGCCATCATGAGTGATGTAGTTGCGATCATGAGTACTGTGATAATGAGAGTTGCTATCATGAGTGATGTAACTGCGATCATGAGAGCTAGAATCATGAGTGCTGCAATCATGAGAGTTGTGATCATGAGTGACATAGTTGCTATCATGACTATTGCAGCTGCGATCATGAGAGCTATGTTCATAAGTGACGTAGTTATGATCATGAGTGCCATAATTGCGATAATGAGTGCTGTGATCATAAGTGACATAATGGCGATCATAAGAGCTGCGATCATAAGTGACATAATTGATCATGAGAGTTGCGATCATGTTGTTTTTCATGATAATCAGGTTTAGGATTGTAGATCATAGTTAAAAATAGTACGAAAATAATAACAATATTAATAACTAATTATAAAATAATATAATATAATATGAATATGAATAAAAATATTAATAAAATACAAGAATAATATATTATAATAATAAAGTTTAGAAGATTAAATAATATGAATAGAAAAAAGAATTAAGTAGTCAAATATCTAGTAAAATAATTAATTAGTAATAATATATTATAATTAATAAATGATATTTAATGTAATAATTCTATTATGACACTTATTATTAGTATATATGTATTAAAAATTTAGATAATTATAAAATTAATTTTGCTAATATTTAGTTAACAAATTTCTTAGGTAATCAATGTAATTAAAGTACTACATGTTTTATTTTATTTATCTTGTTTATTATAAGATAAATGCTTATATTAAACATAATTAGAAAATTTTTCTAAATTTAAAACTACACTAAATTCCCTTTATTAGTAAAAGAAGTTGCATTATTTCACTAATTAATTATATATGTTTATTAATAAGGACAAATAGAGGTTCAACCACAACTGAAGGTTGTAGTAGAGGATCATTTTCATTCAGAGTTGAGTTGTAAATCACATTTTGGGATGATAAACCATATAAAGCAGAAGTTGAGTCCAACTTAGCTTAACTTATTTAAACATACTTGCTTTGGGCATTTTTTTGGGGATTGAAACAGTGCATCATTAATGCCTTCTTCTTTATTGTACACTATTACATAAGGTTCATGTGGATGCTGAAGATAATGAGATGTAATTTCTTGTAATCAGACATCCTATTTGTTTCTCTCGCATTAGTTTGGTCTATTTATTGGTTTAGATTATGGCCATTTTTTGAGTATTAATGTACTTGAGAGCATTCATCTTCGAGGCACATTCTTTGAGGTCGACAAGTTATTACGTTGGACAATATAGAGACAATATATACTTGATATAGATGTAGTGTGATTATCCCTATTGTATATGCTCGAGAGAGTCTTATTCGGTAGGATTGGAAGGCACAATGTAGATCAATGCTGCTTTAATATGTTAGAGAATCTATAGTAATTCAATTGTTATCCATGGGACTTAACTATCTTTTAGTATACTTTACGATTTTTGCGACGAGCAATCCCAACACAGCTCAGTAAATACTAGAAAGATGCTGCTATGTTAGTTGCAGTGGATAAAAAATTTTAAAAAAAGTACAATCTTCTTAGTTTTTCCATGGCATTCTAGGTATTTATCTGACATTATTTAGCAGCATGCAAATTTTAAGTAAATTTTTTCAATATTTGAAGCTGTTGGTTTTCTTTCGCATTACAAGTGTGGTTGTATGAATCTATGGTCAATTTGCAAGATAAATTTGCTAAGAAAATTAGTAACGACATTCCACAGATTTTATGGTAAAAAATATCAAAGAATATTGTCAATAAGAAGTTCATCTATACACACATTTTTTAACCATCAACAGTAAGTCACTTGTTATATTCTATATATTAAAAAAGCTAACTTTTAGTATAAAAATTCTACATTTACTGTAATTTGAATATAATTTTGGTGCAGTTGCATCATGTGCTTCCGACCTTACAACCAAAGCCTAGTGAGATTAACACATCATATATTAGACAAATATTTAATGTTAGCGAGCCAAAAGGCAAATACGGTGGTTATTTGCTTCAAGATACATATGAATTATAGCCAACCCAAGTATGTTTTTTATATAGATCATCATTATAATTTAATTATTTTATATGTACATTGTTGATTGCACTAATACATTATTATTGTTAACAACAAGTTGCACAATCAAACACCTATTGTTCTTCTACACCACCACCCCATCATTTTACTGCTCCACCCTCTCTTGTGCCACCACCATCCCACCATTCTCTTACTTTACCTTCTCCCATGCCATCATCACACACTTTGGCATTCGACGAGCTTAGAGCTGATATACTAGCTCGATTTAATGCGATGGCTATAAAAGTTCAACAAATAGGATAGAAATTTATGCATGATATTCACGGTTTATGAGAGGACATCATCTAAATAGAACATAAAATTGACACTATTGGGGCAGACATAATTCGTGGTTGAAGGCAAGTGGATAACAATTTGCCATCTTCCTTACATGCTTAAGTAATCAAACTTCAACTTTTTTTTTTCCAAATTACGTGACTGTAATTAATAAATTTAAACTTATGGTTTATGTAGCCTACTAGCCCACCTGGTATTGTCGAAGTAACAGTTGATATATCTGTCAATCAAATACCTATTGCAATTATTAAAGAGAGTTGGTAAGGGCGTGTATACTGAAAGGGTAGATTGTAGAAGCCTGTACACTGACCTTGTAAAGAAATTTCATCCAATGCCTTATACCTGACCTTTACCAATGTATTCAGATGACCTAACTATTAATCCCATGGGTCTTTAACCAACCGAGTTGCTTGAATAGTACATTAATTGGCTACAACTATCGAATGCTTGCATAGAAACACATTCGGTAACTTTGACTTTGAGTTGGTTACACGGTATATTTGATACCTGTTCACAGTTAGAGAAAACAGGAAGTAGCTATATTTTCTCTCTATTATATAAGTTTATGATTATATTTAAATTTAATGATATTTATTTATATGTAAAATTAATGTCTCTTATACTGTTAGCATATTGACGAGTATTCGTATATGGTTGCCCACTGACAAAAGTGTTGTCCTGATATAGTGGCGCAAAACTAGACAATTACCTCCATGCATTTTTATATATGTATTCTAAAGGTTATGAAAAAAATGTTATATCATAACATAAGAAATTTATGTCTTGTTTTGAATGTATTTTGCAAACTCTATTAGTTTACATATGGGGCAAAATATATGAAGGTAGGTGCGAGAAGGGCTATTTTCCACCTGGGCTTGACATATAGCAACATGTTATAGGAGATGCTAAGGGTGTCTGATTACCTTGGAGTACATGCAATCTTGTGTTCATTCCTGCATTAATATACAATGACCACTGGATTGCATGTTCTGTGGATTTTCATGGCCATTATATTTCAGTATATGACTCATTACCATTGTGTAACATCTTGAAATTTTTATACTCTTAAAATCCGGTCATGAAGTTACATTACAGTATTTTCGAGAGTTTTGATAAGAAAGAGAAAGCCGGTCTATATTTGGAACAGTGCACTGTGTGAGCAGAAAATAGAATATTTCATTACCGGTATCAGAAATTTGACGACTGAAGTAGAAAACTATAATTTTTCGTCATGCATGCACGACTATATAAGCGAGACAGGGTCAAAAAACCCGACAACCCAACTTCACTTTTTCCCTCTTTTTTCTCTCTCTTCTTTCTCTCCTCCCCACGTCTCTCTCTTTTGTGAATAGTGATTTTTATCACCGAAACTCCAATTACCTCACCGCCGGTGAGTGGAGGACCGCCGGCCCGTCGCGAGTGCAGTGCTGTAAACCCTGCCACCATCGCCGTCACCATGCGCCCTCACGTGCCGCTTGAAGCCTCGCAGACGTGAACTTTGATCGCCGATTCATGGCGGTGCACGGTGAGTTGACCGACACTGCCGGCGCGTCTGGCACAGTCTCGTCGTCCTTTTCATGGTAGTTTGCCCAGATCTGGCATTTGGCCATCAGATTCTGGCGAGGAATGGCTGATCAGCAAGCCGTCTTTTTGGCAAGATTTTTGGCGATTGGTGTAGCTCTGGTGGAATCTGAACTAACTAGTGTACTCTCCGACACTCGTACTTCAACGCGGTATGTTTAGATCTCAATTTGGATGGTGTTTCGATAATGATTCGAGGGTCTAAAGTAGGTACCTTGAAATATGAAAATTTAGGATGTTTAGTGATTTTAAATGCCTAAATCTATGTTTTGTGGCATATGGACACCATGGATAGTATCCTGACCTTGCAAAGATCGCGATGGTATGTTCTGTTTGTGAAATAGAAATCAAAATTTTGTGGGTTAAATAGTACTTATAAATAATGCCGATAAACAGTAACTGACACATTTTTCGAAGAGAAGCCCGTAGCATACGAAGGAGTATTTTGGATGCGTATATCCTCTTCGGGACAACTTTTCGATATCCACGTAAGCACCGGGTGCTAGAAGGTAATATAATATGATATTTAAATTGTAAAAAAATAGATTTTAATATTTATAATATTTATAATTGTATGAATGTATATCATAACAATGGTTTAAATTGTAAAAAAGTTCCATTGAAGGGGAATGGGCATGATTGTGCAATTAGAAGTGTTAGTATCCGTGTTTTAAAATATATATATATATATGTATATATATAGTTACAAGTGTAATACCATCACTGTCGACCTGCAGTGCTATATTAGGTATTCTAAAATACCTATACAGCATTGTATGTCCCATGTTTGTATATATATATATATATATATATTTATATGGTAGGTACGCTTGTATATACATATGTAATTATGCCCGTGTGATTGAATGATTGAGCAGATATTGCACTTGATGTTTTGTAATGCTGTCCGAATGGACATGTGTGTATATGTTAGTGTGTTATAATTATTGTGCTGTAACAAGGTAATGAGTATAGTTTGACTTGTGATAATATGTTGGGATTGCGTGTAATGACGCAATATATAATAACCGATTAAAATATATTTCTGCGAATTTGTATTAATAGCGATATAGTGTATCCATGTGCTTGGATTAAAAAATATTTCTGTGTCTTATCTTGATTGTGTTATGGTGTATTTATATGCCAGAGTGGAATATATTTTCATGACTTAGTACTGCTAGCCTTACGATAAATCCATGCATATGAAGTCTTTTTAGAAGATAAGGACTAATAAATGTGTTTCATAGGTAATTATATTGCCTATTATGAAATTATTAACGTGTTCTTTGATTAATGTAGGCAAAATTGTCATTTTATCATGATTAAATCGACTAAGAATAAATTTGTGTGGATAACTGGTATAATTGGGATAATTATGGATCGGTAATTTTTCCGTTACACTAGTAGAGCCGCTCAGGATGAAGCAGTATCATTATAATAAGACTGTGGTGCCCTTCGAGGTATGTTGAAACCCACGGCAGCTCCGGATTGATAATAAGACTGTGGTGCCCTTCAGGGTATGTTGAACCCACAGCAATTGAGAAACGATAATAAAAATCATGGTGCCCAAGGGGTATGTTGAACCCATGGTAAGAAGCGGCTGTTTTTCATGGCGCCCTTAGGCACACGCAACCCATGGTAGAACTATTTATCCTGTCGGTCTGAGGGACCTAGAGTAGGCGAAAGACCATTATATACATATATTGAAGTGTACGGTGAATATCATGACCACGATCTATAATTTATTTAATTATGACCAATCTATAAAGAAATGAATTCGTGTACCTACTAAATTTAAACTGTATAGTAGAACACCTCTATTTGTTAAGAGTTGCTTGTGTTTGTGTGAATAGCGATGAGATAGTAACACGCTATATTTCATTTGGTATTGGGACTATCTTGGTTTTCTTATACAGGTAAGGTAGCTTATATGTATAAGTGAACCCTTGCCAAATTTCTATAAGAAATACTACTCATACAGCCATTTGTGACATTCCCTTTGTATTCTGGTTTTCCAATATAGAGGAGGGTCTAGGATTACCCTTATTTGCAATCACAATCAGATTTTGCTATGATTGTGAATTGCGAAAATGGTTGAAGTCTAATTACACCTTGACAAGTTCCAATTCTTTAAGAGGGAATTTAACCTTACAGAAAAAGAAAGCTAGTATCAGCTTAAAAAAGGAGAATTAAGATTTAAATAAGATAATGGGTTAAACAATATATAGGCCGCCTTACTTCAAGTATATAAAATCTTGTCTAGCCACTGATATGCTTGTGAAACGAAAATAATATGTGTGAGGCCATAATAGATTAAAGATCATGTGAGATGCTTAAAGATATTGTTGAAAAGGCGCACTGGGTGTATTGCAGGTTATTCGATATATTAGTTTACACGTTTATACGTGTGGTTGAAAATACGGTAAGAATATGATGGTGTAAGAACTATATTATGAGTTTGCTTTTGTTATTATCAGTGTACATTAACGAATGACTAGCATTGGATTAAGATATGTCCCTATAGTGGTATAGATATGATTTATGTAGGTGAAGAATTCCTAATATGGGATAAGGAATGGTGGACATGTATTTGTGATTATGATATAATTGTCAGGTTGTCTTGATATAGTAAGAATAAAGAGACAATATGGATGTGTGATAAAATAAAATGGTAATTAATTAATATTGAGATAATTAGGATATGGGGATCAGACATGCATGTTCCTTCGCACTCAGTTGAGTTTGTAAATCAGCTTATAATTGAGATATGATAGTAAGATTGTGACACCCTGAGGGGTAGGTTGAATCCACAACTGTCCTCTAAATGGCCTTGCGGGCTAGAGTAACAGTTATGGTTCATAATGTCTCTAAGTATGAACAATCACCTGTAAATGCTAAGAATTACTAACATTAACTTTTTGAGAGTGAAAATAACATACAAAAGAAGTGTTATCGTTTTACTAATACCCTCGTTTGTATGTATTTAGATGTTTGAAATATTTCTATCCTATGTGGATATTGATTGTGTACCTAGGGTATCTTGGTTATCTCGAACCGAGTGTGTGATTGAAATTGTGTGGTTATATCGTTTCTGATCAGTTTCTCCTTATGTGGCTGAGATATTTAGTTGATATCTATACATATATTAATGTATTGATTTTATATGGTCATGTATGTATTTGTGATAAGAATAAAAAAAAAAAGAATTAAACGAGTACATGTGAGGAAACTATTCATTTAAAATGCATATTATTTGAGTTTGCATAATCTGTGGTGTGGTTTGTTATGGAAGTATTATTCTGATTGAGACTGTTTATACAGAATTCATAGCTGAGATAGTGCTTAGAGTTCTAGATGATATGACATGATATCTTGTGTACATTATTGAGCATATGCTTGTTTGTACATGTACATTGACATATTGATATGCATTTAACTATGTGTGTGGGATTGTATGAAATGACCAAATTAAGTAGAGATTTAGGTAACACACTCCTTCCTTTATTTAAGTATTGTATTATCTTATTGGGCAATATGGTGTGCTCATCCTTTTGTGAGATTATTATTTTTCAGGTAATTACGATATACAAATAGTGATTCCGAAAAGTGCAGTTGAGGCAAAGATTTCTGACGAGGCATAATATATCTAAGGTTTAGCCCATTGTTATGTAATTTTCTTTCTATATAATCTGAAATATTATTTTTATTAAAATGCATAACAATTCTTTAGAGAAAAAAAATAATACTATTTTAGTTGTTACTATTTATGTGATTACTTTCCATAAATTTTTTTTAGACAAATAAAAACTTCGCTTCACTATAAGAAAGCGTTGATTTTTACCTTCTCGATAATTTGAATTCACTATATGCCACATGAATAGAAATGAAAGGAAGGGGGCGTTACACATTGGACCATTCTAAGAAAGAAATGAAAATTGCGTTGGAGTCTATATATGAGATATTACCTGATGTCATGTGCTAGTTTAGTATTTATGCGGCTAGGTCATATTTACATGACCATCATCATGCTTTGGGTGCCAAATGATTAGTGACTTACCTCGACAAAATGTAGGGAGCAATAACTGTGGCATATTTGTATGCAAGTTCATTGAGTATGTCATTTTAAAGCATCCATAGGATTTTATTAGTGAGCATGCATAGTTGTTTAGGCTTAAAATGGCACTCAATTTGTATTCAAGATGATTGCTTTGATATATATTTGTTATACTATGGCTTTTGAAATTGATACACGTGAGCACCATATCGATCTCATCATCACAAAATATGTTTGTTAAAATATTTATTATGATGATAGATTGAAATTTCACAATAGATATTGGGAGTGTTACAGATGTTTAAAATTTATACGTTTAAATTTATGGTATTTATATTATAGGGATATTTAGTCATTATTAAAAAATAAATATTAATATATAATTAATCTTAAATTTAAATTATAATTTTTAACTAAAATTTAGAATTAATAAATATAAAAATAAATATTAATACATAATTGATTTTAAATTTATAATATAATCTTAGGTTAAATTTTAGAGTTTCAATCATTCATTTATCCTAAACTATTATTGCTTTTAAGTGACAATTTTTATGGGATAAAAATATTTAGAATTAATAATAAATAAATAAATAAAATTTATAATATAATTGAAGTAAATTTAGCAAGTAAGATTTTGGATAAACAAAAAAATTTGAGGATGTGATTAATATAATAGCATCACACATACATGACATACATTCTGTGCAATGTAGGACCATTGGATGGTGATAAAAAAAAAGCAATTTTCATCCAATGGTCCTCATGCCACCAAGGATCCATGCATAATAAATTGTTTCACAAACATATGTAATTAAAAGGTTACATGCATAATAGTTACTCATTAGAATCATGGTACATTGAATTACGACATGTTGCACAATTGTGCCCTTATTGTTTACAATGTGAACATCTCCAAACTATTACATCTTCTCTTGTAGAAGGGATAAATTGGTTTTACAGGTGACTTGTTAGAACACGACTTATTAATAGTAGTATAGTAGTAGAACATACCTCTTTCGAAACAACCTAATAAGTTGGATTGCCAACTAGATGAATCTTTTTGCATATGCTAGCAAAAGTGTGCTGTTTAAATAGTACTTTGAACAAAACTCTTTGTACTGCCCCCGAATAAATTTAATAGCCGCAAGTACATAAGTACATGATAATTGCTGCAGATCAAAGTACTGACATTGGCATGATTTTTTTTGGAGATCTACCATAATAACCTCTCCTTTTCCTTTGACTTCAAATTCAAATTGACATAAGGGATAAACTAATAAAGTAAGAAAGGATTGATCTTCTTCAAGAACTTTAGCCATTGCTGCATTAGTTAAGGTATCTTTAGCATTTTTCATTGCCTCCTCTCGTCTTTCATAAAATCAACGTTGTAACACCAATCATATCCAATCAACTAAAGCCAAAATTAGGAGACAACATGCATCCTTCAATAATGCATTCAAACTCTTTACAATATTAGTAGTTATTATATTATATTGACGCACCAAAAAATGATATCTAGCCTATCGATGAAACCCAACCTCATACTGTAAATAGTTGGTTGCCTTTAAATGTTCTAACCTTAACTTGTCCTTATGTTTTTCAAATTTACTAAACACATATACTTTTGTAGCATTATAATAACCCATAAGAAAAGTGTCCTTCTTACGTTCTTTCATCTTGTACCTTGCTTTTAAATTTCTTTCAATATAAAATGCACAAAAATTATGGTATGAGTTTGGAAATACTGATATTATTCCTTTGAGTATATTATTGTGTCAATCCGATACAAATACCAAATCTAACATATCCCTAGGTGCATCTTGTAGTTTAAATAAAAACCACTTCTATGATTTATTATTTTTAGAATCTTTGATCCAAATGCTACAGGATAAATTTGGTTATTTTCATCCAGAGCAGCTACCACAAACATGATCCTCTATAGGTACCTTTTAATAAAATGGCATCAATTGCAATAACTGACTGTATTGCTGAGAGAAAACTATAGATAGACTGACCAAGGGTCATGAAGAAATATAAGAAATGGTGGTTATTGCCGTTTCTCTATGTGTAATTGTACCCAAATTTTTGTCTTCTAAAACTTGGCAATATTATGGAAGTAATTGAAAAACTTCGGATAGATCCCTATACGCCAATTTACGAGCTTCTTTTCTTGTTAGCCATGCCTTGAGATAAAACACTTGCACTCCAAAATCTTCATGAATGCCATCTCTTATATTTGTTGGAGTGTAAATCCTACTAGGATCTTTAAACTTATCTGCAATATATTCACCAATAAGCCTACTACTTGCTTGGTGATGTCATGACTGGAGCTAATTGTTTCGACAAGTATGGACTGTCTCCATTCATTTAATTGACCAGTATTGTCCATTTTCATCTTTGTTTGTCACTCGAACTTGCTATTTACATTCATTTATCACATATTTTGCTTCAAATCAATCTGTTGTAGACCTACAAACTTTGAATTGGAAATAATTTTTCAATGCTAGCATATCTAAAGCATCTTGTAACTCTCTCTTTGTACTAAAGATCTAACCAACACGTACGTCTCTGAAGTTTGAACTTGACTACATATCTTGTACTCGAGAAAATGATGGTGGAATTTGTGAGAAAAAATGAAAACAACTTAATGACCTTGACAGATTGACTTTACTCCCCATAGAATCGACATTTACAGGTGCTCTGTTATCCTTTGAACAATAATTCATGCTAGAGGACTTGATTGTATCATTAGAAATGTTAGATAGGCCGACACTTATGTCTTCAATGCTTGGTTGACCGTCAAAAAAATCATGCGATAAGCCTTTATTATACCAACATTGAGAATAAATATGATTTGATACAAGATCTTCACATGGCATTGGTGAATAGACATACTGTGTAGGATTTGAATGTTCACCATGTGTGAATTGATTGGTCCCCCTAAAAGAAACAAAAGGCTGTGTGTGCATTTTTGGATTTTCATGTTGTAAATAAAGTGTGCAAGATAGCTTATAATTAGTATCAATGATAAGTTCATTGGTGGTGTATAGTGGACTGCACTTTCTTGTTTGCGTAATCATAATATTGTTGACAAAAGCAAATAGATCAAAGTCGTATGTGATATCCATGTAGTAAAAAAACGCATTACCAAGATCTCTCATACTAGTTCTGACTTTAATACTGAAAAGTGTCATATCAATGCGATTACAAGCATATACCATATTTACCAGCTGTTGGTAGTTGATGTCTTTTGGTATGGCCAATAATCAAATTCTTTCACCAATGTATTACTTAGAACTATTATCTAATGTCCATGATCCACCGTAGTGAATAAAAATTGTCAAAAACTTTGCCATATCTATGTTCAAACTAAAAAAAAATTAAATTAGTTGATTGATTTAAATTTAATAATAATTAAACAAATAATAAATAAATTAGTTATTAATTACTTTATTGCCAATATCTATTTAATATTAAATTTATATTTAATTATTAATTAAATTATTAATGAGCCATTAATTAATTGAACATTAATTATTATTTTATTAATTATTTATAATGAGTAGTAATTACTAAATAATCATTATGCACTAACAATAATCCTATTAAATGTATATTCAATAGTCATGAATTAAAATATTTATAATTAAATAGATATATATAACAATTAATTAATAATAATATAAAAATTTTAACTAAACAACTAATAAATAATAAATATGTAACGAATAAATAAAATATATTATGAAATATAAATAATTGATTAATTAAAAATTAACAACTAACTACTTATTATTTAAATTAGTAATTATACGTTAATTAAATATCATTAAGTAATTAATTATTAATTAATTTATGTAATTATTGATTTTATTAATGTTAATTAATTACTTTAATACAGTAATGATATCCTAATATATAAAAGAAAAATATATAATTAATTAATTATTTACTAATTATTACATTATCATTAATATGACTTTATTAATCATTAAATAATCATTAATTTAGTTATTAAAAAAATGCCTACATTTAAAACTTATAATTAATTAATATTAATTTATTAAATTATGAAGCTTGCAATCCTGCTTTTTGAGCTGTGATCATGGCATCAATGCTACGATCGTGATGGATTTAGGCTTGCAATCCATTATGAATCCCTATAATGAAACTTGCAATTATTAATTTTAGAGTTGAGATATAAGTTCATTAAAACACTGCAATCTTTTATTTTCGTGATCACATATTTAAATAATATCAAAATATTATTATATAATTACTAAATTAATAATTAAATAATAATAATTATTAACTATTTTGATAATTAAATATTATAATTTTACTTAATTCAAAAATTATTAAATGTAATATATGTAATTAATAATTAATTAATATTATATTATTTCTTACTTACTTAAATTATGTAATTATTACACACATTTAAGTTTGATATGTAATTATTATACAATATTAATTTACATAATTAATAATTCTTACTTTAGAGTTGCAATCTTGGTATTGATAGTGAAATTGCAGGTACAAATGCTGTCATTTATTTTAATTAATTAATTAATATGAAATCCTTACAAACCTGCAATTATTTATTTTTGAGCAACGGCATTTAATGAGATTAGAACTTGCCATCACAGCAAGTTGGTTAAATTTAAATCATGGGAGGTAAATTAGTAATCACAGCAAGTTGCCATCACGGTATAAATTGTAAAATAGTAAAATCATGGGAGGTAAATTATAATTCAAGTAACAATGTACTTTGAAAATAGTTAAAGTTGGTTAGAGTCTTTAAAATTTGGGTTTTGTTGTGTAATTTTATTAATTTTTTAATTTAATATTAAAGTCATTTTAAGATCTTAAATTTAAGACCAATTATATATTATTATTAATTCTTTGACCTAATATTAGACTCCATAAAATTCATTTAAAATCTCCAAAACTCAATGCCAACAGGTAGTTTAATTAGGATTGTTAACAAATAATTAATATTAAGTTACCATAAATTAATTATTTATAAGAGTAAGAGTTTAGAGTTTAAGCTCAACTGATAAATATTAATAATTAAATCAATTGAGATAAAAGTTAATGTAGTTCCCCTGCCTACTTATTTACGAGTAACCACATCCCAAATGAGTTTAGTTTTATTTGTCTCAACACAAAATTATTACATCGAGAGAGTAGGGGTTAAGTTGCATAAAATTGTATATTCACACTCTACTTGCAAAATAGTGTGTACGTTGTGCTCATTATCATTAAGTTTGTGTTGGATGTGTACGAGTAAGACGATGATTGTCAAATAATTGTGCAACAAAATATATTTAATTATTTTTTCATGCTATAAGCTTACCTGTGAGTTCATTTTAACAAAGTAATGTAACAAAAGGAGAGTTGTGCCAATAAATAATATGAATAGGGTTTGTCTATGAATTTGTTTATACAAATTGATAAAGATAATATTATATTATATAAAAAAATATATAATATTTTTTATTAGTTTTTAATATTATTTTCATGAAATAATTCAAATGAAAGTAAATATATACACATATATAAAAGACAAAAATATAAAATTGTCATCTTAATTTATAGGAATAGAATTTGTGTAAAAATTTATATCTTTATTATTGTTTATTCTGATAATAAAATTGGATGTATCATTTGGAATTGGCTAATTACTTGAAAATTAGTTTTCTTACATTTGCATCCTTATTCTTTTAAAGGTTAATAGAAAATAAATATTAAAAAATAAGATAAAAATATGATAACATAAAGATCATAAACTATTATATTTTTATTTTACACAAGTGATTTTTACTGACATTTTTTTCAAAATATAATGTTAACGTTTCTTGAAAATAATACATTTTACAAAGAAGGTCAAGAAAATAATTAGGAGTACTTTTATTTACCCCTTTTAAAGTTTAATGTTGGCCCAAACATTTGTAGAATATGTCATGTATCACTATCCCCAAGTTTTAAGAAATACACAAATATTTTTATAATCCTAAAATTAATTCTATTCAAAAACAAATAAATAAAAAAATTATAGGATAAAATTATTCTACACTTTAGAAAAATCAACCAAAATAAATTATTTAAAAAATTAGATAAAGTATTGGATAAATTTATTTCACAAGATGTAACAATTAATCAAATAGCATGTTATTAATTTTTATTTATGTTTTATTTAGCATTGCCTTTTATAGGCTAAAATAATTTTTTATTACCAAAATTATTTTTATCTTTATTATTTTTGTTCTTTGATTATAAGTGACGTAGAGCTTACTCAAAATTTAAAAAATATATATTTTTATTTTACTACTATTGAGATTTTTTGAGTTTTTTTAAGGGTTAAATTTCTAAAATTCTCATTTTATTTTGATAATTTTATTTCATTAATCTCATAACACAAACATAAAAAGATTTGTCTATTAAAACAATTACACAAATTTTAATGAAAGTTATGGTTGACAATGAAACAATTAAAAAAAGCATTATTTAAACCTCCACTTATAATATATGTATTTGAAGAAGCTTTGCTCAAAAACATTATACCAAGCAAAACTTTAAGAATTAAAAAATTCAAAAAAATTTATT
>CP135548.1:1320841-1354875 GCA_032402905.1 Khaya senegalensis | reverse complement strand
CTCCTTCCTTTATTTAAGTATTGTATTATCTTACTGAGCCATGTGGTGTGCTCACCCCTTTGTGGGATTATTATTTTCAGGCGAATACGGCGTAGCGGTAGCGGTTCCAGAGAGTGCAGTTGAGGCAAAGATTTTCGGGTGGGGCATAGTATATTTAAGGTTTAGGTCATTGTTATGTAATTTTATTTCTGTGTACTCTGAAGTATTAATTTCATTAAAATGCATAACAATTCTTTAGAAAAAAAAAATAATACTATTTTAGCTGTTACTATTTATGTGGTTACTTTTTATAAACTCTTTTGAATAAATGAAAACTTCGCTTCACTATGAGAAAGCGTTGATTTTTGTCTTTTCGATAATTTCAATGTACTATATGCCACATGAATAGAAATGAAAGGAAGGGGGTGTTACATTTAATTTTTGTTACATAGGTTTTTATTTTGTTGAAATAGTAACACTTTCTCATGCAAAAGAATTTTTCAAGATTAAAGGTTGCACTCTTTGTTAAAAAAGGTATATAAATAAAATTAAATATAAAATTTTAATAATAATTTATTATCTCAATATAATGTTTATTTTAAATTTGGAAACGCCTTCATACAAAACATCAATATAGTTATGGATCTTCTACAAAACCATAAGTGTAATTATCGAATTTCTCAAATGAACTTTGAAAGCTTCAAATCTGAATATAAATCACAACCATTATAATTTTGAATGAGTGTAAAAAAAATTAATTACTCTATTCATCTATAGTGAGTTTTCTTATGTTTCCTTTACATAGATGCTTAAGATGACAATAAAGAAAAACAATGTAATGACAAAGTAAAAAACGTCAATTGATTCGCCCTAATTTTAAGATAGAATAGGATAGGTTTAGTTTTGGATGAAACTAAAATGCACAGAAATGAACCACATGCATAGGTGGAAGCAAAGTGTATTTTGATTCCCTATTCAATATGAACTTTGCAATATTGACTCTATTCTCTGCATTCTTGCTGAACCACTTATTTTGATAATACGAAAGTGAATAATCATATGGGTTTGACTGTGTTATATTTCGATAAATATATTAATTTATAAATATGGTTATGGAATATACTTAATTAAATCTCATTGATAGAGAATGAATATGTTTATGAAATTTAAAAGTGTTAGGATGATTTTGATCGGTTATCGAAAATATAATGGATTGTATTGAAATGTGTAATATATTCCGTCAATATCCATCGCCATTGTAATACCCCCTTCCTTTCATTCTTATTCATGTGGCATACAATGTATTAAAGTTGTCGAAAATATTTATGAAAAATAACTCCATAAATAGTACTAACTAAAATAGTATTATATATATATTTTTAAAGAATTGTTATGCAGTTTAAAAGAAATACTATTTCAAATTGCGTAGAAAAGAAATTACATAATAATGGTTTAAACCTTAGATTTATTATGCCCTTGTTAGAAAATCATTGCCTTGATTGCACTCTCCGGAACTGTCATTGCTGTACCATAATCACCTAAAAATTAATGTTCCCACAAATGGGTGAGTACACCACATTGCTCAGTAACATACTATAATATTTAAATGATGGAAGGAGCATGTTACCTGAATCTCTACTTATCTTAGCCATTTCATACAATCACACACACATAGTTAAATGTATGTTCATTTATCAATGTACATATACAGACACGCATATGCTCAATAATGTACACAAAATATCATGCCATATTATCCAGAACTCTAAGCATTATCTCAGTTATGAATTCTGTATAAACAGTCTCAATCAGAATAATACTCTTCATAACATACCATACCGCTGGCTATGCAGTCTCAAACAATATGCATTCTAAATAAATAGCTTCATCACCTATATTCATTTAATTCTTATTCCTATCCTCACCAACGAATATCTACATGACCATATCAAATCAATATATTGATATACGTATAGATATTAACTAAATGTTTCAGCTACATAAAGAGATACTGATCGGGATCCAGTATGACTACATAATTTCAACCACACACTCGGCCCAAAATAACCAAAATATCCTAAGCACACAATCAGTATCCACATAGGATAAAAATATTTCAAACATCTATATATATATATATATATATATATATATATACAAACGAGGGTATTAGTAAATATGATAACACTTTTCTATACCATTTTCGCTCCTAAAAGGTTAATGCTAGCAATTCTTAGCATTTATAAGTGATCGTTTATACTTAGAGATATTATGGACCATAATTGTTACTCTAGTCCACAGGGTTATTTGAAGGATAGTTGTGGATTCAACCTACCCCTTAAGGTACCACAGTCTTAATATCATATCTTGATTATAAGCTGGCTTACAAACCCAACTGGGCGCGAGAGAACATACGTGTCTGATCCACATATCCCAATTATCTCAATACTGATTCATTACCAATCTATTTTATCACACATCTACATTGTCTCTTTATTCTTACTATATCAAGACAACCTGACAGTTATACCATAATCACCAATACATGTCTACCATTCCTTATCCCATACTAGGGATTCCTTTCTACATAAACTATAACTATACCACTATAAGGATACATAACAATCCAATCCTAGTTATCCGCTAAGGTACAATAATAATAACAAATGTAAACTCATAACATCGTTCTTACACCATCTCATAACATATTCTACGCTATTATATCATTACCGTATTCTCAACCATACATATAAACGTGTAGACTAATATATCGAATAACCTGCAATACACACAGTGTGCATTTTTCAATAATATCCTCAAACATTTCACGTGATCTTTAATCCATTACGGACTCACATGTATTCTTTTCGTTTCACAAGCATACCAGTGGCTAGACAAGACTCTATATACTTGAAGTGAGGCGGCTTAGATATTGCCTAGCCTATTAGCTTATTTAAATTATAATTCCCTTTTTCAAGCTGATGTTGGCCTTCTTTTTCTGCAAGATTAAGTTGCCTCTCAAGGAACTGAAACTAGAACTTGTCAAGGTATAATTGGATTTCAACCATTACTGCAATTCACAATCATAACAAAATCCGATTGTGACTACAAATGAGAGTAACCCTAGACCCTCCTCTATATATAAAAATTATAACACAAAGGGAATGTCATAAATGGTTATATGAATAGTAATTTTTATAGAAATTCAGTAAGGGTTCACCTATGTATATAAGCTACCCTACCTCTATAAGAAAACCAGGACAGTCTTAATACCAAATGAAACACAGCGTGTTACTACCTCATCGCTATTCACATAAACACAAGCAACTCTTAGCAGATAGAGGTACTATACCATGCAGTTTGAATCTAGAATACACACGAATTCATTTTATTATAGACTGGTCATAATTAAGTAAATTATGGATCGTGGTCATGATATTCACCATACACTCCAATATATATATATATATATATATAAATAATGGTTCTTCGCCCACTTCGGGGTCCCTCAGACCGAAAAGATAAATAGTTCTACCATGAATTGCGCGTACCCAAAGACCTCATGGAGAACAGCTGCTTCCTACCATGGGTTTAACATACCATTTAGACACCATAATTTTATTATCATTTCTCAATTACTGTGGGTTCAACATACTCCAAAGGGCACCACAGTCTTATTATCAATCCAAAACTACTGTGGGTTCAACATACCCCGAAGGATATTATAGTCTTATTATAATAATACTGCTTCGTCCTGAGTGGCTCTAGTAGTGTAACGAAAAAACTATCGATCTATAATTATCCCAATTATACCACTTATCCACACAGATTTATTCTTAGTCGACTTAATCATGACCAAATGATCACTTTGCCCACATTAATCAAAAAGCAAGTTAATAATTTCATAATGGGCAATATAATTACCCATGAAACACATTTACTAGTCCTTATCTTCTGAAAGGACTTCATACGCATGGGATTATCGTAAAACTAGCACTACTCAGCCATGAAAATATATTCCATTTCGACATATAAATATGCCATAACATTATCAAGATAAAGCACAGAAATATATTCCTATCCAAGCACATGGATATACCATTTCACTTATCAATACAAACCCACAAAAATATATTCTAATCGATTATTATATATTACATCATTACACATAATCCCAGCATATCATTACAAGTCAAACTATACTCAATACCTTGCTACGGCATAATAATTATAACATACTAACATATACACACATGTCCATCTAGACAGTATTACAAAACATCAAGTGCAACATGTGCTCAATCATCTAATCACACGGGCATAATTATATATGCATATACAAACGTATCTACTATATAATTATATATATACAAACATGGAACATACCATCGCAATCTTTACGATGTCAGGATACTATCCATGGTGTCCATATGTCACAAAACACAGATTTAAGCCGCGTTGAAGTACGAGTGTCGGAGAGCACATTGATCGGTTTGGATTCCACCAGAACTGCACCGATCACCGAAAATCTTACTGGAAGACAGCCCGCTAATCAGCCATCCCTTGCTAGAATTCGGTGGCTGGATGTCAGATCTGGGCACACCACCGTGAAGAGGGCGATGAGACGGTGCCAGATGCACCGACGGTGATGGTCAACTTGCCATGCACAGTCATGAATCGGTGGTCAAAGTTCATGCCGGTAGGGACTTTGGCGGTGTTTAAGGGCACATAGCAACGACGATGGTGACGAGGTTGGCGGTGTTGCACTTATGACAGCTCAGCGGTCTTCCACTCACTAGCAATGAGGTGATCTGAGCTCCGGTGATGAAAGTCACTGTTTATAGGGGAGAGAGATGTGGGTAGGAGAGAGAGCAATGAGAGAAAGGGGAGGAAAAAAGTGAGGTTGTGTTGTCGGGTTTCTTGACCCCGTCCTACTTATATAGTCGTGCACGCACAACAAGAAATTACATCTTTCCACTTTCATCATCAAATTTTCGATACTGATAATAAAATACTGTATTTTTCGCTCATACAGTGACACTATCCCGAATACAAGCCAACTTTATCTCATATCAAAACTCTCAAAAATACTATAATAAAACTTCGTGATAGGATTTTAAGAATATTTGATTTTCAAGATGTTACAGCTATACCGAGATATTTTAAAATACCTTTATGACATTGTACGTTTTAATCATAGTGTATAGTATGGCGTTATAGTATAGTACATATGGATATATTAATATACATATATGTGTGTGTGTGTGTATCTAGATATATATATATATATATATTTATTAATAGGTATTATTATTTTATTATGATTATTGATTATGGGTACATGCACTTGTATTCGTGTGATTCAGTAATGTGTATGAATTTCTTTTAATGTTGATAACGAATTATGAAAATGTATTCTATGTGGTTATTATGGTTAATGTGAAATTATCGAAATGCCTGTAAGAATAGTTAAGAGTAAAGTGGTAATAATGGTTATAAAAAAAAATTTTATAATAGAGATAACTATGGATTATAGGATTCCCTCACACCCCAACTGTGCGGTAATACCAGCTCAAAACAAAATTAGTTGCATTGGCCATAGTTAGGAAGATGCTGCTTTAGTGTGGGCCCTGGCCGTGGCGGCATGGCAACACAAAATTTATACAATACAAACAGAATTTATTTGTAGGTGTGTAGAATGAGGATTGTGTCAAAATTGTGATCACAATCTATAGTTACCCCAATTATGACTAGCCCAAAATGAAATTAATTATAATTAGAATCAGAATTAAAATCAGAGCATAATAAATGGAATGTACTAAATTATTTTTCTTATATGCTGATGTGTGCTATACAGTTTAGTATGTATACTATACTATTATAATACATAATAGAATTCAAAAATAGAATCCAGACTTTAGACTGGGAAAGTAGAATGAATAGAATTAGAATGGTATAAAAATAGAACAAAAAAGAGTGAAAAAAGAAAAAGTGTAACAGAATACTTCTGCATGCTAAAAGACGATGTGTAGTGATATTGATATCTGTTGAAGAAGTAGTAAATCGTTACTGAATGATATTAGGAGTATTCTAATTTTCTTTATAGGTAGTGTAATCTATATATATAGGCGAATTCTTACCGAAATTTTTATAAAAATTACTATTTATGTAGTAGAGGCGTTATTCTAATGAATGGATTAAGTCGAATACGTACTTTTTAGAGTTTTGAATTCTTATTAACCAATTTTCAATTGCTTATTCCTTGGGGTTAATTGTCTTTTCAGGTATGGTTAGTGTCGAGACGACTCCGAGTAGTTCCTTTCAAATATAACAAGAATTTCGAGGAGCGACATATTATGTTTTATTTTACAAAATTTTGGACATGTATTTTAAAACTACAGTTGTAATTTATAAATGTGTGTATTTTACTTTTATTAGAAAAAAGTATTTAATAGAAGTTTTCTTTGATATTCACGGTTTGATTAAATAAATTAAAATTCTGAATATTTAATCTTAATATATATATACATGTATGTGTATATATATATTGGGGTTATGGGTTCCACAATCTGTTATTCAAGTCTCACATGACACATAAATATTACCGCTGTGGTACAACCGAATCCGACGAATTTTGCCAATGAGTCAGGGATTTGGTATAATTGTTGGCTTTTACAATGGTTGTCGTGTGCGTTGGTTACTTATGGCTCTTTGGTTGCATTGTTCTTATAAGGATAAGTGTAAAAATGAATGAAAATGGATTAGATTTCTTATAATTATTTTGATTTGATTGCCTTTATCTTTAATTCAAAATAAATTAGTCTAACTAATAATAATAATAATAAATGCAACTGAACTTGATACAAAATTAAGAAATTTGTAGCAAGTTCATTAGAAAAACAAGGAAGGAATAAATGGTCTTTTTCCAACAATATACTTTGCTTTTGTTCAAGTATACGTAGTTCGAATTCCTTCCTTCTTTCTATTGTTTCAAAGCTATTACTTACTTTGTCATTAAGTATAAGTAATTTTAATCCTTTCCTTCTCTTATTACGATTCTACAAAGAACGCTACACATCTAACTCATTCGGATGTTATAACTGGTAAATTTTAATATTTCTTTCTAATACATCGTAGATGTTAACTTCTCATTGTTACACAAATTGACAAATTAGTTTATTAATGTATTGTAGGGAACTTGTACTTTACCCTAAAGGAACTGTAGAAGGCAAGGGTAACTGTATTTCGATACTTCTTGACGTGTCTCGGTTATCTAATCCTCCAAATATTAAATGCCTGACAAAATTCAGTATCTGTGTTAAAGACCAAAAAAATACAAGGAACATTGAATTTATAGGTGAGATTGTGCCCAAAACACACCTCTTAGCCTGTATATATAAATATATATAAGGAATGCAATTGCAACATGTAATATAATTAAAAGGAATTTAATATAATTTTTGCTCCTTTTAACCTTAATTTTTTTTCTTCCTTCTCCTAGGTGATTACTTTTATACACCCTCAAACCATGCCTTTGGATGCCCAATGTTCATGTCATTGGCTAAATTGATGGACCCAAAAGAAGGATACTTGGTGAATGACACTTGTATCATTGAAGCTACAGTTACATTGATTGGAGTGGCTTTGGCTAAGTAATCAACAGTTATTACATAATGTTTTATGTTGTGATGTTAAATTGGTGCTGGAAAGTTTGATTTCTATGTTAAATAATCGGTCTCAAATTCAAGATTAAAATTTATTTAATGCCTTCTTGCTCATATTATTAATCTAATTTTGTTCTGGTAGAAAATTTACTAGGAGAAGTAGCAAAAATGACTGTTGTGCTGCATAGTTGTTAATATGATAAGCTAGAACACTATAATATCAAATTCATCTTCTAATTCTAAATCTCTATATACTGTTACATTGAAATTATCATGTTATTTTGCCACTTCTCCTAGTAAATTTTCTACATAATTTACTTTTTCTTGACTATATACAACCAATTCATCTTTTATTGACTTTTTATTTATTTATTTATTTATTTTTGGATTGATGTCGTGATTTATTGAATAGTAGGAAAGATATTAATTTGCCAACCTTTTAAAGGACGGATGTCTTTTTGGCACTGTCCAACCACCTACCACAGAGTTTAAACTGCTAACGAACATGAAAATAGAGCTTAAAGGTCCACTACTATCGTCTATTTTCTTGCTTATATTCTTGAAAATCATAAATACATAGTTCAAAAGAATGCCACATGCTTTTGTGATTTGCTATTAGCCAATAAGATGTCTCTACCATGTGGCTAAGTTGAAGATCAATTCTTAACTAGAGGACGTGACTTCCATTAAATTCGTTTTAACAAGTATATACTAATTTTAATTAATTTAAAATGTTACAGCACAAAGCAAGTAAGCAAAGGAGAAAAACAATTTTAACGTGATTCAAAATTTTCAATCATATGTTCTCAAGGCCACGTTTAGAGGAAATAATCTATTTAGAAAATAAAATGATATAAGTACCAATGAAGTTAAATAAAATTAAATACCTCCTCTTTACGTTCGAGTTGTTGTGTTGAATATTTTAAGTAAACTTGCTCAACAAGATCCCTGTACCTTGATACGTTGAAATTCTCTTAATTTAGTGAATAATACTGGCAACAATGGAAGCAGTAGAAATACTAGCAACAATAAAAGGAGTTCATGAACTTTTGTTACTTAGTATACAATTATAAGTTATTTTGAACCTTTATAAGTGTGGCCATTCCTTTGCGTTTGGTATTATTTTTAAGTATTGTTAAGTGTTCTGTATAATATAGGTGAAAACTTTGGGATACCCTCATGTATAGTGTATCTTTACATTTGTGTGAAGATATATTTATGCATGTGAACTCAACGCTGATCAGGGTGAGATAATGGCTCTTACCTTCAGGCATAAGTGTTTAATATTTTGAAATTATATCTCATTTGTGCTTACCTCACATACAAAATATTATCTACGAGTAATATTGGCTCAATCAGTGACAAGTGAAGTTCTATTAAGTAATAACTAAATAAAGATCTTTCTAGTAGATTTTGAAAAAAGCTTCATAAATGATTGCGTATTATGAAAGCATTTAAAAACGATGATGGCTTTCATATAATACCATATCATGAACAAGCATTATATATTATTAAGAACATATCTTGTGTACATAAGAGAGTAATATACTTACCGAGCTTAATACTCATTATATTTTATTGTGATTCCTAGATGATTGAAGGTTTGTGCGTATACAGGATGAATTTGGCTGAACATTTATTGTCTCTTGGTGCTCAGGCTTTAAGATTTTTGCAAATTTTCCTTTGTTACACTATTTGATTACATTATTTCTCTTTATAAACCTACTATCAATGACAAGTTGTGACACTTGGATATAAGTAAACCCTAATCTTTATTATCACTTATCTCTGAAAATATTTTATGAAGTTATTGGAAGAAAACTGAGTGAAAATCGATTAAACAGGTCATTTTGTCGGATGAGGGCAAAATAGTTTTTTCACTCAAAATTGAGGCCAAAGTGAGTTTTGGTCACATAAACATTCTTAAAACTTTACAAATATCATGTTGGTAAGTTTAATTTTAATTCGAGACGCGATTGATATATTTTTGCGAAGTTGGAAACAGAAAGGGTAAAATTATTATTTTGATAAAATTTTGATTGATCAAACCAAATGCTGAGAATAAAAATTAGTATGATAGAGCATGTTAGAAAGAAAGATAGATTTTATAACCCTAAGAATGCCAAAATTACTATTTAGATAGAAATGGGTAATTTTGTTAAAAATGACAAAATTGTCATTATGTCAAGGGTCGAAAGGACTTCGTAGATTTTGATCATCTAAAACTCTTGTATATTATAAATAAGATGTAGGAAAAAGTGGAATTGAATTTGGATGTAAATTTCTCTAGAAATGATGAAAAAAGATCAAAATGACCAATTTTTTTTATTAGGAGTAAAATAGTCTTTTGACAAGGAATTAAAAGAAAAAATGATAATTAAAATTGATAGACTAAAGTGAGAATACAAAAATAAGTTGGGTAGTCTCATAATTTTCTTAGAAGTTAAATGCAAGTTTTGAAAAGTTATTGGGTAATAGTATAAATTTTAAAAAATATAAATTTGGATAAGATTGTTTGACTTTTCAAAATTGAAGCAAATCAATTTTTTCTCTTCTCCTTAGCCGTGAGTTACTCATTTCTTTCTCTTTAAATTTTTGAAAAAAACAATCAAGCAAAATCTCACAATTCGCCCGATTAAACGCATTACCGCGGAAGAAAAATTTGTTCTATGCATAGAGAGCTTTAATTTAACGATAAAAGTTTTTGATTTCACTAAATTTCAATTTATGAATTTGTTGAAAAGTGGTTTTGATGGTGGTTTATGGTTTTAAATGGTGATTTATGTAGTTTTATGATATTCAGAGGCTTACTCAAGCATTTGGCATATTTTGAAAGTAAGGAAATATAATTTTCTTTTATGAAATTTGTGATTAGTGGCTGATTTGTATAGGAATGGATTTGGGGATGGTGTTTAGACGATATTGGGTATAGGGTAATGTCTGAAATGGAAGAAAATTAGAAAGAGTGGTAAAATGGTAAATTTAATTACTATTCATTAAGCCTTTAAATGAAGAAAGGGTAAAATGATAATTTTAGTTATTATTATGGAGATTTAGAAGTGTTTTGATGTATTATATATGTAATGCTTTATATGGTTATTGGAATGTATAAAGGAATTATTATTATGGCCGTATGATCAGAGCATGATTAACAGAACCTAGAATAGGTTGTAGTATTCCTGACGTTGCATGTTAGTTGTCATAATTATTATAACAGTTATAATTATTATGTAAATTTTCTTTATTAGTAAATGATGCGTTGATGTGGTTATTAATTAATATTGGATAGTTATGCAATATGTTTATCGTGATGGTAAAAATTGTAATTGTGATGAATAAATCCCAGTAAATCTGGTATACTGAGTATTTGTGAGTGTGTGTGATTATAGAAGTGGTATAAATTTTTGATTAAGTATCACTATTTGCAAGTGATTTATACATTTATTATATGAACGAATTACATATGTGCACGAAAATCGAGATATGGACACTGTTTATCATTTCAGTGTATATAGGTGTACACATGTGGTATTCATTGTGCATGGTTTGAGTGTACAATAGTTTTTAAAAAAAAATGAATGCACGGCTTTGGGTCATGTGATAATAATTATATAATTACATTAGTTATAGATCCAGATATTAAGATACCCTTCATACCCGTTGGCTTAGTTATAACTAGATTATATGATCGATCATATGTAAAATATACGCTCAGCCCACTAGACGAGTGGTGTGAATAGATAATGGTTGAACAAATTTACTTTGTGGCCACGATTCATAACTGTGTTAGTATGACCGGTCATATATTTGTCGATAATTTGTTAAAAATGTCATGTGATATTGATTTTGAAATGCATATAGAGTTGTTTACATTTTGTACAGTAACTATGAGTATTATGTGGATAATAATACAGAGTGTATGATCGGAGTGTATTTATATTGTTAGATTATGTTAAGGCGATATGGGTTTAATAATCTCTTCGCCATCAGTATCGTATAGCATATATAATAGGAAAAAAAATTATGTATTAGTATATTATACTTCCTTACTGAGTTGTTTCGCTCACCCTTTGTGGATTGTGATTTTTATAGGTAATGTGGCGCCATGGGATATGGATGCAAACTCTTCAAAGCGTCAGCAGGGTTAGTATTTTGATAATGAGGGTACTTTTGGTGTTAATATATAATTATGCATATGTATATACATATATATGTTGGTACAATGAACTTATATTTTTTATTTACATACTATGAATTATGTGTGTAACCAGGATATTATACATATCCAGCTTCCATATATATATATGTATGTATCAATTATTTTGTCTATAAATAAGTTCCTTGACTTAAATTAAATTTAGGTTGTTTTCTAATACCTGATCTATGATATATATATATATATATATAATTATTGTTTTTAGATAGGGTGCGTACTACCAAGTGGCATGCTACATCCTAAAGGTGGTTGCGTGTGTATGCATCAGTACTAAGGGCAGTACTCATTATGTGCATTGGGTGAAAATAATGGTATGAGCATAATTAGTAGCATACTTAGATAGTATGTGACTGCATAATTAGATATAAGTGAATGCATGTGTGTAAGGGTATACCATATCGGTGTACCGTTGGGTTATCCATTATATCAATGCATAACCTCTAGTACGCACTCTATCAATATTGTCGAATGTTTTATTTAAAATGGATTATGTTTTAATTAATGGTTATGTGTGGGTATATATATATATATATATCTTTATGTTTTAAAAAAAATAATTTCAAATTGTATCTTGTTTGGTTGATTTTAAATATAAGGGTGTTACACAAGTTGTTGTATTTAATGATGTTTGAATAAGTATTGAATTTTATTCTTGTCAAATACGTTTTATAATTAGCTTGAGTGTTGTAAGATCCATTAAAATTGGGGGTGTTATAGTGCAACGCAATGCTTTCTAATATGCTAGTGATATTACTGATATAAACTTTTTTCGAGTAGCAATTTGTATCATATACTACCATATAACCTGCTCTTCATTTTTCTCTAAAGGGAAAAGATGTGTATTAGTACCATATACTTTGTTGTTATCAAGATCGAGTTTTGTACGTGATAAACTAAACATTAGTTATGGCTACCATAATTAATTGTTATGTATCCTGCACTTAAACTAGCCTATATTTTGGAATAGATAAAATTAATTTCATCTGTGTAGCATCCTCAAATTTAGGTATTACCTAAATTCGCTATTATATTTACATTGAAGTAGATATAGTAACAGTATTGGAGTAGAGAAATATAGAAGAGAAACTTTAGCAATACGTTTGGAAGAAATTTAGTGAAAATGGGTACTATTAGCAAGAAAAGGCAAAATCGTTATTTTAATAACATTTTGATTGACCAAGCTAGATGTTGAGGATATAAATTAGTATAGTAGAGCGTGTTAGAAGCAAAAATAGATTTTATAACCCTAGAAATACCAAAATTACTATTTTAAACGAAAAGGGACAACTTTACTAAAAAAGGCGAAATGGTCATAACCCTAGAAATGCCAATATTCCTTTTAATATTGGTAAGGAATTGTGGAAATATATTATATGTGGTTATTATGGTTAATGTGAAATAATCGAAATGCCTTTGAGAATAGTTAAGAGTAAAGTGGTAATAATGGTTATAAAAAAAAAATTTATAATAGAGATAACTGTGGATTATAGGATTCCCTCACACCCCAGCTGTGCGGTAATACCAGCTCAAAACAAAATTAGTTGCATTGGCTATATTTAGAAAGATGTGGCTTTGGTGTGGGCCCTAGCTGGGGTGGCATGGTAACACAAAATTTATACAATGCGAACAGAATTTCTTTGTAAGTGTATAAGATGAGGATTGTGTCAAAATTGTAATCACAATCTATAGTTACCCTAATTATGACCAGCCCAAAATAAAATGAATTAGAATCAGAATCAGAATCAGAGCAGAATAAATGGAATGTACTAAATTATTTTTCTTATATGCTGATGTGTGCTATACAGTTTAGTATGTATACTATACTGTTAGAATACATAATAAAATTCAAAAATAGAATCCAGACTTTAGACTAAGAAAGTAGAATGAATAGAATTAGAATGGTATAGAAATAGAACAAAAAAGAGTGAGAAAAGAAAATGTGTAACAAAATACTTCTGCATGCTAAAAGACGATGTGTAGTGATATTGATATCTGTTGAAGAAGCAGTAAATCGTTACTAAATGATATTAGGAGTGTTCTGATTTTTTTTATAGGTAGTATAGTCTATATATATAGGCGAATTCTTATCAAACTTTTTTAAAAAATTACTATTTATGTAGTAGAGGCGTTATTCTAGTGAATAAATTAAGTCGAATACATACTTGTTAGAGTTTTGGATTCTTATTAAGTAATTTTCAATTACTTATTCCTTGTGGTTAATTTTCTTTTCAAGTATGGTTATTGTCGGGACGACTTCGGGTGATTCCTTTGAGATGTAACAAGAATTTCGAGGAGCGGCATATTATGTTTTATTTTACAAAATTTTGGACATGTATTTTAAAACTACAGTTGTAATTTATAAATGTGTATATTTTACTTTTATTAGAAAAAGTATTTAATAAAAGTTTTCTTTGATATTCACGGTTTGATTAAATAAATTAAAATTATGAATATTTAATCTTAATATATATATACATGTATGCATGTATATATATTGGGGTTATGGGTTCCACAATCTGTTGTCCAAGTCTCACATGACACATAAATTTTACCCTTGTGGTACAACCGAATCCGATGGATTTTGCCGATGAGTCGAGGATTTGGCATAATTGTTGGCTTTTGCAATGGTTTTTGTGTGTGTTGGTTACTTATGGCTCTTTGGTTGCATTGTTCTTGTAAGGATAAGTGTAAAAATGAATGAAAATGGATTAGATTTCCTATAATTATTTTGATCTGATTGCCTTTATCTTTAATTCAAAATAAATTAGTCTAAATAATAATAATAATAATAAATGCAACTAAACTTGATACAAAATTAAGAAATTTGTAGCAAGTTCATTAGAAAAACATGGAAGCAATAAATGGTCTTTTTCTAAAAATATACCTTGCTTTTGTTCAAGTATAAGTAGTTCGAATTCTTTCCTTCTTTCTATTGTTTCAAAGCTATTACTTACTTTGTCATTAAGTATAAGTAATTTGAATCCTTTCCTTCTCTTACTACGATTCTAATTTTTATAAAGAAGTTAATAAAAAGAAAAACGTTTTAATGTGTATATAAACTACTAACATCTTACTTTTTTTCACTCGACTATATAGAATTTGAGATTACGAAATTAATTATTTTCTCATTTTCAAAGTTCTCGAAATAGAAGGCAATTTATATTTCAAGAACATCATCCTCCATTTCAGTATGATTTCTAATTTTCATGTATTAATTATTTTAGTTCTTTTACTAACATGATGATGTGTTTAATAATATTCTTTATTTATTGTGATGGGTAAGTGTTACTCAAACAAATGGGTTGATTGATAGAATCTAACAAAATTATACATTCATGCAAACTATTTCACTATTTATTGTTCTCTTTCATCCATGTTATTATTTAAAAATTTACTTTGGGTTCTCTCAATTAGGGTGAAGTCATCTTTTTAAAGAAATTGACGTAAGCTTTGGCCCTGTCCAATTCCCATATAAAATTTTAGAAAGTTGAAAAATGTATAAACACAACTAGAAAATCCTTCATTGTCTACTCTTCTCAAGCTTCAAGTTTATGATCGTAAGTAGATAATTGAAAATACCGCTCCAAGCTTTCATGTTTTATTATTAGCCAATCGCATGTGAAAATAAATATTAAAGAAGTCAAACAGTAAAAAAGGATGACAAAATTTAGTCAAATTATTGATTTCAAGCTTTGCACCTGTGCCATAATATTTGCAGTTATAGCTATTCACTTTCAAATAATAATTTTATATGAAGGATACCATTTAATCTAATGGTGTCCGTTAATATAAAATGATAATATTTAATAATTTAAAATGATTCTAACTATTTATATCTATTTTATTCAAAAATGAATTGGCAAATTTATTCATTACTGAAAAGAGAACATGAAAATTAAGCAAAACTTATTCATTCCTTGGAAGAAGAAAGCGCATGGAGGCAATAGCCGATGGTGAGGGAAAAAGTGAGTTCGGATTTGAAACACTAGGCATTCAATTGCTCATCCCACATATTTATACATTACTCTCACGTTTTATGTAGTGTACAAATCTTATAATTTTATACATCGTTTTTTTGTCTCACTTAGTTAACAAATTCTTCTTCTGTTCAACATGAGCAACCAGGACTTTATTGAAGGCGCCATCTTAAAAGGTAATCCATAATTATCATAAGATAACAATATGTATTGAACATATGTGAACCATGGAATATTTTTCTTACTGCTTGAAGTTTAAACCATGATTGTTCCATAGACGTGAATAATATTCATATATGTATGTGTGTGTGTGTGTGTGTTGGATGCATAAATTATAAATTAATATCGTGGCTATAATTTTATTTTCTTTCAGGAAGGAATGCTCCACCCAGTCATTTCTTGTTCAAAATTGATTCCTTCTCTTTGCTATCAAAAGCCAAAATAAAGAATTTAATCACGAACGAGTTTCAAGTTGGTGGCTACAAATGGTACATTTTTTCTTATTGTTGTTCAGTATAAATTATAAACTACTACATAAGTACGTCTCTTTAGTGCTCTTCTTACACCAAGTGTCAGGAACTCCTCTATCTAAAATGCCACTTTGAGATGCTGCATGCATTATTTCTTAACAAAAGCATTCTTAATTTAACAAGAAATTAATTAATAAATTAACTTACTTGTTATAACAGGAAAATGTCTATCTACTTTACTGGGGACGAAAGCTGTAACGTGACAGATCATATTTCTATATACCTGCAATTGGCAGACACAACTTGTTTTTGTACTGGATGGGAAGTTAATGTAATAATCAATTTTTTTATATTCAATCAACTTCAGGACCAATATTTTGGTCACCAAGGTACCAACTTGACAACCTTAATTGTAGCTCTTCCTTATCATGTGTTAACATTTTATGTGCTTAATTCTAAATAAAATTTCACTAGCTAATTACAAAAACATATATTTTCTCTTACTTATTGTTATATTTCTATGATACAGATAGGAGCGTTCAACGTTTTCATGCAATGAAGACAAGACGTGGTATTGCCAAATTCATTGACCTGAAAACATTTTTTGATCCTCAAAATGGATACCTTTTCCATGATGAGTGTGTCTTTGGTGCGGAGGTTTTTATCGTCAAAAATATTTTCAGAGGTGAATGCTTATCAATGATGAATGACCCTCCCACTTATTACTATGTTTGGAAGGTTCCAAATTTTTCAAGTTTATACAAAGAACGCTACACATCTGACTCATTCGGATGTTATAACTGGTAAATTTTAATATTTCTTTCTAATACGTCGTAGATGTTAACTTCTCATTGTTACACAAATTGACAAATTAGTTTATTAATGTATTGTAGGGAACTTGTGCTTTATCCTAAAGGAATTGTAGAAGGCAAGGGTAACTGTATTTCGATACTTCTTGATGTGTCTTGGTTATCTAATCCTCCGAATATTAAATGCCTGACAAAATTTAGTATCTGTGTTAAAGACCAAAAGAATACAAGGAACATTGAATTTATAGGTGAGATTGTCCTCAAAACACACCTCTTAGCCTATATATATAAATACATATAAGGAATGCAATTGCAACATTTAATATAATTAAAAGGAATTTAATATAATTTTTGCTCCTTTTAACCTCAATTTTTTTTTCTTCCTTATCCTAGGTGATTACCTTTATACGCCCTCAAACCATGCCTTTGGACACCCAATGTTCATGTCATTGGCTAAATTGATGGACCCAAAAGAAGGATACTTGGTGAATGACACTTGTATCATTGAAGCCACAATTACATTGATTGGAGTGGTTTTGGCTGAGTGATCAGTAGTTACTACATAATGTTTTATGTTGTGATGTTTAATTGGTGCTTGAAAGTTTGATTTCTATGTTAAATAATCTGTCTCAAATTTAAGATTAAATTTTAATTAATGCCTTCTTGCTCATATTATTAATCTAATTTTATCTTAATTAATAGTATGAAGTATGACTATATACAACAAATTCATCTTTTATTGATTATTTATTTATTTATTTATTTTTGAATTGATGCCGGGAATTATTAAATAGTAAAAAAGACATTAATTCGCCGACCTTTTAATTGGCACTGTCCCACCTCCTACCACAGAGTTTAGACTGCGAACGAATGTAAAAACAGAGCTTAAAGTAGACCTCTTCACTAAAAAAAAGTTGTTATTTTGAGTGATTTATCTGTTTTCTATTATTATTATTATAATAAACTCTCAGCCGCATTAATTATTACAAATTTCTTATAACAGATAGCAAATTAACGAACTGATTGTTACTTAGTTGACTTGAAAATTGGTCATGAGAGCGCAAAAATGATGTTGTTTGAGGTTCTCTCCCCTACTTTTCTTTTCTGGACCCATGTGGGGACAAGGACAGTGTGGAATTTAGTACTACGTCTCCTTACAAATAACGTGGCTTTACACCTATATTATATATGTTCTCAACAAAAACATATATATTTTATATCCCATTTAAAAAGTGTACTAAATTTTTTTTTATTGTGTTTGTGTAGGTTATTAATTTCTTATAATATAAACTCGAGTAGCCACTTGCAGTTCAGGTGACGAATTGGTTAGAAAAAATAAGTTAAGAAAGGATTCAAAAAAATAAAAATTTATTTGTTTGGTTAGATAAATAAAAAGGAAAAAAAAGGACTAACGATTATTACCTAAAGTTGGGGAATGAGAGTTCTTCTCCCAAGGACCAAGAATCATTATTCCACCTTCTTCAAATGATCAACTTCCAATTTTATACTTCATTTATATATTTTATCATAATTTTTATTTAAAATAATTAATATAATTATTTTAAATTAATTAATTATATATAATAATAATTTATAATTGTAATATAAAATTTTAATTTTTAGAATTCTTAACATAATATTATTTTAGTTTATTTTTTTCATAAATTAATTTATAATATTAATATTTATTGTTATGAATTGGACATCATTTTATTTAACTATAGTTTTATTATTGTTGTTGTCATTCTAATCATTAATATTATTTTTTATATGTTTCATATATAAATTAATTTATAATTTTATTACATAATCATATATTTATTATAATTCGGATAAATAAAGAAAATAGGCAAAAAAATACCTTAAATACACCTTTTCACCCCCAATCATAATATTTGGACCTATATGTTAATATATAATTTGATTATTAACATAATAAATTATACAATTATTAAATTACTTTTGATTTAATGTAAAAAAAAAATGAAGAAGTTCATAAATATTTGTAGAATTTGGTGAAAAATGAGTTTGGGCTTAAACTAAATTAATTAAGTCCAAAATTGTATTTAACCCACCTAGAATTATCCTTAACTAAAAGTAAAATTTTAAAAACAGTCTTAACAAAATTTGTATTTTTATTTTACTCATAATGACTAATTTATTCACCAAATTACAAAAGTATCCTTATAAAATGATATTATGATATTACTAAGGTTTCAACATTTATACAATATAAAATATAACTTAAAATCATAAAATTTAACACTTAATATATATATATATTGTAACACCCCCTTCCTTTCATTTCTATTCATGTGGCATATAGTACATTGAAATTATCGAAAAGACAAAAATCAACGCTTTCTCATAGTGAAGCGAAGTTTTCATTTGTTCAAAAGAGTTTATAGAAAGTAACCATATAAATAGTAACAACTAAAATAGTATTATTTTTTTATTTCTAAAGAATTGTTATGTATTTTAATGAAATTAATATTTCAGAGTACACAGAAAAGAAATTACATAACAATGGCCTAAACCTTAGATATACTATGCCCCGTCCGAAAATCTTTGCCTCAACTGCACTTTCCTGAACCGCTACCGCTATATCGTATTCACCTGAAAATAATAATCCCACAAAGGGGTGAGCACACCACATGGCTCAGTAAGATAATACAATACTTAAATAAAGGAAGGAGCATGTTACCTGAATCCCTACTTATTTTTGGCCATTTCACACAATTCCACACACACAAATAAATGCATGTCCACATATCAATATACATGTACTGACAAGCATATGCTCAATAATGTACACAAGATATCATATCATCTCCTCTAGAACTCTAAGCACTATATCATCTATGAATTTTGTATAAATATCTCAATCAGAGTAACACTCCTCATGATATACCATACACAGATAATGCAATCTCAAACAATATATTTTCTAAATGAATCGCTGTAACACCCCCTTCCTTTCATTTCTATTCATGTGGCATATAGTACATTGAAATTATCGAAAAGACAAAAATCAACGTTTTCTCATAGTGAAGCGAAGTTTTCATTTATTCAAACGAGTTTATAAAAAGTAACCACATAAATAGTGATAGTAATCGAATCAAACACATAATGCATTTCATGCCATGCCAAAAATTTGATGGAAGTAATACCAATATTTATGTAGCTATCAGTAATCATATGGTAGACACACACAATTTGGTCATTTATATTATATGATCCATTCTCGCAAAAATCAGTTTATGAACATTTTTTAT
Source organism: Khaya senegalensis (assembly GCA_032402905.1). NCBI lineage: Eukaryota > Viridiplantae > Streptophyta > Magnoliopsida > Sapindales > Meliaceae > Khaya > Khaya senegalensis. The sequence goes on along the minus strand of CP135548.1, from coordinate 1,334,485 downwards.
TTCTTAAAATAAAGAACAGAAATACCTTACAGCAGCCAGTTCCGAAAGTACTCGTCGAGGCATAAGGGCATAATGTTTTCACAAAATGTATAATTTCATTAAGACAAAACACATGAAAAGCAGGAAAGTGCTCTGGTACCAAAAATGTAACACCCCCTTCCTTTCATTTCTATTCATGTGGCATATAGTNATTTCTATTCATGTGGCATATAGTACATTGAAATTATCGAAAAGACAAAAATCAACGCTTTCTCATAGTGAAGCGAAGTTTTCATTTATTCAAACGAGTTTATAAAAAGTAACCACATAAATAGTAATAGCTAAAATAGTATTTTTTTTTTCTAAAGAATTGTTATGCATTTTAATGAAATTAATACTTCAGAGTACACAGAAATAAAATTACATAACAATGGCCTAAACCTTAAATATACTATGCCCCACCCGAAAATCTTTGCCTCAACTGCACTCTCCGGAACCGCTACCGCTATGCCGTATTCGCCTGAAAATAATAATCCCACAAAGGGGTGAGCACACCACATGGCTCAGTAAGATAATACAATACTTAAATAAAGGAAGGAGTATGTTACCTGAATCCCTACTTATTTTGGCCATTTCATACAATTCCACACACACAAGTAAATGCATGTCCACATATCAATGTACATGTTCCAACAAGCATATGCTCAATAATGTACACAAGATATTATATCATCTATGAATTCTGTATAAATATCTCAATCAGAGCAACACTCCTCATGATATACTATATACAGATAATGCAATCTCAATCAATTTATTTTCTAAATGAATCACGTTATCACCGGTGTCCGATTAAATTCTATTTCTATTCTTATCAACGAACACCTACATGATCATATAAAATCATTACATAGTTATTCGTGTAAATAACGGCTAATGCCGCGGCCTCATACAGAGGAATTGCTTAGAAGCCGGTATAACCACACAGTATCAATCACACACTCGGCCTGAGATAGCCAAAATATCCTAGGCACACAATCAATACCCACATAGGATACAAATATTTCAAACACTTAAATATAGATACAACCGAGGGTATTAGTAAAATAATAACACTATTTCTGTATGCCATTTCTATTCCCGGAAGGTTGGTGATAGAAATTTTATTGCGTTTACAAATGATTGATTATACTAAGGAACATTATGGATCATGGTTGTTACTCTAAGCCACTGGGCCATTTGGAGGACAGCTGTGGATTCCACCTACCCCTCAGGGTACCACCGTCTTAACGTCACACCTCCATTAGAAACTGGCTTACAAGCCCAGCTGAGGGAGATGGAACATACATATCCGATCCACGTATCACAATTATCTCAATACTGGTTCATTACCAGTCTATGTTATCATATATTCATATTATCTCTTTATTTTCACTGAAGCAAGACAACCTAACAGTTATACTATAATCACAAATACACGTCCTCCATTTTTTATCCCATACTAGGGATTCTTTCACCTACATTAAACATTGACTATACTATTCTAAGGACATATACCAATCTAATCCTAGTTGTTTACTAAAGTATACCGACAATACAATGTAAATTCATAACATAGTTCCTGCACCATCATATTCATACTGTATTCTCCACACTACGAATAAACGTGTAACTAATATGTCGAAGAACCTGTAATACATCAAATGCGCCTTTTCCACAATAATCTCAAACTTCTCACATGATCTTTAATCTTATTATGAATTCACACATATTCTTTTCATTTTCAAATATATCTGTGAGCTAAATAGGATTCTATATATTAGAAGTGAGGTAACATATTTACTGCCTTACCCATTATCCTATTTAAATACTAATTCCCCTTTTTCAAGCTGATGCTAGCTCTCTGTTTCTGTAAGATTAAGTTCTCTCTTGTAGACTTGACACTTGCCAAGATATGATTAGACTTTCGCCATTTTCTTAATTCACATTCATAACAATAATCTGTTTGTGACTGCAACTAAAGGTAATCCTAGACCCTCCGCTACATATGAAAACCAGAATACAAAGGGAGGTCATGAATGGCTGTATAAATAGTATTTCTTATAGAAATTCGGCAAGAGTTTGCCTATACATATAAGCTGCCCTACTTGCACAATAAAACCATGACAGTCCCTAGACCAACTAAAACACAACGTGTTACTACCTCATTGCAATTCACACTAACACAAGCAACTCTTAGCAGATAGAAGTATTCTACCATACAGTTTGAATCTATTATGCACACGGATTCATTTCCTTATAGATTTGTCATAATTAAGTAAATTATGAATCGTGGACATGATATCCACCGTACACTTTAATATATGTATACAATGGTCATTCGCCCACACCGAGTTCCTCAGACCAATAGGATAATTAGTTCTACCATGGGTTGCACGTACCCAAGGACACTATAGAAAACAGCCGCTTCCAACCATGGGTTCAACATGATTCTTATTATCATTTCTCAATTGCTGTGGGTTCAACATACCTCGAAAGGCACCACAGTCTTACTATCAATACGGAGCTGCTGTGGGTTCAACATGCCTCAAAGGACACCACAGTCTTATTATCAATCCGGAGCTACTGTGGGTTCAACGTACCTCGAAGGGCACTACAGTCTTATTATCAATCCGGAGCTGCTGTGGGTTCAACATACCTCGAAGGGCACCACAGTCTTATTATAATGATGCTGCTCCGTCCTAAGCGGCTTTATTAGGGTAACGGAAAAACTACCGATCCCTAATTATCCCAATTATACCGGTTATCCACACAGATTTATTCATAGTCGACTCAGTTATAACAACATGACTATTTTGCCTACATTAATCAAGCAGCATTTTAGTAATTTCATGATAGGTAATATAATTACCTATGCAACACATTTATTAGTCCTTATATTCTAAAAGGACTTCATACGTATGGATTTGTTGTAAGGCTAGTAGTACTTAATTATAAAAACATATTCCATTCTAGCATATAAATATCCCATAAGACAATCAAGATAAAAACATAGAAATATATCACAATTCGAACACATGGATACACTATACCACTATTAATACAAATTCGCAGAAACATATTTTAATCGGTTATCATATATTGCGTTATTACACGCAATCCCAACATGTCATCACAAGTAAAAATATACTCATTACCTTACTACGACACAATAAATATAATATACTAACGTATGCACACATGTTAATTCGAATAGCATTGCAAAACATCAAATGCAGCATCTACTCAATCATTCCAACATAAGGGCATAATTACGTGTGTATATACAAGCGTTCCTAACATATAAATATATGTAAATACAAACATAGGACTTACAATGCTGTATAGGTATTTTAGAATACCTAATCTAGCACTGCAGGTCGACAGTAATGGTATTACGCTTATAACTATATATATATATATCTAACACACGGATATTAACACTTCTAATTGCACAATCATGCCCATTCCCCGTCAATGGGACTTTTCTACAATTTAACTCATTATTATAATGTATATTCATGCAATTATAAATATTATAAATATTAAAACCAATTTTTTCACAATTTAAATATTATATTATCTTACCTTCAGGCACCCAATGCCTATACGAATGATGAAAAACTGTTCCGGAAAGGGTATACGCGTTCGAAATACTCCTCCGTACGCTACGGGATTTTCTCGAAAAACGTGCAAGTTACTGTTCACGGGGCACTATTTACGAATACTATTTAACCCACGAACTTTCGGTTTCCGTTTCATAAACGGAACACACCATCGCGATCCTTGTGATGTCGGGATGCTGTTCATGGTGTCCATATGCCACAAAACACAAATTAAAGCCTTCAAAATCACGAATGATCCTAAATGTTCAGATGTTAAGGAACCTACTTTGGACCCTAAAATCATCATCGAAACTCATTCCAAATTGAGATCTAAACATACCGCGTTGGAGTACGAGTGTCGGAGAGCACACTGGTCGGTTCAGATTCCACCGGAGCTACACCGGTCGCCGAAAATCTTGCCGGAAACACCCCTTCCCGATTAGCTTTCCCACGCCGGAATCCGGTGACCAAATGCCGGAACGGGGCACACCACTGTGAAGAGGGCGGCGAGACGGTGCCAGACGCGCCGGAGGTGTCGGTCAACTCGCCGCCGTCCGCCGTGAATCGCCGGTCAAAGTTTACGTCGGTGGAGCTTCGGACGGCGCGTGAAGGCACGTGGCAGCGGCGATTGGGGTGGGGTTGGCGGCGTTGCACTAGCGGCGGTCCGGTGGTCCTCCACTCGCCGGTGGTGAGGTGATCCGAGGTCCGGTGACGAAAGTCACTGTTCAAAGGAGAGAGAACCGTGGGGAGGAGAGAGAGAAGAGAGAGAAAATAGAGGAAAAAAGTGAATTTTGTTTTTCCGAGTTTTCCGACCCCTTCCCGCTTATATAGTCGGGCACGCACGACGAAAATTACAGTTTTTCGCTTCCATCGTCAAATTTCTGATACCGGTAATAAAATACTGTATTTTTTGCTCATACAGTACGCTGTCCCGAATACCGGTCAACTCTCTCGCTTATAAAAATTCTCAAAAATACTGTATTATAACTCCATGACAAGGTTTTAGGAGTATAAAAATTTCAAGATGTTACAATCGCTTTATCACCTGTGTCCGTTTAAATTCTATTTCTATTCTTATCAACGAACACCTACATGACCATATAAAATTATTACATAGTTATTCGTATAGATAACAACTAATGCGCGGCCCCATACAGAGGAACTGCTTAGAAGCCGGTATAACCATACAATATCAATCACACACTTGGTCCGAGATAACCAAAATATTCTAAGCACACAATCAATACCCACATAGGATACAATTATTTCAAACACCTAAATATAGATACACCCGAAAGTATTAATAAAAACGATAACACTGTTTCTGTATGCCATTTCCACTCTCGGAAGGTTAGTGATGGAAATTTTATTGCGTTTATAAGTGATCGATTATAATTAGAAACATTATGGATCATGGTTGTTACTCTAGGCCACTGGGCCATTTGGAGGATAGCTGTGGATTCCACCTACCCCTCAGGGTACCACAGTCTTAACGTCATACCTCTATTAGAAACCGGCTTACAAGCCCAGCTGAGTGAGATGGAACATACATATTCGATCCACATATCATAATTATCTCAATACTAGTTCATTACCAGTCTATTTTATCATACATTCATATTATCTCCTTATTCTTACTAAATCAAAACAACCGAACAGTTGTACCATAATCACAATTACACGTCTTTCATTCTTTATCCCCTACTAGGGATTCTTTCACCTACATTAAACATTGACTATGCTATTCTAAGAACACATATCAATCTAATCCTAGTCGTTCACTAAAGTATACTGACAATAATAATGTAAACTCATAACATAGTTCCTGCACCATCATATTCTTACCGTATTCTCAATCATACGAATAAACGTGTAAACTAATATGTCGAATAGCCTGTAATACATCCAATGCGCCTTTTCTACAATATTCTCAAGTTTCTCACATGATCTTTAATCTTATTATGAATTCACACATATTCTTTTTATTTCACAAACATATCGGTGAGTTAAACAGGATTCTATATAATAGAAGTGAGGTAGCCTGTTTATTGCCTCACCTATTATCTTATTTAAATACTAATTCCCCTTTTTCAAGCTGATGTTAACTCTCTGTTTCTGCAAGATTAAGCTCTCTCTTAAAGAATTGACACTTGCCAAGGTGTGATTAGACATCCGCCATTTCCACAATTCACAATCATAACAATAATCTGTTTGTGACTGCAACTAAAGGTAATCCTAGACCCTCCGCTACATATGAAAACCAGAATACAAAGGGAGGTCATGAATGGCTGTATGAATAGTATTTCTTATAGGAATTCGGCAAGAGTTTGCCTATACATATAAGCTGCCCTACCTGCACAAGAAAACCAGGACAGTCCCCATACCAAATAAAACACAACGTGTTACTGCCTCATCGCAATTCACACTAACACAAGCAACTCTTAGCAAATAGAAGTATTCTACCATACAGTTTGAATCTAATATGCACACGAATTTATTTTCTTATAGCTCGGTCATCATTAAGTAAATTATGAATCATGGTCATGATATCCACCGTACACTTCAATATATGCATACAATGGTCATTCGCCCACACTGGGTTCCTTAAACCAACAGTATAATTAGTTTTGTCATGGGTTGCATGTACTTAAGGACGCTATGGAAAACAGCCGCTACCAACCATGGGTTCAACATACCCCGCGGGCACCATGGTTTTTATTATCATTTCTCAATTACTGTGGGTTCAACATACTTTGAAGGCACCACAGTCTTATTATCAGTCCGGAGCTACTGTGGGTTCAACATACCTGAAAGGGCACCACAGTTTTATTATCAATCCGGAGCTGCTGTGGGTTTAACATACCTCGAAGGGCATCACAGTCTTACTATAATGATACTGCTCCATCCTAAGCGGCTTTATTTGGGTAATGGAAAAACTACCGATCCATAATTATCCCAATTATACCAGTTATCCACACAGATTTATTCATAGTCGATTTAGTTATGACAACATGACCATTTTGCCTACATTATTCAAGCAGCACGTAATAATTTCATGATAGGTAATATAATTACCTATGAAACATATTTATTAGTCCTTATCTTCTAAAAATGATTTTACACGCATGGATTTATCGTAAGGCTAGCAGTACTAAGTCATGAAAACATATTCTACTCTGGCATATAAATACACCATACATTAATTAAGATAAAACACAGAAATATATTATAATCCAAACACATGGATATGCTATATCACTATTAATACAAATTCACAGATACATATTTTAATCGGTTATTATATATTGCGTTATTACACGCAATCCCAATATGTTATCACAAATAAAAATATACTCATTACCTTACTACGGCATAATAATTATAACATACTAACATATACACACATGTTCATTCAGATAGCATTGCAAAACATCAAGTGCAATATCTACTCAATCATTCAATCATAAGGGCATAATTACGTATGTATATACAAGCGTACCTACCATGTAAATATATAAATACAAACATGGGACATACAATACTGTATAGGTATTTTAGAATACCTAATCTAGCACTGCAGGTCGACGGTAATGATATTACGCTTATAACAATATACATATATATATATATAACACACGGATATTAACACTTCTAATTGCACAATCATGCCCATTCCCCGTCAATAGGACTTTTCTACAATTTAACCGATTATTATGAAGTATATTCATGCAATTATAAATATTATAAATATTAAAACCTATTTTTTCACAAATTAAATATTATATTATCTTACCTCCAGGCACCCAGTGCCTATACGAATTATGAAAAACTGTCCCGGAGAGGGTATACGTGTTCGAAATACTCCTCCGTACGCTACGTTTTTTTTCGAAAAACGTGCAAGTATTGTTCACGGGTACTATTCAACCCACAAAATTTCGATTTCCGTTTCACGAACGGAACATACCATTGCGATCCTTGCGATGTTGGGATGCTGTCCATGGTGTCCATATGCCACAAAACACAAATTAAAGCCTTCAAAATCACTAATCATCCTAAAATTTCAGATTTTAAGGTACTTACTTTGGACCCTCAAATCATCATCGAAACTCATTCTAAATTGAGATCTAAACATACCACGTCGAAGTGCGAGTGTTGGAGAGCACACTGATCAGTTCAGATTCTACCGGAGCTACACCAATCACCGAAAATTTTGCAGGAAAGACCCCTTCCCAATCAGCCTTCCCACGTCGGAATCCGGTGACCAACTGCCGGAACTGGGCACATCATCATGAAGAGGACGACGAGACGGTGCCAGACGCGCCAGAGGTGTCGGTGAACTCGCCGTGGACCGTCGTGAATCGCCAGTCAAAGTTCACGTCAGCGAAGCTTCGGGCAGCGTGTAAGGGTGCGTGGCGATGGTGATTGGGGCGGGGTGGACAGCGCTGCACTCGCGACGGCCTGACGGTCCTGCACTCGCCGATGGTGAGATGATCTGAGGTCTGGTGACGAAAGTCACTGTTCACAAGAGAGAGAACCATGGGGAGGAGAGAGAGAAGAGAGAGAAAAGGGAGGAAAAAAGTGAAATTTATTTTTCGAGTTTTCCGACCCCGTCCCGCTTATATAGTCGTGCACGCACAACGAAAATTATAGTTTTTCGCTTCCGTCGTCAAATTTCTAATACCGGTAATGAAATACTATACTTTCTGTTCATACAGTACGCTGTCCCGAATACCGGTCAACTCTCTCTCTTATCTAAACTCTCAAAAATACTGTATTATCACTCCATGAAAGGGTTTTAAGAGCATAAAAATTGTAAGATATTACAATACCTCCCCCTTTAATAGAATTTCATCCTCGAAATTAGTGGAAGTAGGTCAAATAGAATCAACAATTCATCCCCTCGGCCCTAATCTACACCATCAAGTATTTTTTCTCGATCAGGCATTTGCATCGTCATCCACAAAATACTCATGTTTATTCATAAAAAAAAAAAAAAAAAAAAAACAACATCAACTATGTGTATTCAACACATGACTATAACTTCTTGCTTTAATCACTCAACTATTGAGTTGAATTTCTCTTTCCACATACATATATTGCCGACTATACAACCACAGCGAATAGAAAGGATTTCAAGTATCGGGATTCATGACCAAGATAACCCAATCACATACGTAATATTTGTTATGTAACATAAAATTTCGACTGTTACCACTAGAAGCCAAGTCATGTCTTCATTTCTAGATACAATTGCACACTTATTCCATGCACAATGGATACTACATATGCGTCAAACATCATACATTTAACCCATGTACAATGAATGCCATAGCTGAGCACCTGTACATACTGAAATTTACATACATTGGAAGCAATCGCTTACATGCAAGTCATTTTTATTTAGGTGTCAATGCATACCTATTCATGATAATATATAAGTTCTAAATGATCCCATTCATAGTATAGTGATACCTATGCTTATGAGATGCAAGTTTTCATTAAAACCATTTTCCATAAGAAAATATGGTATTATAAATATTGGCATGTACAGAATATTTTGTTTCCGAATTCCCTAATCACTTGATCAATTATGGGTAGTATGACTCGAAATACGGCTTACACAGTCACATTCAGTGACTCTCAAAAGGAGATAGGGACCAGCCTATGGTTACTCAGACCAACCCGTGATCCTCTTTCTCATAATAACACAATAGCTCCCACCCATTTAGGTGGCCAGTTTCACCCTTCTATCTCAGAAGGTTCCTGTTGACGCTGTATAACGGCCTGTTATGTTCTCATCATACTTTTCCCATTAGTTCAATTTATAAACAACAATTTTCAAAAATCTATATTTTGAAAATTCACCATTTTCTAAGTATCCCATGTCAATACTTTTTACAGTGCCAACAAATCACTATTCATTCATTTATGAAATTATCAACATAGCACTATCATTGCAAAACTATGTTAATGCATATAAAATACATAAAACATTTATTTTTATTTAAATCATGGACATCTATATATATATATATATATATATATAAAACATAACATTCCATGACAATGCACCTTCTTGAAACTTATACACGATAGCACTATAATTCTGAACCTTTCATCATCCATAACATAGTCACATGCATATGCAAGTTCACACATGCAAGAAACCATATAATATCAGCAACATGTGCATATGCTCATAGTCACACAGTTGGACAACAAAATACACATAAGGTGAACCTTTCAACAGTTATGGATAAGTTGGATATCGGGTCATAACTATATATATATATAATCCCAATCCCTACTCCTTTTTTTTTTTCACAATCCGAATTACACGTTCTCGCTGTTCACAACATATCGCTATTTGTTGGATTATGCATATTCTTGATTCACACAAAGAACCAATTTCAGAGCTATCTTCAAAACTAGCCACTAGGTAGGAAGTTCTAGGCTCAATAACACAAACTAAAGGGAAGTTTATCCATATTATCCATAACTTTTCTAACACGTTTTATAAAACCTTTCCCAACTCCTGCATATATATATATATATATTTAAATATGCCTATTTGCTTTAAAAATCCATAAAATTACACATGCTAATGAATATATCATTCATTGCCACGACATAAGAGAACATGCATTACATCTGCAATACAAGCAACATCAAGATAGACGTATTCATGCCAAGGGTTTTGAAAATAGGTATGCTTAATACACACACCCTTGCCATCGAATATTAATAAACGTGGAATCATCATCAATACTTTTCCAAGAACATGCATTACTTTATCAATAAAAAAAATATATCATAATTAGGGTAAATGCATTCAAACCAAATTAATAGGCACAAAAATTCATTTGAATAGAAACTACTCAATAGAATTGTACTGTTGAACTAATTGAGTAATTCCTCTAAACTTTCAACAGCAACCAATCGAACACCACAGTCCGAAAACAAGTTATCAGGGCATTTAAATGTCCCATCACTATCTTACTTATTCTTTCTAGAGCATGATATTAGTCACACACACAATGCACAGGTCATTTTATAGCTTTCCTATCAACCATTAGCTGAATAAGAGACACCAACTAACGCATATCCAAGTCTGTTCAACACATAAAATCACAATGAAAATTTTATTATTGCTCATGAAATTTACTACTGCTCATAGAATTCATTATTGCTCATGAACTTAGCGTATACTAAGTGAACAATAACAGACTTATTAATAAAAGAATAATATCACTATCAGCAAGGCAGAATTTTTCTTCATTCCACTTAATGCAACATAGCATACATATCACGTCATCAGAACACATGATGCCCATTCATCTTTATGTGTGCAATGTGTCCAATACCATGGCATATATTGTAGCATAACAATCATCAATATCATGTATCTAAATAATACACAATATTTATGCAATCATCTCAAAGTAGTAACTGGTCAAGGTGCACAATAGGAAATTATCCTTAATTTCACATACCAGACCCGAGATCAAGCACCACCAAGGTATATGATAGACCTCATTCGTACCACCAAGGTACATGACAGACTACGCTCGTATCACTAAGGTACATGACAGACTACGCTCGTATCACTAAGGTACATGACAGACTACATCTGTACCACCAAGGTACAGAATACACTGTATATGTATCACCATGATACAGACCAATGACACACCATTCAGGTGTGAATTAGACCCACACATGCATCACCAAGATGCTAGACTTTGACATTCACCACCTTGGTGCAACATTACAGACTTACACACAACGTGTGTACCGTCGAGGTGCCACTCACGACTTTGATCCAAGTGTATACGCGATTCCATGTGCACACCTTTCAGTTAACACTTTTACTCTACCATCCATTGGCAGGGTTGACAGGGCCATTTAAGCATAGAGTCCTCAACAAGTTGTAGCACATAACCAGATATGCACTACAGTTATTCCTGCATCTATCACCGGTCACATCTATCACACGCATTTAAATTAAAGAATATATAAAACATAAGGATTTATGCCATATATATTACTCCATACCTTAACCTCACGAATGTGTGGTTCACCATCACGTGCACATAGTGATAGTAATCAAATCAAACACATAATGCATTTCATGCCAGGCCAAAAATTCGATGGAAGTAATACCAATACTTATGTAGCTATCAGTAATCATAGGGTAGAAACATACAATTTGGTCATTTAAAGTATATGATCCATTCTCGCAAAAATCAGTTCATGAATATTTTGTATTTCTTAAAATAAATGACAGAAATACCTTACAGCAGCCAGTTCCGGAAGCACTCGTTGAGGCATAAGGGCATAATACTTTCGCAAAATGTATAATTTCATTAAGACAAAACACATGAAAAGTAGGAAAGTGCTCTGATACTAAAAATGTAACACCCCCTTCCTTTTATTTCTATTCATGTGGCATATAGTACATTAAAATTATTGAAAAGACAAAAATCAATGCTTTCTCATAGTGAAGCAAAGTTTTCATTTGTTTAAAATAGTTTATAGAAAGTAATCACATAAATAGTAACAACTAAAATAGTATTATTTTTTTCTTTCTAAAGAATTGTTATGCATTTTAATGAAATTAATACTTCAGAGTACACAGAAAGGAAATTACATAACAATGGCCTAAACCTTAGATATATTATGCCTCGTCCGAAGATCTTTGCCTCAACTGCACTTTCTGGAACCGCTACCGCTATATCGTATTCACCTGAAAACAATAATCCCACAAAGGGGTGAGCACACCACATGGCTCAATAAGATAATACAATACTTAAATAAAGGAAGGAGCATGTTACCTGAATCCTTACTTATTTTTGGCTATTTCACACAATTTCACACACACAAGTAAATGCGTGTCCACATATCAATGTACATATACTGACAAGCATATGCTCAATAATGTACACAAGATATCATATCATCTCCTCTAGAACTCTAAGCACTATATCATCTATGAATTCTGTATAAATATCTCAATCAGAGTAACACTCCTCATGATATACCATACACAGATAATGCAATCTCAAATAATATATTTTCTAAATGAATTGCTTTATCACCTGTGTCCGTTTAAATTCTATTTCTATTCTTATCAACGAACACCTACATGACCATATAAAATCATTACATAGTTATTCGTATACATAACAACTAATGTCGCGGCCCCATACAGAAGAATTGCTTAGAAGCCGGTATAACCACACAATATCAATCACACACTCGGCCGAGATAACCAAAATATCCTAAGCACACAATCAATACCCACATAGGATACAATTATTTCAAACACCTAAATATAGATACAACCGAAGGTATTAATAAAAACGATAACACTGTTTCTGTATGCCATTTCCACTCTCGGAAGGTTGGTGATAGAAATTTTATTGTGTTTACAAGTGATCGATTATACTTAGAAACATTATGGATCATGGTTGTTACTCTAGGCCATTAGGCCATTTGGAGGACAGCTGTGGATTCCACCTACCCCTCAGGGTACCACAGTCTTAACGTCATACCTCTATTAGAAACCGGCTTACAAGCCCAGCTGAGTGAGATAGAACATACATATTCGATCCACATATCATAATTATCTCAATACTGGTTCATTACCAGTCTATTTTATCATACATTCATATTATCTCCTTATTCTTACTAAATCAAAACAACCGAACAGTTGTACCATAATCACAATTACACGTCTTTCATTCTTTATCCCCTACTAGGGATTCTTTCACCTACATTAAACACTGACTATACTATTCTAAGAACACATATCAATTTAATCCTAGTCGTTCACTAAAGTATACCGACAATAACAATGTAAACTCATAACATAGTTCCTGCACCATCATATTCTTACCGTATTCTCAATCATACGAATAAACGTGTAAACTAATATGTCGAATAGCCTGTAATACATCCAATGCGCCTTTTCCACAATATTCTCAAGTTTCTCACATGATCTTTAATCTTATTATGAATT
>CP135548.1:1297400-1320341 GCA_032402905.1 Khaya senegalensis | reverse complement strand
AAAATAAAAATTTTTATAGTTAATATTATTTTAATTTTTAATATAATTAATTCATCCTTAATAAAGTAATTTAAAATTTAAAAATTAATTTTTATTTTATGAAAAGTCACTTGCATCATTTAACACACAAGTGACTTTTTCAACCCGTGTATCGAAGTGTGCAATTGACTTTGCCACCCACGGCATTGTGGTCAACATGTGTGTTTCATTAGAGATAATAAACTTGTCCAAAAAGAATAAAACTGATTATTTTAATAAAAAAATTTTAAAATTTATTATTTATTTAAATAATTTTTAAAATAAAATTACTTTTAAAATTTTTATTTTAAATTTTAAAGACGCGACATCATCATTGATTTTTGTTTTTCCAATGTTAAACAATAAATTTTTTAAGAACAAGCAAGAAATTTAAAACAAATCCCTATGCAAAATGAACGAGTCCATGATCCAATAAGAACCTAATACACAACTATAATTAATTCATAAGGTCCAAAGTTGGATAATTTTATTGCATGAAGCCTCTGTAGGCAATCCATTCATTCTCAATCCTCCAAGACTAAAATCAACTATACCTACCTCTTGATGCAAGTAGCGTACTAGCTAGAGTCTTGCAGTTGACATGGTACTTCAATTGTGTCTTATTTTTCTTTATTTGTCATTAGTGATTTGGTCAACAAATAAAATTCCCACAAGTTTCTGCAGGAATGTGCACGTCTCCTGGAGAATTCTTCTTTGCTGAAGAATTCTTGTCAGTTTCTGCATTCTTGTTATTTGTTCATGGATTATGCTTTGGTGTTAGTTTATTTTAGCCAGTTATTTCGGTTAGTTACTTGTCCGTAATTAACTATTTAAAGCTTTCAGTTATTAATACAATCCAAATGATCTTGAAAATTCCAATTCTCTTGTGTTGGAGTAATTACGAATTCAATGGAAGTGATTTCGAAACCCCTTTAGAAGTCGATGCGATATTAAATTTTCTGAAAGTTCACTTTTCTGTATTTGTACATCACCGCTCGTAAACAAATCAACCTTATGTGATGAATATGAAACTAACAGTTTCGGAAAAGAGAGTTTGGTAGTGCTAATTTGAGGTAACGCTGAACCTAGAAATGGTACAAGTGCAAAAAGAGGATAAAAACAAGTATAAGAATGGCTGTTACGGTAATGCAGATCCATGCACAGCACATATAACAACGCCGGTGAGGTCAAAAGGTATTCCACCAGGGTGTATCGGAGGGATGCCGGAGAAGGAAACACGCTTTTTATGGTGCTGTGGCAATGACAAGTTTGCATCATTCTTGAGTGTTGATGATGAATAACTTGCCATTGCCAGAGCAGACGCTGATGCTCAACAAATTTAGTGCTAGCAGTTTTTCATGTCATCTATTTGTATGTTTTGAGAATTTTTCCCGTTGGCAAAAGAAGCTGAGGACCACAACCATTCAAGGCAAATGAACGCTGTCCTCCAACAGAGTTTTTGGATTTCCTTTCATTTTTGTATTTTGTTACAGAAAATACAAATGAAACGGTAACTGTAATATTTAAGTAATGCATTGGAGTAAAAGTTAATTATTAACCATTGAATAAAAACTATTACAACAGATCATGAATGTAAAATCCACCTAAAGCAAATAATTTATGAAAAGAAAAGAAAACTACATTCCTAAGAAAAATTGCACAATTGGACAGATTCATACTCTACGAAGCAACAAAAGCAAGTATGAACTAATGCTTGGGAAAGGCATACCCTGCATGTTTGCAATGGAAACGTTGTGTCTTAGTAGTAAAACTTAAAACAAAACAGCACCAACTTTGTAGATAATCATGGAATCTTCAAATTTGAATATTTGGATTTGTTGTTCTACTCTGAAGATGGCCGGTTTTCTGAATCAGATTGCCGGATATCTTCAATCATTCTAACAACGTCATCCATGTTGGGCCTCATGTCTGGCTCCTTTGCCACACAGGCCATGGCAATTTGCAGCATCTGTACCATTTCTTCTTCAATGTTTTGGAACCTCATCAACTCAACATCGAAGACCTCAGCCGTCCATTCTTCCCTAACAACAGACTGGACCCACCTAGGGAGATCGACCATATCATCACGCCCTGGTGACTGAAGTGGAGCTTTTCCAGTCAGCATCTCAAGGACAAGGACACCGAAACTGTACACATCTGATTTATGACTATGCTTACGAGTTTCAATAACCTCAGGAGCGCGATAGCCTGTACTCCGAGATGGAGTGGCAGGAACATTCATAAGAGGGGTTAGACCAAAATCAGAGATGCATCCATCAAGGTCTTGGTTGAGGAGGACATTTGAGGACTTAATATTTCCATGAGTGAATTTTGGACCACCCATAGAATGAATGTGTGCAATGCCCCTTGCAATCCCCAGGGATATCTTTACTCTCGAGTCCCAGTCAAGTGGAGTTCTTCCAGCTCCCCTATTTCCTGTCATCAAGTAAAATTTCAGGGGAGCAAAGAAAATCGTTAAGATGATAAGCTGGAGTAGATCAAGAGAAGTTTTACTGATTATAGATTGTGCTAAAGGAATTAGAAAGTGCCATGGTTCCCTTGGGCAGAAATTGCTCTTCATGAATAATCTGTTAAGTAAAAAGAGTGAAGTTCTTAAGAACATGCAACCCGCATCTCCATTCTTCTTTGTGGATACAATGCACAACAGTTCTACACATATAGGCTGGGTTTATAATTAATTTAACAGTCCCACATTGGAAATATTCAAAGATTCGACAAGGTTATTTATACTAATTGAACCTCCACTTATCAGGTTTAAATTAATCTTCTAGAAGTGTCAAGCCTCATTGGTGGATACCGTAGCTAGTGGGAATTCATTTCTGAATTATCAACACTAAGATTTGTCGATCCGGCACGGGAATATTTAATCAAGATATTATTATTTTGTCATAGTAATCAAGTTGCCTGAACCATACCAGTATGAATCCATGTTATTCCACAACCATCATTTACCCTTCCTAAACTTATTCTCATTTCGTCATAAAATTAAAAATTTTACAAGTCTGTCAAAAACCAGTATAAAGTCAATATGAAACATTGAAGTCACAGTTTGTTTATTAACCTAAAATCTTCCATCTTCTAATATTAAGATTTATATCTCAATAGGTCCCCACTCCATATAAACTAGAAGTCATCACCTCAACTGTCAAGTTCTTATCTCAAGCAGGCACTTTAGCAGTTACACACTCTTTAATCACTGATATATCATTTATGCCACGGTACATCATTTGACTTCGCCAGGATTACTAATTTTATATTACACATTTCTAATAATAACACAGAATTATATTATAGCATTTACTACACCAAACCCCATATTCCTATTTATTCTATCCTATAGTACCCATATACAAAGATTTGGCACGTCACAACTTATTTCACAAGATAACCATGAAATTCTATTACATTGGTTTCCCACATTGATAACATGTAATATTCAAAAAGACAGCTTATGTGCGAGCTGCATGTCACATGTGAGAAGGGTTGTTACCCGCAATACATGAGTACAAAAATTATGCATTCTTTGCGCTAGCAAAGCCATTTAATTTCATAGGGATTAAATTTCTGGCCTTAAATCTCTTTACCAAGAAATGATCAACATATCTGTACAAATGAATATGTGTTGCATACAATGGCTAAATGTGTCTTGATCAGTTTTCAAAATTTACACATCTAACAAAACCAAAGTTAAGAGTTAAAAGACTAAACTTTTTTCGAATTAAAAAAAAAAAGGGAATGTAGGAGCACAGAAAGCATACCATGTAAGAGTGTTGATAAGCTGCCACTTGCAAAATAATCATAAACCAAGAGCTTTTCGTCCTTTGAATAATAATAAGCACGGAGTGGCACAACATTTGGGTGATGGCCAACCCTTCCAACAATCTCCATTTGCTGTTCAAAGTCTCTCTTTCCCACCACCACTTCCTTCAACCTTTTCACCACTACCGTTGTCGACTCCTCCAGGACAGCTTTATATGCTGTACCATAACTACCCTTGCCCAGTACTTCAGCTGAAGCCCTTAATAAATCTTCAAGATCAAAATTGTAAGAAGAACCTTCAAAGAAAACCAACTTATTTTTCTCAGGTTCTTGCACTCCACTTCCAAACTCTTCTTTGGGCTTCTCACTCCTGCCACCACTAGAAGCCTTCCCTTTTGATACACCATTGCTTCCATTATCTTTTTTCTTCAAAAAGCAGCATAAGATAATCAGAGCTACAAGAATTAGCACCACAGACCCTCCCACTGCAATGGCAATGATAGCTCCCAGTGCAAGTTTCTGTTTGGAGCTTTGCTTTTGAGGAACAAATGGGGATGGAGAAGCTGGAACAGAGGAGCAAGCTTGTAGAGGTGATCCACATAAGAAAGAGTTTCCTATAAAGGAGGAATTGGGGAACTTTTGAAGTGAGGAAGGGATTGAACCATTAAGATGGTTGTAGCTTAAATTCAAATGCCTGAGCTTTGTGGTGTTAATATTGGGTATGGAACCTGAAAGGTTGTTTTTCTGGAGGTTCAATCCAGTGAGTTGTGACAAATTTTGTATGCTTTGTGGGATATTTCCTGTGAAGGAGTTGAACGAAAGATCCAATATGGTAAGTTGGGGGGAAAAGGAGGTTGGAATGTCACCAGTAAAGTTATTATGTTGGAGATAGAGGGAATGTAGTGAAGGAAGGGAGGTGATTTCTGAAGGAAGACTACCAGTCAGTATGTTAAATCGAAGGCTAAGAACCCTAAGGGCGTCTAGTTTACCAAGAGTGTTATTTGGTATAGGTCCCACAAGTCCAACTCCTGGGAGCCGGAGAGCAAGCACACGAGTACCATCCTGAGTGCAAGTGATGCCCACCCAAGACTGACAGACAGGAGTAGTGGAGCTCCAATTGAGCTTCCGGAAATGGGGTACAGCAGCTACGAAGTCAAGAAGGGCTTGTCTATCTGAGTTCAGGTCAGCAAAAGCCAGAGGAAACAGAGTGTCTATGACGAAGAGGAGAACAAACATGAGAGTGGGCGGAGAGTTGAACTTCATGAGGAATTGTTTGAAACAAGACATGTGGAAGGGAGTGCTTCAACAGAAGTGCAACCTCTGGCGGTCTTGCTATATTTCTCATTCAGTCAAAAGAAAACAAACATTAGATTGCTAGAAACACAGAGCAAATGAACTCTATAATTTATGGAAATGAGCAGTAATCTTCAGAAGAAAATAAAATAGGCCCCTCTTCTAGTAATCAAGATTTTTGTCAAAAGCAACTTAAATATTCAAATTGTAAAAGGTAATGCAACAAACATATTCACACAATAGAGATAATATTGCACCAAGAATTGAGAAGATAAACCAAATAATAGTAATAATAATAACTTACTGTAATCATAGAAAGATATCATAGCCCCCACTAGTCAAATGCAAAACCTTCGATTTCCTTTCAATCTATGAAGTATAAATTATAAATTGGAAAGTTCAGACTTGTTTAGTGAAAATTTGGACACAATAGTGGAGATCAACAGATAATATGGTCACCCCAAACGACAGCAAAAGAGCCAATTTGCTTAAAAATCACACTGACATGGACATATATCCCATAAGAAATAAAGCATCAAATACAACTGCTTGGATGAAGGGGTAATATTTTCAATAAGCAGCACACAACATCAATAGTTGAGAGATCAAATCAAAGACAGGTTCATACTGACAATAGATAACATGTAAGTATGAAATCCTTATCTATGAGAAGCAATAAAACAAAGGCAGTAAGGTGGCTCTCTTTTTTTTTTTTATTTCCATAACTATTCCAACAATTGAGAGATTGCAACATTTGGAATAAGAAACATATTCAATAGGAAATTTCATCAACTTTTCCATCACAAAAGTTAACTCCATTAAATTTTATCTGGCTCTTGTGATTTTCCAGTAATAAAAGAAAAGTTCAGCAAAAAATACATAAAGTAACACCATTATCAAAAAGCAACAGAGGAATAAAGCAAAGGAACAATACTTTATCGATGACATTTCAAGACCCCATTAGATATACACACATCTTTAAAAGTTATGAACATCTAATTGCTACAAACGAGAAAGAATTCTTATAAACAAGAAGAAAATATGACAAGAAAGGCAACACATGTTTTTCTCCATCAAAGAGTACCAAATTTAGGCTATATCTACAAGGTACGCTGTCAAAAACAAGTTCCAAAGAATTGAAAAAAAAAAAACACTCAAGGGAACAAAGACGCGGCAGATAAAAATATGTCTGGATTAAGTTTTGCCTTTAAAATTGAAATTCAAATTGTTGACAGATTGAGAAGCTCAAGAAACCAGAGCTACATTATGCAAGAAAACAAAAACATTAAAAAGAAAATGGAAGAAATCAAATTACATATCTGGGCAAAAGTAATTAAAAAAGGAAGCCTAATACAAAAATCATTCTAAACTCTGATAAGTATAGTTAACCACATTTACCAGCAATAAAAAGAAAGTGAAATTATGAAATTAGAAATGTCAACAACATTTTCAGAAAAAATAAACCCACGTACAGAATTTGGAATAAATAAATATAAAGAATCCAAAAACATTCCCGAGAGTTACCAAGATCTGCAAATAATGAATATTTAAAGCTAAAGAAAAATGTAAAGCGGAGTATGAAGCTGCAAACATGGCCAAATAAGAAATGTCATAAAAAAAAAAAAAAAAAGAGTTGATAGCTCAACTTAGAAGTAATCATTGAGCTGAAACCGGAGTAGAAAAGTTACCATTATCGTCCCTGCAACTGCAACAGCAACAGCATTGGCAAATATAGCTAAGAGTTTCAGATCCAACTTTAGAAGCTGTAACTCGGGGATGAGCTCAGCTAGCAGTTAGATTAATTAGTCTCCAACTCACGACAATTTGAAACACGTGGCGTCTGTCATTTGAGAAACTGTTGTTTTGCACCTGAGCTAGACGTTGGAATATATATATATATATATATATATATTAATAGTAGTTTTAACGTTAAAATTTTTTTAAAAATTTTGGGTACTAAAATTTTAATTTCCTGTTAACATTAGTAAACTTATAAATACATATATGAATAAATCTGTAATTAAAAAAATTTTAATTTTTTTAATAATAATAACAATAAATAAATAAATTAAATATATTAATTAGTAATTTCTTAAAATAAATTAGTATTTATAATTTTAGTCAATAAATAGATTAAAAAAAGTAAGTATGCTTCAAAAAAAATTTTATAAACTTAATTTTTCTATAAATTTTAAGAAAGGTATGTAATAATTTTTTTTCTTTTTTTAATATTAATAAATAAATAAATACAACGAAAGAAGCAGAAGAAGAAATTTTGTTTAAAGTGCACAAGGCTACGAGCCTTCGGCTGGAAATGAAGAGAGAAAAAGAAAGTGAGAGTGAAAAGAACCGCAACGAGCACTTACTCTCAAATTATAATTAATAATACTTAAATAAATAAATAAATAATGGAGTTTTGTCGAATAGAGGTCACTGGTGAAATAATAAACAAGGATGTAACAGCTCCGTTGGTGGGCGTCCGGGCAGGTATGGCCAGCGAAGCAATGATTTTGTCATCTATACCAGCCTGAAAGTAAAGTAAGGGTGATAATTTATGACCATACAAAATCAAACAGTTTGCATTAAAATAAATGACATAAATGTAACATAATTAATAATCATGTGACATATAAATTTAAAGTGGTTGGCATATACAAATGTTTGTATCACAATTAATTAATTATTTAAATTATTATATTACATAAATTTATTTATTATTTAATAAATTTATTTTATATTTTAAATTTTAATTATATTTATTATTTTTTAAAAAATATTTAATTAATTTTAAAATAAATTAATTAACATTTAAATACATAATATTGTCAATATTTTGAAAATGGATAATATGATTATATCTCTCACTTAATGTCTTCAATAATTGTATGGAATTCGGGTATTCAACTCTATAACGTAATCATTGAACAGAGTTAAACATGGATCAATCTAAAATATGTTATATGTTTAATTAACATTACACTGGTACAACAAATCAATCTAAATTACTCCTACTACCAAGACTCATTTGTACTAATATAATAACACCAGGTTTAGACTTATTTGTTATCAACCATTAAATATATATTTTTATTTATTTATTATTTCATAAAAATTTAGGAGGTAGTCATACATTGTTATCCCATTAATTTAATATATTTGTATTTCCTTGCAGTTAAAGGCGTTTAAGTAGTTTTGTTCGTCACCACATGCCAATTTTATTATGACGATAATGCCACAGCATTTCTTTTTGTTATTTATTATAATATCTTATAGCATGCCACAGTTTTTGCAATTAAATATCACCCACCTATCTTATGCATGTGTCGGGATTGGCTTGTTATTAAAGTTTTTCTTTGTCAATGGGTCCCTGATTTTACTAATATTACAATAAAGATGCACTTCTTATTTATTTTTCATTCAATTCTATGTTGTGTTCATTAGGCTATCTCATTCTTGTGGTCCTTGAATTCACCCAAATTTTCAATTGAATGATCTTTAAAGTATTTTATTTTTTTCCTCATTTAAACTTTTTTTAATTAATTTTAATTAAAAAAATCTTATAAAACATTGGCATATATTTTATGACAATAAATAATGTTATTTATTCACTTGCGTAGTAATTAGTAGAAGTTTACTAATGATTTCTTAAACTTCAACTCTATGCATTCAATTCAAAGATTTGATTGTCATTTGCAATAATTGATGGAATGGAAGCAGTTAAAAAAGTAGTTGAGAATGATTCCCAACCCGCATACCTCCCGGAATATTAACAAGGATTAGACTACAGTAGTTAAGGGTAGTGTTATTCAAACAAACATATAATATTCCCAACACGCATACCTCCTATAATATTAATAAGTATGCGGTATTCAAGAGTACAGTTATTTAAAAAATATTTAAATTTTTTATATATATTTTAAATATTATTTATTATATATTTTATATATTTTAATATTTTTTATTTATTTTAAATTTTATAAAAAATTATTTCAAGTCTCATACATATAATATAAAAAGGAGACAACGACATATTGTAGTTAAATTCTACTAATGAATGGAATTGAAATAAATGATTTAGCGACAAAAATTTTAGTTAAAATAGTTTGATCAAGCATCATTAATGGTATAATAAAATTATCTGTTATTAATGATATAGTAAAATTATTTAATTAAAAATTAAAAAAAAATATAAATTGATAAGAAATAAAAAAATTAAATAAAGATATAAATAAATAAGAGTGAAATAAATAAATAAATAAATTAAATAAAAATAAAAATAAGTAAGAGTGAAATAAATAAAGGTAATATTTTTTTTTACTTTTCTTTTTTATTTTTGGCCAATACATTTCCTTATCTCTATCTTTTGGTTGAATCATCTCGTTATGCCATTATACTAATATTAAGAGATTGTCCTAGCTAATATTCTTTCTAATTTAGTGCATAACATGTTTATACATTGTGACCATTTAAGTAACTTAGTGCGCTGTCCAAAATTATTCAATTAAAATGCCTTGGCTTAGATTAATTATTAATGACATAAAGAGATTCTGCAGGATTAATCTAACTACTCCCACCTAATTAAATTAAATTAATTATATATGCTGTTGTTTTCTTTTTCTACAAGTGAATATTAATTATCATCATTTAATTAAATAAATTATTTTGGTACAAATAAAATGTCATATATTCTCCCACTAACACTGTAGAAACTTGACCTAATAATCATACAAGCTTCCAATGACGACTACCTACAAGCCCACGTGCTTAATAAGAGGGAGCATAACCCCCGATTTAGGAAGTGGTTCATAAAATTAAGTGCTTCATCATCTTTGTCCAGTTTAGTTGCTACTCGAGCAACGTTCACGGTGTCCTTCCGACGTTCCTCATCCTTCTAGTCTCTGCCTTGGTTGCATCCACTTCTTCAGCTTTGTCAACGTTATTACCCCTCCCCTTATCGGCGTCATCCTTATCGCTCTACTCCTCAGGTGCATCTCCATCGTCTGCCTCATCCATGCTAGCCTCCATCAGATATATGAGCTATGAAGTTCTCCCACCAAGACAAATTTATGGTGGATAAAGTGTCTTGCATAAGTCCAAGTAGTTATTGAGAGCAAAGGGGTCTACAAAACCGAAGTGTCAAGGCACCAAAGGACATTCATAACTCGTTGCTACTAAAGATTGGGAGTCTCTTGTAGACTCATGAATTTTACTAACAACTCAATCAACCTTTATGTCATCAAACGGCTTCCTCCTTGAGTTGGTAAAAGGTATGGTTTCAACTAAACTTCTACTAAAGGTCCGACAATTTCGTTATTCTTAATCTCTCAAAAGAAATAATGATAGTTATTTTATAAAAGTAATTATTTATATTTTATAAATAATAAATAATAAATAATAAAAAATAATTATTTATTGTCATGAATATTGTAATAAGATTAAAATTAATAATTTAAAAATAAATATACAGTAAATAAAGTTATAGACTTAAAATTTCTAAAATTTATTAAAAATTTTAAAAAATTATGATAAATTTTATTAAAATTATCAAGTGCTTGCTCTTAGAATTAGAGTTCTTTGTTGAATTCCATAAGTATTTTTATTTGTAATGGCCATACACTTATATAAATATATAAGTACTTTTAAATATAAAATAGTATATATGTGATACTAATAAACACGGTCAAATAAAATTAATAATATTTTATTTTTAATAATTTTTTATTTTTATTAAATCAAAATTAAAAGAGTTATTATAATCTTATTTTTTTATATTTTTTTATCAAACACAAAATAAAATTAATAAAATATTTGTGATTGACTTTGATACACACAAAAATATATGTTATTTTTTTATTTATATGAAATTTCATTCTATATTTCACAAGTGAGACAATTTTTTATTTTTAATTTTTTAATTAAAATTATAATATTTTAAATATTACATCATTAAAAGTTGATGGTATTTTATTTGATAAAATAAAATTATAAAAATTTTTGAACTCATATTGAGAAGTCATGTATTTCCATAATGATATTGTTACGATTTTTTTTTTTTTAAATTATGTCATTAAAGGTTCATAATATTTTTTTTAATTAAAATAAAATAAAATAGATGATAAATGATAGGACCCATACTATTATAAAGAAAATTCTGAAGGGTGTGAATTAATTAGGCCAGCCAAGAATCCAAATGTTTGATAGGGTAGCAAACATTAAATGACGCAGTCGGTTTCTCGATTTTTCGAATTTCATAATGGCTGTGATTAGAATTGATACAAGTTGATATTCTGAGAGGAGGCCACAAAACCAAAGCGTCATGATGCCCGAAGACATTCATGGCGAGGAGGAAAACTTCAAAATTGTTGTAATAACTCACCGCTGCAAAAAGTAGGGGACTCTTTGGGTATGCCCATGATTTTACTAACAACCCAACAAAACTTCCACTAAAGGACTGACAGTTTCAGTATCCTCAAAATGGAGCCTCCTCCGGCGAAATGGTCATCAGAAAAATTCGGAAGATCATAGTCAGAGTGATTGAGAATGCACTCATCATGTGATCGGTTATAATTTTGGTTGTCCTCTGCCAAAATAGAAACTTGACCAAATCATATAAGGTCCCAATCACGACACCCTTGAAGCTTATGTGCTTGACACGTGAACTGTGATATGGTTAGTCGGAGCACAGCTCAAGTTCTGGAAGGTGGCTCCTGAAACCAAGGGCCACGTCAATCATGGAGGAGTAGGGTCGAATTGTCTGTGATGGATTTCTATAAGTACAACTTCTGTAAGAGAAACAAGAGTTTTTCTACTCTCAACTGTTGTGCTGCCAAAAAGCATTCAAAATTAAAATTAAATACATTTTTCAATCTTATTCAAAATTAAAATTAAACAAGAGTTTTTCTTTCTTTAGTTAACCCACTCTTTCCTAAAAGTGCATGTAGTAATTATGGGAAAAAGTCAAAAAGTAGGCTTTTTAGCTATAGGCACCGTAAAAGAAAATTTGGTATAGAATCCTATGGGACCTTTCACCCTTCAAAATGAAAATAAGACATGAACTTTTCTCTCGTCCTGCACAAGTAGGTACACCAAACAAAGGTAAAAGAAAAGGATCTTGCTTTCAAATTCTAAGAGACCACCCAAAATAACTACTCCTTGCTCATGTTCCCAGTAAAAATATTTTATTTTTATAATTCATAATTACTTTCTTTTCATTTAAATTTTTAAAATCAAATATAAATTACGAAAATAAAATGTGAAATTCTTGAATAGTCTGCTTCCCCACCAATGATGAATTATTAATGCATCAGTTATATATATGTGTGTGTGTGTGTGTGTAACTCTATATTTAAAAGAGTTGAACAAAGTTTTTTATTTAAATTATCTTTTAACTATTGATTTGAATTTATACAATATTATTAAAATTGATGATCAAATCAGCAATAATTAACTAGAAATGAAAAAGGATTGTCAAAATCTGGTAATAAAATGAAAGGAAATATTGAATTAAGAATAAGTCATACTTAAATTGAATTAATAATATTGTTACTGTTCTTCAAATATTTTTAAGGAAGCAAGAAATGGACATGCATTTCAACAATTTCGTCAAAACTTTGGTTTTTATTTATACTGATTTTAAAAGACTTACATTGATTCTATCAATTTAAAGGCAAAATCTGAATTTACATTGTAGAGTGATCAAAATTTATACCTCAAAAATTTGAAAGAGTTAAATAAAATAAAATTTAAAAGCTATAATGATATATAATTAATAAAAAAATTAATAAAATAACATAATATATAATAAAAATAGACTTCATAGTACGTAAAATATAATAAAACTACAATAAAAAAGGTGGGCTAATAATGGTTTGAAAAACATCAAATTATCCTCCAATGTTTGGTAAATAATCATTGGTTTACAGTTAGTTTATTGGTTTTGACCTTCTTTAAGGCTTGTTTGAGATTGGTATTGTGATGATAATGAGTAATAGAAAACAAAAACATAGAAACATTTTAGCCAAATCATAAAGGAAACAGGCAGAAACATTCTTCTATTGCTTATCCTACGTGAAATATTCGTGCTTGTTTGCTGCTACTTTTTTTATCCAAATATTTGTAATACTGTAATTCATAACATTTCTATTCTAATTGACCCACTATTCTACTACAACTTAATATAATCAATTAATGGTTTAGAAATTTAATGATAATTTATGGTCAATTTGAGAGTGCTATAATTAATAAATTAATAAATAAATAAATAAACTTATTTCTCATAACACTTCTTTTAGCTATTTTCTAAGAAAGCAGTTAACTTGAAAATTGTTAATTGTAAAAAAATAATTTTATATTGTTTTTTAGCTGCTTTCCAAGAAAGTATATAATATTTAATTGTTTATTGTAAAAGTACTTTTAAACTGTTTTTGGATGGTATGTTGGGTGTTTGGATTTATGCCTAAGAAAGCAGTTTTGATTGACACTTTCTTAAAATATGATAAACCATGCTCTAGTAAGGTAAGAGCTCGTACACCTCTTTTTTATGATTATCAATGTTTCTATGCCCTAGTCAACCTTTATTAACCTTGCAATTGTTGTGAGTTTAGTTTTGATCCTCTCCGATAAAAAGTCATTTTGATAAACTCCAGGCTTTTATTGACACCCACAAAGGATATCTGATTTGTCTAACTGAAATTGCAGTGGGACGCAAGTGGGTGTATAAGATGAAGGCACATATTGATGGTTAAATAGAATGCTACAAAACTCGTCTCATGGTCTAAGGTTTCACATAAGAATATGGTATTGACTATGACGAGGCTGTTTTACTTATAGCATGTCTGACCACTTTTTATTCTTTACTTGCAGTTGTTTTTGTACAACATTGACAGATGTTTCAGATAGATATTAAGAATGTTTTTTTTTTTTAACAATGATTTATTTGAGGAAGTATATTTGCAACCGCTTTAGTGTTTTGACCACCCACTAAGAAGGTTTGTCGTCTTCATAAGACCTTTTAAGTTTGATTTTTTAAGTTTAGTTCTGTATTGATACAGTAACAGTTCCCATCTAATGCCTATGACTTATCTTATTTCTTTCACTGTCTCAGGCTGGTATGGTCATGCTCTTACCGTAAATGATATGGTTATCACTAGTGACGATGTTTTGGAAATTTGTGCACATCAATAGTTATTTGGTCAGCATTTTAAGATCAAAGATTTTAGAACTCTCAATTATTTTTTTTTGGGTCTTAAGTTGACTTCCAAATCTAATGTGTACTACTTTTTGCAAGTTAAGTATGCTTCTTAGTTTTCGTCACGTGCAAGGTTGGTTAATGGTAAAATTGTGGCTAGTCCTTAAGAGACCGACATTAAGCTTCTTGTTGATGGCGAGCTCTTGGAGAATGCAAACTCTATATGGGCAGTTGGTGAATAGTCTTACTTTTTTGACTTTCACGCGTCCGGACATCTCTTATGTAATCAACCGTAGTTTATGCACGCTCCACATTCCACACGCTATGCTTCGTATCCTTATTTATGGGTACATTGCTCTATGGATTACACGTTTTGCTTATACTTCTTTGGAGCTTCGTGCTTATGCCGATGTTGATTGGGCGAGTGATCCTACAGACCGTCATTCTACCATCGAATATTATTTCGTTCTTATTTCCTCTCTGTCACTTAGGAAAGCAAGCAACAAACAGTTGTTTTGCAATTCAGCTCTCACATTGAATGCCATACAATGACAGATGCTACATCTAAGTTATTATGGCTTCGTTGGCTAGTTCAGGATATGAATGCTTCCTTATCTAATTTTTCATCTATTCATTGTGACAACAGTAGTGCCATGCAAATTGCTCACAATGATGTCTTTCATGAGCGACATGAAAGGAGACTCTTTAGTTGATTCGTGTTACTTCTGCTAATCAGCTTGTGAATTTCTTCGTGCAAGCACATCTACCTGAACTTCATCGTCATTTAGCTTCCAAATTTAAGATAGCACCTTCGATCCCATCTTCATTTTGAGGGAGATGTTAGCACATTGGGCTTGTAATATGTTAACATATTATGCTCATATTGTTTTAGCATATGAACCTCTTAAATATGTTGCCATATTAAGCTCAATTAGCTGTATAATGAGTTGTTTGACTGTGCATGGTTATAGGATGAGACTGTGATTAATTACTTATTTAAGCTACTCCCTTCAACTATAAAAGGGTGTGCATTTGTACAACTTTATTCATGAAATATAAGACTTCTCTTATGAATATCAAATTCTCTTTTTCTCTTACATTTGTACAGATATCAATAAAATTATTAAAATTGATATTATCTTTTTTTAATTAATTATTATACATAATTAAATATAAAATTTTATAAAATAAAATATATATTCAAAGTGATATATAGATATTAATAATATTTTTATTCTTAATCTCTTAATAATAATCATGTTACAATGTATATTTATATTTTATAAACATTTATAATAAGAAATAATTATTTATTGTCCTGAGCATAATAAAAAGAATAAATCAATAATTTGTTCTAAAAATAACTCAAAATTTGATCATCTTAAAAAAAAAAAGAACAAATTGAGTTATTGTTTTGATATTTCAAAAATTTATTAACAATTCTTGAAAATCAAGTTAGTTTTATCAAAATTATCAAGTGTTTGTCATTAAGATTAAAGTTCTTCCGTTGAATTTTACTAGTATTTTTATTTGTTATGGTCAAACACTTGTACTTTCAAATATAAAGTACTACATATGTGATGTTAAGAAAAGAAGCACGGTCATATAAGAATCATATCCTTATAATATTAATTTTTAGTAAATTATTTTACTAAACAAAAACTGAAAGAATTGTTGTAATCTTATTTTTCATATATATTTTTTTTCTACCAAATACAAATCCAAATCAAGAAAATTAGAAATCAAGAAAATATTTGTTACTAACTTATATATATTCACCAATAAAATTCTTTTTATTTTTAATTTTTTTAATTAAAACCAGGTACAAATGATAATATTTTAAAGATTGTATTGTTAAAGATTGATGATATTCTTAAGTGTTTTTTTTTTTTTTTTTATAATTTTATTTTAGACCTTTTTCTAAAAAATAAAAGCCATATGGTAGGGCCTATATGTTTATAAGAAAATTCTAGAGGGTTTGAATTGATTGGGACAGCCATGGATTCCCATATTTGACATTGTAGGACCTTTTTATTCATCATCTGCACAACACATACATACATACTATCCTCTTTTCTTTTTTCTTTTATAGTTTTTGAAAACTAACATCTTAGTGCAAATTTATGCAAGTTTTGATAGCACCGTACCTCTTATAATTTAATAGCAATTTTTATCCTCAAATTGAGCTATAGTTGGAAAATAAGTTTATATAAATTATATAAAATAATATGTAAAAATAATATTATGCTAAGTAATTATTTGAATAATATGTAAAAATTTGGAATTAGATTTTAGTAATATTTCATATGATAAATTGAATTTTTATTCTTAGAAAAATAAAATTGAATTAAGGGTGCAGGTTACAACTTACACGTGAGAATGAGGACAGAAACCAAAGATGATTGTGCACAGAAAATAAATAACAAATATTTTCAAATACTTCTTCTTAAATTTAACAAAATTATAAATAAATATAAATTTTTAAAAAATTAATAAAAAATATTATTTAATAATAAAATTATTATATTTAACCATTAAACAACTAATTAAAATAATTAAATAATTAAAATAATTATATATATAATTTTAAATATTAGTGATATTTTTTATATA
This sequence comes from Khaya senegalensis, assembly GCA_032402905.1. Lineage (NCBI taxonomy): Eukaryota > Viridiplantae > Streptophyta > Magnoliopsida > Sapindales > Meliaceae > Khaya > Khaya senegalensis. Next base: position 1,303,450 of record CP135548.1, on the reverse strand, counting down.
TATTTTTTTAAAATTTTAAAAATTAATAAAAAATATCTATGAAAATTATCTTTTATATTTTGATATCCAATCATTTTCTTTTTTCATACAACTGAACATTGTAAACATTTGTATACTTGATAACATCATTTATATCAGGACATTTGTCTTACGATTTCAGCCAAACAAACTGTGTTCATACACATGAGCATGTAATTGTGACCATATGCACACTATATAATATTGTAGCATATATTTGTTTGGCTGTGTCACATAATAATGTCGTTCACTTGTGGTATGAAGTATAAACAATATATAAACTATTAAATTACTACTTTTATGCATAAATAATTACACAAGTACACAAAAATATTTATAAGAATGTAAGTTGTAACAAAATAAAATTAAATTAAAAATCATTAACAAGACAAGTGAAGCAAAATTATAGATAAATTTCTTTTAAATACGTGTAGTACATATCTTTGTTGTTTTAAATTTTTCGCACCCTCATTTATAAAATTTTCTTATACAACTAAAAGCAAACCTTTTTAAAGAAATATAAAATTCATTGTATTTATAGTGCAAATATCCTCGCACTGTAACCATTAATATTTAGCCAAATAATTGAGCATGTATGAACCACTAAAATTTTACTTTTAACCGCATCTTAGAAATGGTTATATTATCCCGTTCATACTTCGTGTTTGAAAAATCCAAATCATTTCTTAACACTCTCCCGTGATCTTCATTGCTTTAATATAATATAACTAATTGTGCGTAATTTTATAAACAAAAATTAAATAAAAAATCTTAATTCAAAAAAGAATGTAATTATATAGTCATTATAAAATGGTGGTGGTAGTATAATAATAATAATAATAATAATAATAATAATAATAAAAATATTTATTATTATTATTATTATTATTATTATTATTATTATTATCTATTTAAGAAACGGCACAATCCAAAATTCTAAAAACGGCATTTAACAACAAACTTAAAAGGCATGCTAAAGATTTCTCTCTTTCCTTCCTCTCTTCCATCAATAGAAATTTATTTTTTGCAATGTAGACTACCATAGATAGATTGGTCTAGTTTCCTTCCGAGTAGGTTCGTTCATATGCTGAGGACAGGAGCTGTTACTATTAGTTTTACACTTCAGTCTAAATGTGAACTACTCAACCCAATAAATTTCTTTGATATTTCAACTCCAAAAATTAAATTAAACCAAACCAAACCAAAACTCAGACAGCACTAAATTGTCTCCCCTGAAAGCTCCATCCGACAGAATCTGAAGAATATGCCGGGTTTTGGAGCAATTGTCAGAAACACCCAAGGAGACGACAGAGCTGCACCATCAGTTAAGCAACATGCAATTTCGCAGCCATATAAAACTAAAAACATAAAAACACTAATTATATGCTGTATGGCTCAAAATAAAGATAAACCACACCATTAATTCTGATTTTTCATCGTGATAACGTATTCTCTACCATTAAATTGGCAATACAACTAGAACAAAGTCTACTAAGAAGCCATAGCATCCAGTTGCAATGGTTTATGATCAATGGCAACATAAAATGACAGAAACAAATTTAACAAACATCAGCAAAACCATGACCATAAGCTCTACCAGCTCTCTTCATTTGTAAAATTCAAAGTCAGTGTCAGGCTTCTTCACATTGGTTCGATAACCTTTCTCAAAGTCCTTTGGTAGTATAACATACCTGTTCTTGCGCACTGCATGCATTCCTGCTTCTTGACAGATAGCTGCAATCTGTAGCAAAACAGCAGCAAGAAAACTAGTCAACATTCCTATCTGCAAAATGGCATATCTTAAAACATAAGTTAGCCTAGCCCACCTAAATAATAAACCCGCCCCTGCCCACCCACTCCATTAATCTGTTCATCCCTTCTGGTGTATTTGACCATTGGAAATATAATAAACTTAATTGACCGGCCAAGTTAAAACTAAAAAGTAGATCAATCATCTGAAGGTAATTCAGTTGATCTGCATAATGTATTATTCTAGGTAATCCAAACATTTTGGCGACAACACATCTGCTGTAAAACATTTTCTGTACTTCTGTAAGCACTGTACTGAATAGACAATACATGGCAACAGGAGGAGGTACATGCCCCATTCCCTGAGTAAATCATTCTTACTGAAAAGCCAAGTAATTTTATGCAAGGTAAAAGAGCAATGTTATACGAGAGCTTCTCCTTCCAAGTCAATATTGTATGTGGAATAAAAAAAAAAATAAAAAAACTGTATGGTTAGGTATAGCCTCTGAGTAGCAGAAAAGTGTGCCTTTAAAGGCATTGCACTGCTGGATTTCAGTACAAACTTTTTATTCTCATTCTTTCTTCAAACTATATATTCAAGTGCTTCTCTGGTATATACTCCTTTGGTATTTGATTTCACTCATTACAAGTATTGTTCCAATCAACAAGTTGGCTCATATAAAAAAAATCAACTGACCTCGGCAGCACTAATTTTATCTGGGCGAGAAACATAATCCTCCAAATCCACCTCATCACTTAAGTTCATCTTTGCAGTGCAAACCTGGGCAAAAACAGGCCAGTAAAATGTAATAGACTTGCAATGGATCACAGTTACAAATAGGATATATGTGCGTCTATATCAATGGAACAGAAACAACTGTTTTATGACAAAATAAGAACACCATTATCGGAAACATTCACACAACTGACCTGAAAAACAAGTCTCTTTTGACGTCTATCAGGTAAAGGAAATTCAATTTTCCGGTCAAGCCTTCCAGGACGCAGGAGGGCGGGATCTAATGTGTCTGCTCGATTTGTTGCCATAATGACCTTAACATTTACAGTCTGATCGAACCCATCCATCTGAAATAGCATTTAATCACAAAACTATAGTTAAAAAAGAGAATCAAGTCAAATATAAATTAGTTGCAAATAATTTTGCTATAACTTCTCCACAACCCAAACACTAGTTCACTGAATTTTGTAGTATTATTAAGTTATACCTGATTGAGAAGTTCCATGAGAATTCGCTGAACTTCTCTATCTGCTCCAGTTTGAGCATCAAACCTAGCTGTAGCAATGGCATCTACCTCATCGATAAAGATGATGGCAGGGGCATTCTCTTTAGCAAGTCGAAAGACATCACGAACCATTCGAGGACCCTAAAAACCAAACAATGTTAGCAATCAGTGCCAAAACAAACCAAATAGAAACAATTTACAACAACACAGTACTACAATTACCCAAAAAACAAAATTTAAATTCATTTATCAACAGATTCATTAGATTATAACATACCTACAGCCAAAAATCCAAATTCCGAAATACATACAAATACGAGATCAGAGGGAGAGAATTGCAGAGATGAAATATATATAAATACAAACCAAACAACAAGATTGGCTTTGGGTTTATTTGTTTGCTGAAGCTTCAATGTGCTACACCAAGGCTAATATATTTTATCAATAATCGTAAACCTAATAAAGGAAAAAAGCCATAATAAAGGTTTCTAATTGCAATAACAGTTTGGAACACAATTACATTCCAACTAGTCAATGCCAGCCCCTAACAAACTCTATCAAATAAAGTCGTCAAAATTTTAAGAAAACCATGCAGACACCAAAGAACCAAATACCCTATTGTCCAAAGTATCAAAATACTTGTATTCTTGGCAAAGACCAAACAGCCACTCAAAACAAGGCTTTCAAGGTAAGGTGATCCTTCCTCCATATACTTTAGAGGTCCACAATCAAGTCATACACATAAAGGGGCTCTACCCAGGGCATCCCAGCCATCCCAAAAATGTAGCCCAACAGCAACCAAATGAAATGAGAGTTCATCTTCACACGAAAGAGGACAATCAAAGATATTATAAGAAGGCACAGTTATAGAAATCTCCTACACCTAGAAATCAACCACAAAAAGTACCTGCCAAAAGTTTGTTGAGTATGGCTCACATATTGAAGAGAAATAAGGTAGCTATTGCTGTTAATAAGACAAGAAGATTTGTAGTTAAAGAAAAATGAAACAGGTTGAACTCTTATATGATCATAGCGTCACTGGAAACCAAAATGAGTATGGCTCTTATAAAATGGGTGTAGCCAACAATAATTGTACAAGGGCTTTATAACTACAAATGCTGTTAAGATAGTGAACTGTGTTTATAAATTGTACGTTTGCAGAGCAAACACCACTTATAACAGAACCAGGTGACACACAAAGGCCAGAGCAAGAAGTACATTCATTCCATACAGAGGATAGTAAACTGGCAGCTAACAGATCATTTCTTAAAGTTGTCAATGAGAATTCTACAACAGAATACTTTCTGGGATAAAACTCTAGTCATATTGCAAATATTAAAAAGCCTGAGTACAGCTCTACCATCATAATTAATATATTATCTATACATAACCATTCCCAATACAGTTCCCCAGAGGAAGATGCAGCAGCAGTTTTGCAATTATCCGGCAAATGTACGTGCATAGAAATCAGAAAATGCTATCTAAGGCATACAGATGTATTGCAAAAATATTGTCATAAATAGTGAAAATTTGAATATTTAGACTTCTTTCAATTTATACCTCACCCAAATACTTCTGGACAAATTCAGAGCCAACAACTCTGATGAATGCTGCAGTTGTATGATTTGCAACAGCTTTGGCAAGCATAGTTTTTCCAGTTCCAGGGGGACCATAGAGTAAAACACCACGTGGAGGATCAATACCAATTTGTTTGTATAGCTCATGGTGAGTCAGTGGCAACTCCACAGCCTCACGGATTTCCTGCTTTTGAATATCGCATCCCCCAATATCCTAGCACAACAAAATTAGGTACAAACATAAGTTACGAAAAGTCTAATTGTTTTCTTTCCAATTATTGTTGCTCAAACTTTTCATTCAAATATTTAAAAATATAGCAAGCTTACTAAATATTAGCAACACAAATTAAACAATTATAATTTATAAACAAATAATTATAATCAATTACACTTGAAAATAAACTTTGGTCCAACTGTGAAAAGTTATGTTTGCAAAGGTAACACAGCAGAACAATTACCCTAAACCCTAATTGCAAGAGCAACAATTGCTTTAAATATTTTCTTTCAAAAATACTAATACCCTAATTTTTCTTCGGTTATCACAAAACTAACTAAACTTACTCAATTAACCAATAAACCTAGCAGAACAAGCAGATAAATTATAATTAAAAAAAAAAAAAGAAATACACTTGTAAGTGGTTAAACTAACATTATAAGTAACATCGGGCTTCTCTGATTGGCTGAGCAGAGAAATACTAGAATCGGCTTCAGGCGGAAGAACGTCGACGAGAGCATTAGAATGACGATGAAGGGCGACGGAAGCCGAGGGTTTCAACAACTCCCGGTTAATCGTGCTAAGAATCCGAACATAGTAGTTTGAACCGGTGGTAGACCCGACAATGCCGTTGTTCTGGTCAACCATCTCCATGAACTGTCCGATTACAAGCGGCACCGACTGGATCCGCTTCACCTCTTCCTGCGCACGGAGGAGTTCTCGCTTCAAATTCTTTTGCTCGTCTTTGACGTACTCTTCTTGGATATCGATGAACTCAAGTTGGCGTTGCAGAGATTTAAGTCGGCTGTAGAGGTCGTCTTCGTCGTTCCACTGCTCCATGAGATCGGATCTTAACGATGGTACGGTGGGCGGTGGTTCCGATGTATGCTTCGGGTCCAAAACCATTGCAGAGGCTGCCATTGTTGCAGATGCTTTGAGAGAATTTGGAGTAGGCAGCAAGAAATTGGTACAAGGGATTATACCCGAGACGATTTTCTGATGTGGAACTGATTTTGCGAATACGGTGTCGTTAAGCAGTCGACGAAACGCATTTTCAAACGCAAACCAGTGACCAGTTTGTGTAGGTGTAAAATAATATAATTATTAAATAAATAACATAATATTTATTATTAATAATAGTGTTGAGTATAAATTATATATTAATTGATTTATAATTAATTTTTATATTTTTTAAAAAATAATTTATATTTATTATTTTTTTAAAAAATATTTAAATATATTTAGAATGAT
>CP135548.1:1261799-1296900 GCA_032402905.1 Khaya senegalensis | reverse complement strand
TGGAGGTGTTATTTTGCTTGTAATTCAATAATAAAGAAACAACACAAATAATAAGTGTATGGAGATGTTGATCTATGTCTTAGATTTAGTAGGGATAAATTTGTAATTGTATATTATTATATTAATTAATAAAATTGACAATTTATTTATAAATTTTATTTGTGATAAATGTTAATTACTTATAATATAAATTTCTTAAAATGATAATTAAAAGAATTAATTTAAATTTAATTTATGATAATTTATCTTTTTTTAATATTTATAATCATAAGATTATCAAAATTAGGATATTAATAAATTCGAATTTAGATTGATATATGTTATATTTACTTACTTGAAGAAGGAAGGTAACTAATTTCATAAACTAAAAGTAAAGATTTTCGCTTATTTTAATATATGTACATTGGTTAAGAACAAGTATATAGAACTAATAAGAATCAAGAAACTAAACTTGTAAACACTCAAATCTTGGCTATACACATTCAACCCATCAGCATTCATCTTAACCTGACCCAAGACTAACCCATAAATAGCTTAACTCACACAGTCCATATATACTTAAATACCACAATTCAATTCAGTGCAACTCTCAATTTTCTTTAGCCTATCTAGTTCTAAAGACCTAAACTATTCCCTTGGTTTGATTACGCTCGCTTTAATCAATGACACTTCATTTGTTTGATTATTACATCACTTAAACAAAGCAAATCAATAAAACACTAATCTTGAACGAAAAAGTTAAAAATTGGCAAGACCAAATAAATTTTAAAAAATTTGTATTTTATTTTATCATTTTATTTTGTTTATGTGACATTAGTCGATTTGTTCAAAATCCACATCATGAATTGAATTGCTTGAGAATCCCTATGTTGTGTTATTTACATGTTTGTGAGATTTTTATAAATTAGGATGGTATAACTAATCCTTACACTTGAGGTATGCATATAACTTGTATGTAGATCATATATGTTTTGACATTAAACTTCCTTCGTCTATAGCGAGATCGGGTATAGTGTAATAATTAGACTATATGAAAATCACATAAAAGTTGTGAGAGTCCAATGAAAAAAATCGTTGATATAGATAATATAGAATTAATATACCAAGTAGCACTATCTTAAATAATAATATATATCCATGGTTATAGTAAGTTTTAAAAGGAGTTTTAGAGGCTCTAAAATTTTATTATTAGCTCAAATAAAAAAGTTTTAATGACCATAAATTTTTATGGGATATATATGAGACGAAATGATTAAATTCTAAGACAATTGTACATAGAATAGATTTCACTCAGTGTTTTTTTTTTAAAAAAAAAAAAATTGGAATTTAGTTTATATTGTTTGTTTGAGTTAGGATAATTGTTTGATTTCTTCCTCGATCTTCAAAGAAGATGGACTCCTTTTACTCATATCCTCTGTATAGCTTGTTGTTAATCCTTCTTTCACTAATGATCTCAAAATCTTACCATTTTCTAGTAGTTTGTGCTAACACGTGAGGGACTACCCTTTTTATTGCTTGCACTTATTTTTCATTCCCAAGACCAGCTTGGTATTCCTTTGAACATGCCATTGTGTTCTTAAATCTTTCAATCACAAATAATTTTATTCATGATCATATTACAACTTAGCCCAGTTCATATTTCATCTACAAGCTTGCCTATGAAAGGGCTTTAAGGGATCATAATCTTTCGACAATCTCTTTGTGTTGTAATTAAGTGAGTGAATAAGTAGAAGCTAAAGTGTGTATTCAAGGAATTTGATGCAAGAAAGGAAATAATTTTATGATAAGTATACAGTCCTGCCCTTTTTCCAACAGTAAATATAAATAGTTGTTAATTCAAAGGAAGGATTACATCATATTTTCTTTTGAAATCTAAAATAAACGAACCTTAAAGATAAGCATGTGTAAATATTTTTTTTAATCAATAAAGTGATGGTTTAATGATAGACAATTCTATCATATGTATACACGTGCATGCACGCTCACACAATATTAACCAATTTCATGTGGTATTTAATGTTTTGAAGTACATTTCATAAGTTATTTTTTTTTTAAAATTAAGTTTTAAAACTTGACCTGAGTAAGGCTGTATTAGTTGAGTATTCATATAAAGAAGCATGACCTGAGTAAGAACAAACAACGAAGCTATCATGCTGGAAGAATGAAAAATTAGGGTAAGTTATTAGCTAGTCTAGTTGGTTATTTGAGTCAGTTAATTAAGGGAATGCTGTTACAAATTCTATTAATTAGCTGTTAATTAGTTGTAAGTTTTTTAGGTTAATTATGATTAAGTTTAATAATAAGAAATACTTTAATTTTTTTTTTTGTCATTTTTCTTTGTTTTCTTTATAACCAAACATTACTTTCTAATAAAACTTGTTTCCAAATTATTGGGATCAATAATTTAGAAATAAATTCATAAAAAAGATTGGGAATGCAAATATTGTGATATGAACCTTGAAAAGAATGAATCGTCATGGAAATAGAGTTTAAGGGAAGTCTAGAAATTAAGTGTTATGAAAAATTGTGACGCCACAGGAATCTTCTTGATGAAATAAGAAAGAATTCTTGATAAGTCAGGGTAGAATGCTATAAGTAAACTTGGTAAATTTTAAGTTCTAAGAAGAATAATGAAGAAAAAAAAATTCCTCACAATTTTGTCCAACAAGAAACTAAATTCCTTATATGTGAAAAAGAAGACTATTTATAATAGTCTTAAATCTAATCTTAATAGAATTAGAATAGAAAACTTTCTAAAATAACAAAAATTAATTAAGAAAATTCATAAAAGTTTACAACATTAAGAAATTTAATAATTAATATATAAAGTCTAAATTTAGCTACGATTTGATCTTGTACTCCAGTATTTGCATCATTCCTTACTTGTCTTTAAAGTTTCTAAATTTACATAATTTCTTGAGATTTTTTTAATTGATGGACTTTGATTAAATCTTATAACTAAGAAAATTTTCTTTGGATATTTCAAACAAGATAAAATTAACTAATTATTAGATAACTCAATTAGTAAAGATAATTAAAACAAATTAAGTTAATTAACTTTTTAAGTAAAAACTTTCTTAATTAATTAATCTAAACATGCATAAATAATAGTAATAAGATGTGAGACTCCCTCAATGTCATTATGTTTCTCACTCTTACATAACAACTTTTGAATAGTATAAAAAGAACTGCTTTATATTTTTTTGCACGACTCCTTGTTATAGGTCTATTAGACCACTCAAATGGTTCCATTGACTTGTGATTAGACATATTGACTTTGTTGATATCAAAAACTTCTAATTGACTTTTATTTGCACCTTAATTTGCATCATTTCTTCCCTATTAGAAAGAATTTGCCCTCGAATCATCATCACCTATATCAAAAGGAGAAAGGTTAAAAACGTTAAATGTATCACTAACAACATAATCACCTTGAAGATCAAGTTTATATACACTGTTATTAAAACACTCAATCACTTGAAATGGTCAATCTCTATGGAAATTCATACCCAATGTCTTATTAAGTGATAATATTAAAAAGTACATGTTGAATTTTTATTTTTTTTTTATGGTTAATAGTTTCAAAATAGTATTTTCTATTATTGATATATTATATTTGAAAAATTTACTTATACGTGTCCAACCAACTTTATATCATTTAAACAAGGGTCTAATATATATATATAGACACACACACACACACACACACACACACACACACACACACACACACACACACACATGTTCGGTCAAAAACAAAATAATTTCTATGCCCATTCTTTCTACCGGTCACCACGCAGAGGATTTGCTCGGATCTACTACCTGACTAAACGTACCTGAAAAATAGTTTAACTATAGAGTGAGTAATATAAAATTATTCAGTAAGAAATACAAATGCCACAATAATAATTTAGTACTCATAATATTTCAACCATACAATTAATAATCATTTAGGATAATAATAATAGTAATAATAATAATCTTTTTTTTTTATCTCTTTTATACCCCTTCCACTTTATTCATTTTTATTTTGTTATAATTTATTTCTACTTAGTATGGACCGCTCATAATTAAGGTATATTATGGATCGTGGCTACTATTTTCATCCTACACACCCATTCCTCTATCAAATTATGCACCAATATCAATTTTATCATGAGTTTAATATACCCCTCAGAATATCATGGCAAATAGCCACTTCCTACTATGGATTCAACATATCCCTCAAGGTACCATGGAGGACTATTGTAGTTACAACATGCCCTTTCGAATACTATAAGGACGACTGTGGGTTTAGTCTACCCCTCAAGAAGTCACAGTTAAAATAATAATAATTACGTTTCGTCCTGAATGGCTTTACCAGTGTGTAGAGAAGTTCTATTGATCTATAATTGTTCTAATTATACTAATTATTCATTCTCTTTATTCACCTATGCTAACATTATCACTATTTATCCTTAACTATTCTCAAAGGTATTTTGATAATTTTATTTTATCATTTCCATACATCAATAATACACATTACATACCAAAGTAACAAGTTTTGTTCCAAATATACATGACGCAAATAGCCGAAAGCATACTAAATGGTGTCTACATGCCAAACTTCTACATTTATCCATTTTTCTCAATTTTTAAAATTTTTTTAACTTTTCACACAATTTACTTACTTCTCGTGTGTTCACTACTATATAATTGCGACAATATGGTCAAAACATAATCAATCCTTAACTTACCACGTTGACCAAATACACACTTACATCCACACTTTCAATTTTCTTCACTTCTGATCAACATATAAACACACCAATTTATCCCAAAATAATTTTAGTTTCATAAATATCAAACAACAAAAATCAAACCAAACACTAATACATTCCGTTTTGGCCGATTGAACATGCATACATATAAGCCATTTTCTTCCAATATTTTTACTTAAACTATCATCACACAATTTAACTATATTTATTACACAATGTATTCATAATAAACCCATCACAATTTTAACAACCCATAAACTCTAATTTATCAAAAATTTGAGATTTTGCATTTCTTACTTTAATAGTGCAAAATCCTTCCGCCATCAAGTTTTATTTCTCCATTCTTCATCTATTTTCACCATTAATAACCATTAAGCTCAACATAAAAAAAAATAAATTAAAATACCATAAACTAATGCAAAAATGGTAATAAAAGAAAGTTTTTACGTTGCTTAACAATTTTTCTTTAAGAAATTTCTTAAAATTTTTTGTATTTGGTATAATTTTTGACTTGAAAAATTCAAAAATTTTGAGAGAGAAATAGGGAAGCTTGTTTCAGCCAAAGAAGAAGAAAGGTGGATAAAATTTTAACAATTTATACCTTTTTATACTAAGGTCTCTATTTTATCATTTTACCCTTTAACCTTTTTGAAAATTTTTTTTATGCCCTAATGCACTTACCATGTTACCCATGCTATTTTAAGATAATTCTCTTCTTGTCCTTTAAATTTAGCTCCCACTTTATTCCTTGATTTTTTTTGAAATGATTATTTTGCCCTTGGTAAACATAAAAGACCATTTTTATCTTTTTTCATCTTTTTTAAGAGAAATTACATTAAAATCACATTTCAAGTTCTTCCTATCTATTATTCACAATATTTCAAGAATTTTCGGGTGGTTGGATTCTAATGTGACCCTTTTGATCCTTGACGAAATGACAATTTTACTCGATTTAGCAAAATTACTTTTTTTTTTTTTTCAGTAAAAGTGTATTTTTTTTTGCCATTTTAGGGTTATTCAATCAATTTGTTCCTCTAATAATCTTTATCATATAACCTTTAACTCATTAGTTTCTAATTTTGTCTTTTGTCATTTTTCTAAAATAATGATTTTGCCCTTTAACACTGTTTGGACCCCATTTTTGTCAAATTTTCTCTCATCACGTGTCCCAAACTTCTCTTTTATATTTCTTTACCCAACTAATCAATAAAATATAATAAAAATACATGTACTAAGGTACTCTAATAACACTTGAATTTGAAGATCTTACAATCTTCACGTGGATGCAATTTGCTTCTTTTTTGCTCTAGAAAATATTCCTTACACATGTGCACCCATACCTAATCTCTAGGTTCAAAGACTATTTGCTTTCAGCCTTTATTAATTTGTCTTGTTCATTACTCATTTCATTTCTCAATGCTCAAAAGAACTTTCTCATGGTGTTTCTTTGTGTAATTTGTCTTCTATTTGCCATTAAGACTCTTTAACATTTTTAAAAGCAAAGGTAATAAATTTAAAGGAATTAGTGGGTTAAAACTATAAACAACCTCAAATAGCGAATGAGAAGTAAAAGAATGAATAGATCGACTGTAAGCAAATTCAGTATGAAGTAAGATATCTTCCCAATTTTAAAGATTTTTTTTGAATAAATGCATGCAAAATTTATGACAAAGTATAGTTCATCACTTTAGTTTGTCCATTTGTTTATAAATGGCAAGTTGTTGAAAATAAAAATTTTATTCCCAACTTGATCCATAATGTCTTTCAAAAATAACTAAGGAACTTAATATCACAATCAAACGCTATGCTTCTTGAAATACCATATAAATGTACTATCTTTTTGAAAAAGAAATCAACCACATGGATGGCATCATTGGATTTACGACATGGAATGAAATGTGCCATCTTTGAAAATCTATCAACCATAACAAAAATAAAATCCCTACTTGCTCTAGACTTAGGCAAATTTAAAATGAAATCCATGGAGATATCTATCCATGGTTCACTAGGTATAGGCAAAAGGGTATACAAACTTTATGGCAAAACTTTAGACTTAGCTTGCTTATAAGTAATGCATTTCTCATAAATTCTCTTAACATCTCCACGCATATGAAGCCAAAAGAAATGCTCACTAAGTATGTCTAAAGTCTTTTGAATATCAAAATGCCCCATCAATCCCCCATAATGCGACTCTCTAACAAGCAACTTTTTAAATAAGCAATGAAGAATGCATACATGTTTATTCCTAAAAAGATAACCATCATGTCTAAAAAATTTATTAAATGCAGCATGTTTACATGCATCATACACAATGGTAAAATCATGATCTGTAGGATACAATTCCTTTGTAAACTCAAAACCAAGCAATTTAAAGTTTAAAAAAGTAAGAAATGATTACCTCTTTGCAAGAGCATCAGTAACTACATTCTCCTTACTTTACTTGTATCAAATTACATAAGAAATGTCTTAAGGAATTTGGCCCATTTGGCATGTCTTCAATTCAGCTTGTTTTGTCTTTTCAAATATTTTAAGGACTCATGATTTGTATAAATTACGAATTCTTTAGGCCATAGATAGTGCTACCACATTTCTAAGGTTCTAATAAGTGCGTACATCTCCTTATCATACATGAGGTATTTCAAAGTAGTTCTATTTACTTTCTCAGAGAAGTATGCTATAGGTTTCTTCTCTTGCATTAAAACAGTTCTAATTTCTACACTAGAAGTATCATATTCAATTTCAAATATGTTAGAAAAATCTAGAAGTGACAATATATGTGCGAAAATTAATTTATCTTTAAGATAACAAAATGATTTATTTTGTGCTTCTTTTCACGTGAATATTACATTTTTCTTGATAACCTCAGTGAGAGGCGTCGCAATGGTGCTGAAGTCTTTAATGATACAATGATAGAAACTTGCCAAACCATGGAAACTTCTAATTTTAATTACGCTTTTGAGAGTAGGCCAATCTCGTATTACTTTTACCTATTTTTCACTAACTTGCAGTCATTTTAAGTTCACTACAAAACCAAAAAAAAAAAAAACAATGTTATTTGTGCAAAGTATGCACTTTTTAAAATTAGCATAAAGTTTTTCTTTGTGTAAAGTATTTAAAACACAATACAAATATTCAATATGATCATTTAGACATTTGCTTTAAATCAAAATATCATCAAAGTAAACAATAATAAATTTACCAATAAAAGCTTGTAATACATGATTCATTAAATGTATGAATGTACTAGGTGCATTTGTAAGACTAAAGATATAACTAACCACTCATACAACCCAAATTTATTTTTAAATGTAGTTTTTCATTCATTTCCTTCTCTCATCTTAATTTGATGTTACTAACTTTTTAAATCAATTTAAAAAAATATAGATGCATCGTGCAACTCATCTAACATAGGAATATGGTGATGATACTTAATTGTTATATTGTTGATGGTGTAATAATCTATGCACATTCTCCACGATCCATCTTTTTAGGTACAAAAAGGACAAGAACAACGCATTGACTTGCACTCTCTCACACATACCCTTTTAACATTAAGTCTTTCACTTATCTTTGTATTTCTTTCATTTTCACTTATCATTTTATCTCTTTTGTTTTCTTTAGATTATACTTATAAGTAAGTCAATTAGGAATAAAAACTCCATGAATGAAGTTAATTTGATGGTCGATGCCTCGAATGGGTGGAAGTCCATTTGAAGTCTCCTCAACAAAGATGTCCTCAAGTTCCTACAAAAGAGAAATAATAGAAGAAGGAAGAGAATGATCAAATTTATTAGTGCTTAAACATGCTTCCTTATAAGAGCACTAAGATTGAACAGTGAGAATGAATAACACTCCTCACATCACTCATGCATGACAAGGGAACGAGAGTATACTTCTTATGATTCATGACAAAAAAGTAATAGTTGTTATACCTATCATATATTATTTGCCTATCATATTGCTAATGACATCCTAATATCGTATGACTAGCTTGCATAAGGACTACATCACATAAAACTTCATCACAATACTTTATATAGCAAAAGACACTAAAACTTGCTTATTAACTCTAAACTATTTGCAATCATTCAACTACCATAACTTGTAAGGTTTATGATGATCTCATGTTATTCAGTCTCATCATTTTTAATTTGTGCATTCAATACTTTACGTGTCATTAGACATTCTCCTTTAAATTCATGTAGATCTTCAGGTCCGTTTTTATTGCTTGCATCTTCAAAAGCTAACATTTTTGTACACGTAGCTTCATCATCATCTTCATCAGATTTTGGCATGATCATCATAGTTCTTCTATTTAGGCATTGAGAAGCAATATGCCTTACATTAAAATACTTAAAATTGAGAAGCAATATGCCTTACATTAGAATACTTAAAGTATTTAACATAACGAGGTTTAAAAGAATTAGAATTAGTATTTTTTTATTTACTTCTCTCAGCCTCCTTAAAGTTAGAACTTTCCATCTTACTTTTAAAATCAGATTTTATGGTTTTCTTATTCCAATTAGATTTTTAAGGTTTTGAACTCAAACTAGATGCATAAGTGAACTTAGAAAGCTTCTTTTATTTTAACTGCCTTTACCTTTATTGCCATGTGAACCATATCTTTAATATCAACATAATATTGTAATTCAACAACATCAACAATCTTACGATTTAATTCTTGTAAGAACTTAGCCATGGTAGCCTCACGATTCTCTTAAAGGTTTGCTCAAATCATTGCAATCTCCATCTTTTTATGGTTGTCTTTCACAAATTTGAATCTTTGAGTCAATCACTGCAAATGTTGATGTAGTTTTCTATAGTAATGGATATGAATGGAACACTTTCTTATGATTGCTTTCATCTCCTCCCATGTACTGATAGATGGTTCTTTATTTCATCATTTACTCAAGATAAGTTGGTTATACCAAATTAAGGCATAGTATGTAAATTCTATAGCAGTAAAACATACCTTTTTCTTGTCAGAGTAATTATGACAATCGAAGACTATCTCAACTTTGCGTTTTCATTTAAAGTATGAATCAGGGTTAACTTTGCCTTGGAATGGTGGAATTCTCATCTTAATACTTTCAATGTTACAGTCCACATAATTATATCTTCCTCATTTCCTTTGGTGCTTCAGATATTGTATCATTAAAGTCATGATTTTTAGATTCATAATGTGTCTCGATTTGTCTTCTCCATTGTCCATTAATATTGTGTGTTCTAGTTGATAATTGTTCTATGGTCCTCTACATATTGTCCATGGTGGCATTGAATTTTTTTCCAAAATAACTTGTGTCTTTTCCATCAAATCATAGTAATCATTCATTACACATTTAAGTCTCAAAACATGTCCTTATAATGCATCAAATTTAAAGGCATCAACATACTTTGGTTGGTCATTAGTGTTCTTGTCTCTATGTACCATGGTGTTTAGATATGAAAAAGAAAGTTAGAATAACAAAATAGGTCTCACAAAATTATCTTTCTTTCACTTGTCCCTTAACAATGTACTCACAACTCTCGCAGTTCATTCTTAATATGATTTTGATAAGGGATGTTTACTCTCTTTACCTTTTTCCACTCAATTCCTCTTCATATGCTTTTAATTAAACTTACAAGACAAATTAAAGTTGTTTGCGTTGTTCAACCAAGACAAATTAAGAGTGTTTTTAGTTTCAATGATAATAGCAAAAGAAGAAAAGTTTATGGATTTAAGTGGTTTACAAATGCTATAGTCAGTTTGGGAAGTGATAAGAAAAATTTTGGTAAGTTTAGGTATTAGTCAGCTAAAAATTATAAATGTTCAAATTTAGTTGCTAAAAGTTATAGGAAATTTGATCAAAATTTGGTAGCTTTTGGTTTCTTATTTAATGACACAATATTTTGATTTTAATTGGCTTTAAAGATATTTTTCTTTCTTGCTTCTTGCCTCTTTTTTTTTTTTTTTTCTAAAAAATAAATATGGAACTAATAAGATAACTAGGACAAACAATAAATATTGCATAGAGTGCACATAACAAGCTAAGAAGTCACGAACCCGGGTTATTGGTCACGACCAAGGTGGTTTGGTGGTTGGTTGGGTCAATTTTAAGGTAAAAAGGCGAAGATAGAAGATGAAACAAATAAAAAATAGAAGAAGAAGAGAGAAAATAAATAAAAAATAAAATAAAAAGGATAGAACGAACCTTAATTCTAGAGCCTTACTTTGATACCAAATGATACGAACTTTGAAAGGAATGAATTATCACAAAAGCGAAGTTTCAAGGAAAGTCTAGGAATTAAGTATTTTGGAAAGTTTCAACACCATAAGAATTTTCTTGATGGAATAAGAAAGAATTTTTGATAAGTCTAGGTAGAATTCTACAAGTAAGCTTGATAAGTTTTAAATTCTAAGAAGAACAATGAAAATAAAAAAATTCTTCACAATTTTGTCCAGCAAAAAATTAAACTCCTTATATGTAAGAAAAAAAATACTATTTATAGTAGTCTTAAATCTAATCTCAGTAGAATTAATATAGAAAACTTCCTAGGATAACAAAGATTAATTAAAAAACTCTTAAAAATTTATAGAATTAAGAAATCTAATAATTAATACATGAAGTCTAAATTTTTTTACGATTTGATATTGTATTCCATTGTTTGCATCCTTTCTTGTTTTTAAAGTTTTCATATTTGCATAATTTTTTAAAATCTTCTCATTAGTGCACTTTAACTAAATCCCATAAATAAAGAAGTTTCATTTGGACATATCTTACAAGATGAAATTAGTCAATTATTAGATAGTTCAACTAGTAAAGATAATCAAAATAAATTAAGTTAAGTAACTTCTTAAATAATAATTAATTTTTTAATTAAATAATTTAAACATGCATAAATAATAGTAATAAGATACGAGATTCCTTCAATATCGCATGTATTCTATTTTCATATAACAACTTTTAAATATGTGCAAAGAGAATTATTTAATATTTTTTTGCACAGCTCCTCATTATAGGTTCATTAGGCCACTCCAATAGTTTCATTTACTCATGATTAGACATTTTAACATTATTAACATTGAAGACTTCTAATTGACTTTTATTTGCATCTTAATCTGTATCATATTGTGTCAATAAGCTGAAAAAGAAAAAATAAATAAAAATTGGAGTGTTTGGAAAGAGAAAAGTCTACAAAATTCAATTTTGAACACTTAACTCAAGTTACTGAAATAAGAATTGATTTTTAATTAATAAAATAAAACTTTCAAAATAAATTTAATAACCATACTAGAAGATTGTAAAAAGAGAAGAAATATGATAGTGTTTCAACTACAATGATTTTGACGTGTAATATAAAAAAATGAAATATTTGAGGATAAAGTATGCACGCATAACTTTTAAAATGGACAATATTTATTGGGTTAGATTCAATTTTTCAATGTCATTTGATGTCAACTAGACATTGGTTCAAGTGGATGATGCGTGAGTTGTTACATTTTAGATTTCAACTATAATTTAGGTAAATTTAAATATACTATTATAGAAGTATTATGACTACATAAATATATAATTAAAAAATAAATAGAAACAAAATTTAAAATATTATAGTCCAAAAAGCAAAGCAAATTTAATAAGAAAGTTTTTAATTTTTAACTTGTAATTAAGAATTTACAGATTTTAGTAAGTCTTATTTGAAAATTCGGTATCAAGACAAAGATTCTAAACTCAATAAGGAAAGAATATACAGAAAATTAAATTTGAGATTCTCAAACTACCAAAATAATATTTGAGTCTAAAATAAGAAAGTTTTAAATTAGTAAAATAAAACTTTCAAATTAAACTTATTAACCTATTATAGGAGAGACAGGAATCCTACTCACACAAGAAAAATCAAATAAGATTCTAGTTGCCCATTCTCTTATGATCTCACTACTATAAATAGTGACAACAAGACCACAAACTACTTAATTCCTCTGCTACCTGATTACTAGACGTTATTTCTCCTGTATTCATCCATCATGATTATGTTCGCTGCTGCTGTTGCATTTGCGCTACTCTTTTTGGTTCTTCCAATGCTGTAAGCGTTGTTGGTCACGGAGGAGCGCGAGATGGAACTACCCTGCACAATGAAGTATATGTATTTCTAACTCATATTTTGATTACTAGCTAGCTTTTAATATTTTCTCTTACATATAAATAATTATTGCATGATCCAAGCATGCATGTAGGCTTTTTTGAAAGTATGGAAAGAGACCTGCGATAATGCAAAGTCAAGTTGGTTGATGATTTCGGAAAATTAGTCATTCCTGTTAATGCAAATTGAATTTTCAGAACCTTGCCAATCTCAAGTCAATATTAATACACAGCAAATGACCGTCATTAATATTGATTGACTGTAACAAGAACAACTTGTTTTCTGGAATTATCAACAGACTTAATTTTGAATTATCACAGGTCTCTTTCCATGCTTTCATAAAAGCCTTCCTGCATGTATGGATCATGCAATAATTGTTTATGTTTAATAGAGAATATTAAAAGCTACCTAGTAATCAAAATATAGGAGTTAGAAATACATATACTTCATTGTCTAAGGTTGTTCCATCTCCCACTGGCCCGTGATCAACAACACTTGCAGGATTGAAAAAACCAAAGAATATTGCATTCATTGGACCGCTGCAAATAAGAAAACTCCGTCCGGAGAGATTGATTGGTACGCGGTTTTGGATATTAAATATAGACTGTGGATTGCTTACCGGATGATCACAAGGGCAAGAAAATTGACCCGAAATTTTTCTGTTCTGTGGTCACTCTCGGTGCTTTCAAGCTATAAGCACCGCGTGGGAGATTGTGAGTGAGCCATGGACGAGCCATGATTATGATGCTCTCGCGAGTTCATCTCCGCGCACGTGGGAAGAACTGCTGGCAATGCCTTTCAAGTCAATTACTCTCGAAGAGGTGAATTACGAGTATCACCGTCAATGGGAGCAGCGTCGGAGAGATGACTTCGGTAATTACTGTAAAGAAGTTCGGTTGTGTGCCCGATCGGCATCGGCCGGAGAGCTCGGAAACTAATGAATAGAGTTTGAGAGTTGTGCTCAGCCGACAATTAGACGAGCAGTAGTAAATTGCTTTTATTAAGGTTAGTTGTGCGCAAAAACGATATCCAGAGGAGAGGCTGGAAATTAATGTCAAGAGAGAACTTTGCGCAGAAAGCAGGAGCGTCGGGAAATGTCGAGAAGTTCAGTTGTGCGTCCAGACGAAATCGGGAGAAGCGAAAAGAAATCACTGACAGAATGGCCACTTGTACGAAAAAACGATATCGGTAGCAGTCGAAAGTTATTCTTAAGGAGTTCAATTGTGCGTCCAAACCACATCGGGGAAGCGTGGTCAGAAATCGCTGTCAGGAAAGACAGTTATGCTCGCAAATGACATTGGGCTAGTTGGAGTAATAGAGACTTTCTTCAATGAGGTGTGGGCATTCTCTACTTATTTGGGAATTTCTGGACACCAGCTTCAGGGTTTCTGCGGAGGAAAAATGATTTTTTTTTTGGTATAGAACTTGACACTGTTTAGCTTTCTTTTGTCTACATCAATTCTTTGGCTGCAATTTGGTTGGTAATGTAAGCATATTAAATTTTTGCCCATGTGGGGTTTTGTCACACCCAATTTTCATCTGTAATCTGGGTATTTCTGGCTTCCAGATTCTGGGTATTTGCAAAAAAAATTGCATGATTTGTATAGATATACTTCCTCTTCTATGGTAGTGTTTGTAAAACAATTTTGTGGTTTGCAAAGATAGATTTACAATTTTATTTCTTTTATCTTTGATAAGTATATGTAGTTGGGAGTTACATGATAGGATTGTTGATCTAATAATAGCATTACCCTTCTAACGGTCGAAATAGTGGTTGAGATTGCCTTTCCTTGCTTACACCACCATTTATTAAATTCAATTCACTATATAGGAGTATCCCTGAGTTAAAGATAATAGTTCTACCCAAATTTTGCAGGCAGGTCACATTTAACCTTAATTCTGGAGAGATTGTAGTTTATTCTATTCCTTTGTGCTTGATTTTTAGTCATTTGACTAGGAATTGCTATACTTAATTGGTTTTTGAATATGCTTAAAGTAATTCTGTATGTTGATGATTTTCTGTGCTTGTTTTATAATCTTTAGTGAAGTAAATATTTGCCAATATTCACATGGGAAATGCATCCCAATTGGATTTTCTATATAGATGGGTTAGCTTTCTTGTATATTCAGCAATTCTTTGGCTGCACTTTCGAGTGTTAATATCAGTCTGTTAAGTCTCTGCTGATGTTGGGTTTCTTTTATATCTAATACTTGTTTTCTTAAAATTTTTAAAATTTTTCCTAAATGTTTGCATTCATCAATCCTTGATACAAAAGTTGCTTTCAGAATAATTATAAAGAAATGGAAGAGAGATTATCTAATGCTTACCTGAATAAGAAAGAGTTATGCATTTTATCTATGTAATGGAACATAATAAACTGACTAACGGCAGTCATTTTCTGCCTTGGTGTTTTTGTGTGTCAAATTTCTGTGGTATGCAAAGTGATATTCATTTGCACTTCATTTTTGTTACCCTTTCTAAATGCTAAGAATAGTATGTAGTTGGAGACCAAGATATTCATTTGATGACAGGAGAAAAGCTGTGGTAATGGAATTGGAGAAAGTACCTTTCTGACAAACACTTCTCTTAAAAGCACATTGGAAATATGGCTCCTTGTGGTTACAAAGTTCCTTCTTTATACCACATACCATCACATGCAGTATGCAATTCATTGTCGAAACGTCAACATGGTAAAGATTAAGTATGCATGTACATTGCATTAAAATTCATTTTACAGAAATGGTTTATTACTGATTTGTAATTAGTCTTTGCTTTAATCATGTATCAATATTTTTTTTTATCAAAGTTGTAGGTCTTTCTTTCAATAACTTAATTAAAATTTTAATCAGGATCTTATACCAAAGCTAGTCAACTTAGGATTGATAGTTCCTTATTAAATAGTTGATTTCCATTACTTAAAACTTATTACAGAATATTGTAGTGAATTTATTTACCTTTTTTTCTTTTTCCTGATTTGTTGATTTTTGTTTTCTGGTGTTAGAACAATCAAATCCTTCTTCTGATATATATATTTCTTAAAACCACAAGTTTTGCAACCTAAATCATGATTTGGTTCATGTTAAAGTGCCTGCAAGGCTGCTACTTGTAAAAATCATGCTCGTTTGTGCAATGCATTTGTAGGAGTCAGCTTTACATCCTCGATGGCATAGGAGGTTCTATCTCAAAGCTTTTTCTGTTGAGTTTCTTGACTGTTTTCTCATGTATCTGGAACCTGTGTTGGGCCATGCATATACGAAATTCCACTTCTCGGTTACTATCATGATTTATCATTTTGGAAAAACATGGAACTTTACACTGGATATCTTTTAGTGGTTGGAGATTTCCAAGTGTGGACTTACATAGATCTTTGCTGCAGTATCATATGTAAGAGGATGTCACTAGAAATCATGTGTAAGTATTATTGTAATTTGTGGTGAATTAAATGGCTGCTTAAAAGGTCTACTGTTAGCTTAGTTTTGGCCATTTTGCTTGAAAGTTCAAGGATGATGATTAGTTTTTCTGCTGTAATATTAGTATTTGCTTTGCATTTTGGCTTAAAAATTTTTGAAATAAAGAAAAGGGGAAGAAGGTAAATTGGCAAGGAAAATGATAAGACACAAAAGAAAATGAAAATACTTAATGTGTTTGCTCTTATATGTTTCTTAATTTCATTGCTTAAGATGGCTGTCTGTATTAGAGTTTGTTAGTAAGTACATCAGATTTTGTTTTGATCTTTGCCCTTTCTTGATTGGCTTTTAGCTGTTTGAAATTGATTTTTTAAATAATTAAGAATGAATGGAAATATGATATACTGCTTGCCTGAACCTTGTTAGATCTCTACAATTTAGTCTTATTCTAGGGAACGCACTTTCGAACATCTTGTAGTTGCAATGACTCCTTGGTTTTGGCAGTTCTGTGTGAAGAAACTTTTATCATCTGCAGAGTTAGATTCACCATTTTCACGCTGGGTTTACATTTGGTTCTTTGTCCTATCTTGTTTTGGATTAGGAAAAATAATTGTTTGGTGTCAATGGTTGCCTTGATAACGGATACAAGAAATTAAATTTTTATGTTTGTTGATCTTTATTGGCATATTGTGAGGTTCCTTTCAGAACAACTATATAGTGTCATGATCCGATGCACATTAGTATTATTGATTATGGCAGTGATTCCCTTGCTTTGGTAGTGTTTGGGAAACAATTTTGTTGTCTGAGAAGATAGATTCACTATTTCATTTCTCTTATCCTTGCTAAGCATACACAGTTGGGAGAGTATGATCTTGGTAATGATGATTTGATGAGAAGATACTGCAGTAACTGAATTGGAGAAAAGGATTCCCTCTCCATCACCGATCCTAAAAGGAAGGTTGAAAAACTGGTTGATCGGCTCTTTACAGTCTTGTTTAAACTACAATTTGACAAATGCAAATCAGTTTATTAAAAGCATCCCTGTGGGATAGATAATCTACCAACAAAAGTTTGCTTCAAATCTTGATATTGAAGAAATTGTTATTTTGTCTGTTCCTTTAATGCACATGATATTTATTCATTTCACTAGGTATGTTACGTGGCTTTTAAAAATGTTTACTGTATTGCTCTGCATGTTGCAGAAGTTTCTATGCTCTGTTTTATAATCTACATTGAAGTAAAAAAACTAGTTAGATATCAAGTATTATTCCATTTTTTTATAGGAACTTATTACTACACTGTCAAAATCTCTTTTACGCAAATTTCTGTTTGCCCCTGCTTCAATGACAGAATCTGCTCAACTTTTGCTCTTTTTCAAGAAGGAAGTTAGTTTTCAACTTTATATACTGCCACTATATCAATTCTTAGCTGCCTTACTTGCCCTATACTTTCAAACAAAGGCTGAATGTCAACAGTGTAGTAATTCTCATGAATAGTTTTGACATCATATGGATCAGTACTCTACTACCTTTCAATTTTGCATTTGGGAATGTATTGCTCATAGGCATAAATCTTAGCTTGATCGTATCATGCTAGCCATTTACTTCCCTTAGCACTACCACAAATACTAGAAGAATTTTAAAGGAAAAATGCCATGCCCACCTTCAGAAATGATGCAACAAATGCATCAAATGCTGGATTTGAAGCTAATCCCAATCAGTTCCTGTGAAGTTAGGTGGTGGTGATGCCAGTGGAAATGAATGTATATATGAGTAGGAAAACCCTGTAGGAGGTTGTGGGACTGGCTCCAATGATCTGAGTGGCTCCAATGTCCGTTGTGGTACACAACCGGATTGACAAAGAGCATTTTGATGGAGAGACTGGGGAACATAGGGCTAGTTTTAGTGATAGTGCTGGGATGCATACCATCAAGCTACAGTGGTGTCTAATATGAAAGAAATCGGAGATAAGCTAAAGTAACTGGAGGCAGAGAACTGTGAAAGCAAAACTCTTTTTGATGGATGGGGCGAGAGGACACATGAGATGTGTGTTGCTGTTTAACTAAGTACGGGACCCTGGTGCAGCGGCGTCTTATCTCAATGACTCAGAGAAGGTAAAGATGGGGAGAATCCTTAGATTTATCTGATGGAGAAGCTTTGCCAAGGATTATAGGATTATGCGGCGAGGGTGCGTGCAATTCTGTGGCTGAAAGAGCTTAAGGAGAAGTGAAAAAGCTTGATCATCCATCCATTCTTTATTTTTTAATGTCAAAGTGTTATATGATTCTAATAAGGCTTCATAGATTGATATTACTGTTGATAGCCAAAGTATGATGCCATTGTTTTCTTCTCTTTTATTGTGTTCCCTTTTTCATTTTTGTGTACTTTTTATGTACATGAATGTAGTTCATTATTGCTTACAACTTCTGTGTGTCATAAAAAGTTTCAGAAGTGGCAGTAGGTAACAATTTGTGAAATTTGAACTTGTTAAGGATAGAGAATTGTCTGATGAATTTTAATGGGAGCAGTGGACCAGTTTCTATAGTAAAAAATAGATGTTTGTTTGGTTCATTGAAGTAGGACTTGCCAAAGCAATTTTCTAGGCAAAGAATGAAATATTTGATAAAAATTCGCATGCATTAGAGGCATTTAGTTCTTAAATGAGTCAGAATATCGTCACTAATGACTTAAGCTAGTATTGAACTGACGCTTGATAGAAGTTTCCAGTGAATGTTGGCTGTGTTAATGATAACCAGATGGTGATGAATATTGATATTGGTTGAAAATCAGATGAGGAAAAATTCTGAACTTGTTCTTGGTGAAGTTATGGTCAAGTTCATTATTCTTTTTCGTTGAAATTTCTGGTTATGAGCAATGGTCAATGTTCTTAATTTCCGTCAGATTTTTCTATGCTTTAGTCATAATCTATAATGAAGTAACTTTCTAATTATATATATATATATATATATATTGCGTGATTGTCAGCACATTACTGAAGGTTCTATCAGAAGTATCACATTATTCAAAAATTTGTGTTGAAATTAAACGAATATGACAAACATATGCATGTACAAAACTGCCTCTATAATATTATGAATTTCTATTAAATTTAGGACAGAAGAAAAATCATGTTTGGTTAGCAATGACTATTTCTGTACAGGGAAGTAAGAAACCTTCATCTCATTTGGTTCATAGAGAAAAGGATATTAACTCACAACAGAGTCACAAACAGTATATCTTAGACATTCATTGGTTGGACATGGCCCTTCTTGTTGCTTGAGAGAAAATGTTCCCACTTCTCATTGTAATAAGCTGAAAGCAGAGCAACTTATTAGTGGCATGGCACATCATTCAGAACCGTTTTCGGCTGTCTGTCCAGGTACTCGTTTATTACTCTACAATTAGCAGACCTTTTGTTATGGTAATGGCTGGAAACTGTATTTTAGTGCTAAAATTTGTTGCATTCCATGGTCTGTAGCATTTTGTCCAGTATCAATGATCAACCAGACATTTTATCGTTTTTTTATCTTAGGCACAGAAACGGAAGTGGAAATTGAAACATTAAGGCATAGTTTAATAATCTGTTTGTATACTATTAAGCTGGGAGCCTCAAGCTGGGCTCTTTTCTGCCATTTATTGAAGCTGCAAATTAATCATCATTGAGCGTGCCCCAAAACGTTTAGATGGGACATTGTTCTACCATTTGAAAAATTTAAGTGCCATTGTTATGAATTTTCCACTGTGTCACACACATTGGTGACAGTGCCATTATCCACATGATTATAAAGGAGTCTGGCTAACAACTATTAGACGCAGCGTTGTATTTTCTCAATCATTTGTGCTTCCTTTATGTACTGGCATTTCTATAGGTGTTTCAGACCATGTCTTTATTTGAATGAACCTAGGGTCAACCTCTGCAGCAGTTACTTTATAGATAATTAGTGTGTCATAGATTCACTGTTTACTTGCTACCTACGTTTTTGTTAGCTCTTACAAGCTCATAGGTGGGTCCTTTGATAGAAAATCACTTTGTAACATCTCTTGCATCTGAACATGTGCGTATTGACAATGAAGATGACGCTTCAGGATGCAATGACAGTGCAAGCGGCAAGAATAATTTTGGGATTGCTTCATGAGAAATGGGAGAGGTAAAAGTATCTTTGAACTGCACTCTGCCCTTGGAAGGCTAAACTTCCAGAAACCAAATTTTGATGCGGTTCTGAAATACATGGAATATATATCTCATGTCAGGTAATTTTTTGGGGCCTAAATTTTCTGTTAAGAAGTTACTTAGAGATTTGTGTGATACTTATTTGGAACTGGGTAGTAAATCCATCGCTGGGTCAGTTGTTATTGGCTCTCCTTCTGAATTGATTTAAATGTTGGGGATTCTGGTGCCAGGCTGAGAAAACATGCTTCAAGAATTGGTAATTCTGAAGGGGACCTGAACAAAAAGGGTTCAAACCATTCAAGGTGTTTAAATTCATCTAATTTGATAACCATTCAGCAGCTACATGTCTCTGGTAACTAGAAAAGGTCCTCCCACAGAATCGATGACACAACAAAAGGTACAGAAAATGTGCAAATTTCATTGGGAGATGAAACTGGCAATGAGTATTTGATAAAATTTACTTACATCCCACGCAATAAAATTTTTCAAAGTACTCGTGCATATCTCACTTGCTAGAATTGTGGATGAGGATTTCTGTTCAAACTGTTCATGAGATTGTCTCTCATTGTCAATATCATGTGCGTGTGCATGTGAAACTGGTGGAGAGTTTGCTTACACACAGCTAGGTTGGCTGAAAGAGGAATTAGTGAGCAACATCTTGTTGATTGTCAAGACGTCCCGTTGAGAAGACTAAGAATGAATCCTATCCTGAAGAGTGCAAGGGCCATATTGTCAGTAAGTTCACCAAAGAATGTTGGAGAAAATGTGGTTGCAGAATGCAGTGCCAAAATCAAGCTGTATGGCGAGGTATTACATGCAAATTGCAGGTAAGATACTGCATGTCCTTGCAGTTGCTCAGTCAAATTTTTCTTTTCATCTTTATTACTTAGCAATTAATTAATTTTTTTCATGTAGGAATCTTCTTTTTTCTTGCCTTTTTTTTTTTCATGTTTATATGTCATATTTTGCTGAGAAAGTTTGAAATGTTGTATATTACCTACAGTACCAAGAGAAACTTTCTGCTTCTTAGTTCACTTATTACTTGTTCATGCTAATCTTAAAGGTTTCCACAAATATTATACATTATTTATTGAAAGTTAACAAGAACTTGAGGTTAGCTTTGTTTATTAGTTACATGATTTATGCAATTTTATTTATTATCTTATTTTTTTTTATCATTTTTAAATAATCATTATGCTCGTATGCTTAAGGTGTTTCTGACTGATGGGGGTAAAGGTTGGGGTCTTAGAACACTTCAAATATTTGCCTAAAGGAACCCTTTTTGCGAATATGTTAGGGAAACAGTAACTAACATGAAGTTATATTGATGGAATATGTAATGCAGTGGAAGGAGAGACATACATATCTAGTTACTCTAGATGCAGACTAGGTTTGTGAGAGTTTTAAGGGATGAAGAAGCACTTTGTTTAGATGCAACATTTTGAGGAAATGTTGCAAACTTTATTAATCATAAGTAATCTTTATCACATAAATGGTAAAATTTTGATGTGAATAATTTCATAATCTTCTTAATTCGAGTAATTAAACTCGAATTGGTATCTCGACACCTAATACCCTAAGGCCAACTAGTATAAGAGTTATTGGCCTAAAGCTTTCTATATAGGTTAGGAATGTATTATGTTTTTCAAAATAATAATAATAATTAGAATGACCTCTGCCTAAGGAAGTTTACTTTTGTAAATGTTATTTATTTCAAATAAGCCCTATAATTACGTATTAATCACAAAGAGCACAATAAGAAGGTTTATTAATCACTTGACTAATTAATGTGTAGCACATAAAGAATGAACTTTTAACTGAGAGTTCGTTTATTTGGATAAGATCAAAAGAAGATGAATAATAAACACTTTAGATGTAAATTTTGTTGGAGATATGCTCTAGATCTAATTGTGTTATTAGGCTTGGAAATATCATTCTTTTGTATATATATTTTTGTAATTAGTTGTAAAAAGTTTACAATTAATAAAATGGTAATTATTTTTTTTGCAGTTGTTCATTTGTTATTCTCTACTTATACGCAAAATGAGATTTCGTGATGTATTATGTGTCAAGACTATCTACAAAGAGCTATAGATATGAGTATAGAGTTTTTAATTTAAATATATCTAAATTTGTTCTCGGTTGAGGTGATGTTATTAGGGGCAGTAATATTGCATAACTGGCATGTTTAGTTGTTGCCACAGATTAATATATGATTCTAATAATTAAGTAATGATTCTCATGTCATAAGAGCATGATCATGGGCAATATGTTAGAGAACGTA
Organism: Khaya senegalensis; assembly: GCA_032402905.1. Classification (NCBI taxonomy): domain Eukaryota; kingdom Viridiplantae; phylum Streptophyta; class Magnoliopsida; order Sapindales; family Meliaceae; genus Khaya; species Khaya senegalensis. The sequence goes on along the minus strand of CP135548.1, from coordinate 1,274,160 downwards.
TTGCTGAATGTGACCAAATGTAATGAAGCACATAGGTGATTATCCACAGCCAATGATTTACCATATGACCATACTAATGTACTGCTAGTATTTTGACTTAAGGTATCATGGCTGCCCTTCGCATTGAAGTACATCATTCACTTGTGTACATTACACTAGGCTAGCCACGCCTGGTGAAAAAAATTTCATGGCAATGTGTTCTTATTGTATGAGGATAGGCGATAATAAAAAATGGAATCTATTGACTTAATAATTGAGCTTGAGATCCTAGATGGGAATGTCATATACGAAAATAGAATATTTGGCCAAAGTACTTAATATCTAAAAATTAATTTTGTGGATATACAAATCCCATATATGATTGAATTCCCAACCCTATGAATGAATTAGTGGTTTGTTATTCCATGACTCATATTTAATCAGCAGTCGACAGCATATGGACTTTATTATATGCAAGTGCGACTATATGAGTTTATTCAAAAATATATTCTTTGTGTTCTAAGGGTCATGATATCTAGCTAGAGATCACTTATGATAATCGGGATTTTTTATTACAATAAGTTATATTGAAGTAATATGAAAGAGTTCGTATTGGCTCATAGTGAACCTAAGAAGTCATACACAATAACCGGTTTTGATGATGATAAATTAATAAATATCATTAAATTAGTTAATAATATTTAGTATTAATGAACATTAAATTACATTGATAAGTTGATCAGAAGGCAATTTTATTATTCAAATGTAAGAATAAATTCTCTGATGATAACACGTTAGCACATTTTAGTTCGAAAAATATTTTGGTAATTTATTAATATCATAAATATGATTTACGAATATATGAAAGATTGATTAATATATTGTTTGATTTATATATTAGTAAATAAATTAGTTTATTTATTAATATTTAATAAATATTATTATAAGTCAAATTAATACTTGTTTGACAAGTGGCACCATAAGATGTTGTCAAGTGTCAAGTGTCAAAATTTTCCTAATACTTATCCATTATGATGCAAATCAAGAGTGTGGATTAAGACAGTTAATCTTTATGAATTTAATATTTTAAAATATTTAATTGAATACTTGTTTGATAAGTGGCATTATGTAAAGTGGCCAAGTGTCAAAATCTTGTTAGTGTTTATTTATGATGTTGGAAATTGGTAAGGATTTAGACACCTGAGTTATTTTATTTTATTATTAACATTAATATTATTACTTAATTGTTAAGTAAGTTGATAAAATAAAAAATTTTATAAATGAATTGTATTTCATGAATTTTAGAATCCGCCAATGAAATTTTGCCAATTTTACTTTCATTAATATATATTGATACATGTGTAAGTATAAACAAAAAAAAATAATAAAAAAAGAAGAAGAAGAGAAGCAACTTTGGCAACCATAAGGGACAAAGAAAAGAAAATTTTCCTTAGTATTTTCTAAAAGAAAAAGAAGGAAAAAGAAGAAAGAAAATAAGAAAGAAAAGAGAAAAATTATTTTCTTTATTATCTTCTTAATTTTTGATAGTTAGGAACAATTTTCTAGTTGTAGAAAAATTGTTAAAGACTTGTTGAAATTTATAATAGTTGTATTATAATCTAAATCAAGTCTCCCAATACATTAACCGAAAAAATCATCAAAAATAGGTGTATGGATACACTTAAAGGCAACTGGGGATGGTTCGCTCATCCAGATCAATCATAGGAGTATATTTCTTATCCTTTATATTATATTTATTAAAACTTGCACAATATTTATTAAGATTCACCAAATTTTTTTTGGTACAATTATGTGATGGTTGTAATTTTTGGTATGTGAAATTAGATTCCTAACAGTAATATCAAAGCTAGGTTTGATATATATGTCTAAGTTTTTTTAAAATAATTATGTGTTGATATACTTTAAATATGATTGATATATTTGAGCATGATTTGGTACGATTTGAATGTGTTTTGACACATATAATACATTTGGGTTACATGAAAAATATGCAAAATTGCCATATATTCTAAATTATGCATAATATTGTATTATGTTATAAAATGAAATTAAATTTGCATAAGATCGTTTTGTGTGGAATTTAATTCATTTCTTGTTGATTAATGTGTAACATCAGCGTTCCCTTTAAAAATAAACAAAAATGAGACAAATTGCATTAAAACATATTTGATTTGTAACATTCTCAAATTTAGATATTTCTCTGAAACCTTAGTATAATTATTTTTGTAGTATATTTTGAGTTTTGGGCTGTGAAATATATAAGAAAATTTTTGGAACTCTAGTTAAAGTAATTTTAGCAAAAAATGGGTCAAAATAACAGTAAAGGGCAAAACTGTCATTTTGAATGAGCGTTGATAGATCAAATGAGAGACGATTGAGTTAAAGGTTATATTTTAGTTATTACTGAAAAAAAATATAGGTTGGATAATTTTAAAATGGTAAGAATCGCTAATTTGCTGAAAAAAATAAATAAAATGATAATTTTGTCGAAAAGGGTAAAATGGTCAATTTACCAATGTCACAAAGGTCAAATTGAAAACTAAATTTCTAATAATATTAGAAATATTGTTAGAAGTATGTAGAAAGAAACAAAATCGAATTTAGACAAGAATACCCTTAGAAAAGAGAAGAAAATGACTAAAATAATCAATTTTTTTTCCTAGGGGCAAAATGGTCATTTCATAAGAAATTTTCGAATTTTGTGTCACTAAAATCTGATGGACTAAAGTGAAAGAATATGAAAATAGCCTAGGCAGCCTTATAGTTTTCTTAGGAGTCAAATGGAAGTTTTGAAAAGTTATTGAGTAATAGTATAATTTTTAAAAATATAAATATGGATAAGATTGGTTGACTTTTCCAAATTGAAGCAAACTCACCTTTTTCTCTTCTCCTTCCCGTGAGCTCCCATTTCTTTTTCTTTCAATTTTTTGAAAAGAAATCAAGTAAAATCTCTTAATCCGCCCGTTTAATCGCGTTACCGCAGAAGAAAAACTTGTTCTACGCGTCGAGAGCTTTAATTTGACTATAAAATTTTTTGATTTTATTAAGTTTTAGTTTTTGGAGTTGTTGGAAAAAATTATTTAAATAATGGTTTTATAGATTAAATGATGTTTTAGGGTTTTTAGCTTGAAATTGGATACAATAGCCATCACATTTGGATTTGAGGTAAGAACCCTAAACCCTAACTTTCTAATTTATGAATTTTATACAATTGATGCCCAATTTATGAAATTGAATATTTGTAAAATAGATTGAAGTGGATAGAATTGTATAAATAAGAAAAAAATTTAGTTTGTGCATAATTGGACATATTTGGTTACTATTTATAGAGTACTTAAATGCTTGATTTTAATGTATTTTGATATGTTTAAATGTGTATAAATGTGTTTGGGAATAGATGGAATTGTTAGGAATTGGTTTAAATGTATAAAATGAAAGAAAAATAGAAAAAAGGGTAAAATGGTCCATTTTGGGTTACTGTTTATAAGTGTTAAATTATGATATTTTTGATGTGTTTATATGTTAATAATTGTATTGGGAATAAATGAAATTGGTAAGAATTGGTTTAGATGTGTAAAATGAAAGAAAAATAGAAAAAGGGCAAAATAGTCAATTTGGGTACTGTTTGTTTAGTGTTAAATTATATTAATTTAGAAATGTTTAAAATGGTTGATTAAATATGTGTGTATATATATATAAAAGAAAATCCCATTGCCGGAGAATGAGTACGGGTGTGGAATTTGGAAGTGTTTTAAGTGGTTGATTAACTATGTGTGTAGATATGTGTGTGTGTGTGTGTGTGTGTGTGTGTGTGTGTGTGTGTGTGTGTGTGTATAAAATTATGAAAAAATTAATGATTAAATATTCCTTATAGTTACGCTTTAGTCCGCCAACATCCATCGTCTAAAGAGGTATTTTAAAATACCTTTCCGGCGATATATGTTTAATATAGGAATACCTTAATATAGGTATGTACGTGTGTGTGCGCGTGAGTGTATGTGTGTGTGTGTGTGTGTGTGTGTATATATATATATATCGTAAATGGATTAGAAGTATATATATATAAATAGATATATATATGAATTAGTTATTGTTATTATTAGGAATATTATTTTTATAATTGATTTGGTGGTACATAAATGGATAGATATTGAAAAACGACGATAGGTATAAATTAATTTATATTGGAAAGAAATTATAAAATGTTGTATATGTGATTATTAGAATTTTAATAAATTACTAAAAAGCCCTTGAATAATAATAAAGGGTAAATAGGTAATTTGAGCATATGATGAATTGTGGAGAAATGTATAAGTGGCCAATATCCTTAAGGTATGATTTTGGAATTTTCTTACATGCCAGCAGAGTCGTTTAGGACAAAATGGATAATAATTTATTATTTATTGTGGTACTCTTTGGGACACATAGAACCCACAGTCGTCCTTGTGGTGTCCGGAATTATGCGTGAGAAACCACAGCAGTCTTCTATGGCGCCTTTGGGCACGTTGAACCCATGGTAGGAAGCGGTAGTTCGCCATGGCGTTCTTAAGGACATGATGAACCCATTGTAGCATTATAATTGTGCCAAACTTATTCATGTATTGGTATGTAAGATAAATAACGTGGTCATGATACATAGTTTGCTTAAGAATGACTGATCAAATGAAAAGAGAATAAAATAGTAGAATTAGAATAGATGGAGTGGAAAATGTACAAAGAAAAGTGGTACTATACTATGATTATTCGTAATATCCTCATTGAATTGTTAATTGCGTAGTTAGGATGGTTAGTCCTAATAACTGGTTGTTGTGTAACGTGGATATACAGAATATATTGTTGTCCTGATTAGTTATTATTTGTATGGTTGGAATATTATAGTTTGTTAAATTATTTTGTTGGGTTTTATAGTTCTTACTGAGTAATTTTAAATTACTCACTCCGTGGTTGAAATGATTTTCAGGTATAACTAGTAGGGTAGTGAAACCGGGCAAACCCTCAGGACAGTGACTTGTCAAGAGAATTGGGCATACTAGCTTTTGACGCTGTATTAATTGTACTTTTGTTATAAATCGTATTTTTGATATATTGTATATGTTGTAAATAAGTATATATGATGAATGTTTGCTTTGACAATAATAGAAAAAAAAAAATTAGTGTTTTTTTTTATATACTTATTTAAAAATTATTATTATTATTATTTTTAATGGGTATGGGAATCCCACAAGTTAGTATCAGAGCGAATTTTCCTGAAAAAGTTTTGTGAAAGTATATGTATTTAAAAAAAATAATAATAAATAAATTATCTTGTTATGTTGTGGTATGCCCAATGTCTTAGAGGATGTTTCTCGGAGTCAACTGCTGTAAGTATATAATTTTAATTTAGTACATGTATAAGTTATAGTATTACGTTATTTTATGAGATAGTTTTATGTGATTGTAGGTATGTCTACACGTAGACCGAGATTCAACTCTTGGTCTTTTGTCAATAGACAGGAGAATTTTATACTTTGTAGGGTTATGGTAAGGGACCTAGAGAGATTAGTTATTCTAAAAGAGAATGAAAAGATTGAATGGTAGGTGAAGAATCAGAATACTATTTACTCACATACAGATCTAGGTCCTGGAGCCATCGAACAAAGAAAAATAAATGCCCTAAAAGGTATAAAGGTTTACGGGAAGGGTGTTAATAAGAATAAATTAGTGACTAGTAGGATTTATTGGATTAGAAGAGAAAGGAGGAGGTATCGCCCTAAAAGGCAATGGATAGTGGCCTTAGCTAAGAGAAGATATGATGAGGTTGCTACCTCTACCATAGGAGAGTTTAATACCTCTTCTCACTTAGGATTTTAGATTCCCTTCCAGCGAAGGAGTTATTACTGACCCAGAGGTACCGATGAGAGGTTTAGATTCTTTTCTCCCGAGAGTGGTGGACCCTTTTTCTGTCCAACTCACCATGCATGCACCCCCATCTCCTGTAGCTTCTGAACCTGAGCCACCAAAGTTATGGTTTTCCTCTAGTGGTAGTGAACCATCCGATTTGGCCATAGAGACTAATTTATCTGAGAGCTCACATTCATTCCTTAAGACATATTCTCCTCCACCAGATTCCTCAAGTACCGAGAATGACCCATCCGAGCTTCCTCTATATCGTTCTAGTAGTGAGGTTGACCCGACTGATTATTATGTAGAGACTGAGCCCTCAGAGTGTTCCATAGAGATAGACTCTAGTCTGTACCCTATTGATTCTAAGTCTCCCGCACATACTACATGGACGGATATATCCGAGCATACTGATCCCGATACGGAGGGGGATTCTATAGGTCACTTATCTTCAGGAGATGAGTAGAGAGAGTCAGGGTCTAGTGTAATAAGACAATGTACATATTGTAAATAAGAAAAAGTATTATTGTGTGTATATATATATATATATATTGTTGATAAACAATGTATAAATTTTGTTGTATATATATAATACTATCGCATGCAACAAAACTACTTGTATATACAAAATGTGAGTATGGTACTTATTTTATCTTAATGTGATTTATTTACTGGTATATTTTAGCTTGTGTTATCTTATTGGTACATGTGTATGTTGAGGATATCATGGTATGAACTAAATGGTATGTGTTGTACAAAATGAGTGTTATAGTTATCTAATTAGATATGTAGTATTGTTAAGTAAAATGCAAGGTAGACGCTCTATGAGAGGACGGGGGAGAGGTAGAGGAGCTAGCGTCCCTCAAGAGAGGGCGAAAACTTCTGCTTCACCTCAATCGACTGGAATTACTATAGATGCAGCTAAACTTAGAAATATGATTCAGCAAGTAGTACGGGAAACCTTGGAGGGGTTAATACTTAAGAATTTTTCGGTACCAACTACTACACCCGCTCTTGAACCAGCTGCTGAATTTCTGGCTACACCCAATACTATACCAGACACTGAAAGAGTACTAGGGGCAACATAGAATAGGCCCCCACCTATTCAGGGTTTACTTAGCCAGCATTCCCCTAGAGAGTTCCGGAGAACACATGATCCTATGGTAGCGGACGAGTGGATAAGATCAGTAGAAAATACCCTGAGGCTATTTACCATGACCAATTCAGAGAAAGTGAAGTATGCCACCTTTTTATTCCGATGAGATGCAAGGATTTGGTGGGAAATGACCCAAGAAGCAGTAGATGTTTCTGCCTTGTCCTGGGTAGCATTCAAGAGACTTTTTGAAGGGCAGTACAGATCTGCGGATGTTGTGGCTACAAAGGTGCAAGAGTTTGTAACCTTACAATAGGGAGGAATGAGTGTCAAAGAATACTCCACTAAGTTCAATGCATTGGCTAGATTTGCCACTGGAATAGTCAGCACACCTGAACTTAGGAGGGATAGATTTTTACAAGGGCTTCGACCAGATATAGCTATCCATCTAACATCGGGTACACAACTTCCGGTGGATTATACAAAAGCCCTAGACAGAGCATTAAGAACAGAAGTTAATGCTAACAAGATAAGGGGCAAACCATCCACTGCACCAGCATTACCTGCACCTGTCATTCAATCTTCTAGTCCTTCCTCATCTGCGGAACGCCGTAATTTCGGACCACAAAATTGGAAGGGCAAAAGAAAATTTGTTCCTCAAAAGAATATGAAGAATTGGCACAATAACAAAATGTTGCGCCAAGGTATAATTTCCCAATGCCCTCGATGCAAGAGGAGCCATACTGGAGAATGTTGTGTCGGAGGTGGACAGGTCATCTGTTATAGATGTGGACAACCAGGTCACATCAGAGCTCATTGCAAAGCCTCTTTACCATCTGCTAGATCTCAACAATAGAATACTTCACAACTGATAGCTGCTCAACCTGTTCAGACTATCAAGGGGTCACAGGCTCGAGTGTATACGATAGCTCAGAGTCAAGCAGAGGCTAGCCCTTCTACAATAACCGGTCAGCTTCTATTTCATTCTACTCCTTTGTATGCCTTAGTAGATTCTGGGGCTGCTCATTCTTTTATTGCCTTTGCTATGTTAGAAAGACTGAAAATAGAACCCTTTAAACCATCATATCCTATCCAGGTAGAGATGCCAGATGGGGATAGGGTAGAAATTGAGATGATTCTCCAGGATGAGCAGGTAGTAATACAGGGTAGAGAATTAGGAGTAGATTTGATTGTGTTGCATATACCTGATTTTGATATTATTTTAGGCATGGACTTGTTGGAGAGGTATAATGTGGAAATTGACTGTCGAAAAAAGAAGGCCCGATTTCAGTTAAATGATAGGGATAAATTTAATTTCGGTGAAGGTAGACAACTTAGCATGATTATTAGCAATATGCAAGCTAAGAGTATGTTGAGAAAAGGATGTATAGGGTACTTAACTCATGTTGTACATGATAATGAGATGCCAAAATTGGGGATACAAGATGTTCCTGTAATAAATGAAATTTTAGATGTATTTCCAGAAGAATTACTAGGATTAGCTCCGGAACGAGAAGTAGAGTTTAGTATAGAGTTAGAACCTGGTGCACCCCCAATCTCAAAAACTCCGTACCGTATGGCTTCAGCTGAACTACAAGAATTAAAGAAGCAATTACAGGAGCTGTTGGAAAAGGGGTTTATCCGCCCGAGTCATTCACCGTGGGGAGCACCGATATTGTTTGTAAAAATGAAAGATGGGTCGCTCCGTATGTGTATTGATTATAGAGAGTTGAATAAGCGGACGGTGAAGAATAAGTACCCACTGCCTCGGATAGATGACCTTTTTGATCAATTAAAAGGAGCGTCAGTATTTTCAAAAATTGATCTGAGGTCAGGATATCATTAGTTGCGAATTGTCGACAAGGATATATCCAAGACTGCCTTTCGCACTCGTTATGGACATTACGAGTTTGTTGTGATGCCTTTTAGGTTGACTAATGCTCTAACAGTCTTTATGGATTTGATGAATATAGTATTTCATGATTGTTTGGATAGATTTCTCGTGGTGTTTATAGATGATATTCTTATATATTCTCAGTCAAAAAATGATCATACCTAACATTTGAGGTTTATGCTTCAACGATTGAGGGAGCGTAAGTTGTATGCCAAATTCTCAAAATGTGAGTTTTGGATGAAAAAAGTAGTATTTTTAAGACATGTAGTGTCAAAGGAAGGGATAATGGTGGATCCTAGTAAGGTACAAGCTATCTTGGAGTGGCAAAGGCCCAAAACTGTTAGAAAAGTAAGAAGTTTTTTGGGTCTTGCAGGGTATTATAAGAGATTTGTGCAAGGATTTGCACGGATTGCTAAGCTACTCACCAATCTAACTCGGTAGGGAACCCCATTCCTTTGGTCAGATGGTTGTGAGGAGAGCTTTCAAGTCTTGAAGAGGTGACTAACCACTGCTCCTATTTTGGTATTGCCTGAAGATGGAATAGAATATAATGTATATTGTGACGCTTCATATCAAGGATTAAGGGCAGTTCTGATGCAAAATGGGAAGGTGATAGCATACGCATCAAGACAATTGAAAGATTATGAGACACGCTATCCAACCCATGATTTGGAATTAGCAGCGGTTGTATTTGCCTTGAAGATATGGAGACATTATTTGTATGGGGTTAAATGTAATATCTATACAGATCACAAGAGCCTAAAGTATTATTTCACCCAAAAAGAGTTGAATATGAGGCAGAGAAGATGGTTGGAACTGGTTAAAGATTATGATTGTGAGATAAAGTACCAACCTGGAAAGGCGAATATAGTAGCGGATGCATTTAGTAGGAAGGTTGTGGTGTCCCATGTGATTGCTCAAAAAAAAGTACAATAGGAGTTAACAGAGGGAAAATTAGAGGTGATGGTGGGGCGAATCACTAAATTAGAAATTCAACCTGCTTTGTTGGAAGAGATAAAGGAGAAACAAGCAGTTGATAACTGGTGTCAGAACATTCGCCAACAAATGCAAGAAGGCCAAAAAATAGATTTTCAGATAAGTAGAGATATCCTTTAGTTCCGAGGTAGAGTGTGTTTGCCCCAAGATTCAGAACTCAAGAAGAAAGTCCTAAGTGAAGCTCATGATATGCTTTATACCACTCATCCCGGGGGTGTAAAGATGTATCAGGATCTTAAGAGAAACTTCTGGTGGAATGGAATGAAAAAGGATATAGGAGATTATGTATCAAAATGCTTAATCTGCCAACAAGTAAAGGCTGAGCATCAGAGACCCTCTGGATTATTACAGCCGTTAAGGATCCCAGAATGGAAATAGGAAGAAATTTCTATGGATTTTATTGTCAGACTTCCCAAAGTACAGAAAGAATTTAATGCTATATGGGTGATAGTAGATAGATTGACCAAGATCGCTCACTTCATTCTCGTGAAGGACACCACCAATATGGATCAGTTAGCATAGATTTATATTCGGGAGATTGTGAGATTGCACGAAGTGCCTAAAATTATTGTGTCAGATAGAGACTCCCGATTTGTATAAGCTTTTTAGGAGAGTTTACAGAGAACATTAGGCACCCAATTGGCCTTTAGTATTGCCTATCACCCACAGACAGATGGACAAACTGAAAGAGTTAACCAGATTATAGAAGACATGCTAAGGGCATGTTGTTTGGATTATCAGTTGTCATGGCATGATATGCTACCCTTAATGGGATTTGCGTATAATAATAGCTATCAGGCCACTATTAAGATGGCACCCTATGAGGCTTTCTGGGGAGAAAGTGCAGATCCCCACTGTATTAAGATGATTTTGCTGAAAAAGATGAGATTAACCAAGCTCTGGGGCCAAAACAAACTCAAAAAATGATTGAAGATGTACGGGTGATCAAGGAAAGAATAAGACAGGCTCAGGATTGACAGAAAAGTTATGTCGACTTAAAAAGGAAAATGGTGGAATTTCAAGTTGGCGATAAAGTTTTTGTAAAAATTGCTCCATACAAACATATTATGAGGTTTGGTCGAAAGGGCAAGTTGGCGCCCAGGTATGTGGGATCATATGAGATTTTAGAAAGGGTTGGTAAAGTGGCGTACAGAGTAGCTTTACCTCCGAGTTTGGATGAAGTTCATAATGTGTTTGATGTGTCTCTCTTTCGTAAGTACATCAGTGACCCTTCCCATGTGTTACAACCTAAAGCAGTGGAATTGGAAGGAAATCTGCCTTACGAGGAATATCCTGTACAGATTCTGGACAGAAGAATAAAGGAGCTTCGGAATAAGAAAATTCCACTGGTAAAAGTGTTGTGGAGAAATCAAAAAGTGGAGGAAGCAACTTGGGAGATGGAGCAGAACATGAAAGAAAGGTATCCAGGACTGTTCGCCTAAATTTTGAGGACGAAATTCCTGTAAGAGGGGAGGAATTGTAACATCCTCAAATCTAGATATTCCTCTGAAATCTTAGTATAATTATTTTTGTAGTATATTTTGAGTTTTGGACTATGAAATATATAAGAAAATTTTTAAAACTCTAATTAAAGCAATTTTAGCAAAAAATGGGTCAAAAAAATAATAAAGGGTAAAACTGTCATTTTGGATGAGCATTGATAGATCAAATGAGAGACGATAGAGTTAAGGATTATATTTTAGTTATTATTGAAGAAAAATATAGGTTGGATAATTTTAAAATGGTAATAATTGCTAATTTGTCGAAAAAAATAAATAAAATGATAATTTTGTCGAAAAGGGTAAAATGGTCAATTTACTAATGTCACAAAGGTTAGATTGAAATCTAAATTTCTAATAATATTAGAAATATTGTTAGAAGTATGTAGAAAGAAACAAAATCGAATTTAGACAAGAATACTCTTAGAAAAGAGAAGAAAAGGACAAAAATGACCAATTTTCTTCCCTAGGGGCAAAATGGTCATTTCATAAAATTTTTTTGAATTTTGTGTCACTAAAATCTGATGGACTAAAGTGAAAGAATATGAAAATAGCCTAAGTTGCCTCATAATTTTCTTAGGAGTCAAATGGAAGCTTTGAAAAGTTATTGAGCAATAGTATAATTTTTAAAAATATGAATGTAGATAAGATTAGTTGACTTTTCAAAACTGAAGCAAACTCACCTTTTTCTCTTCTCCTTCCCGTGAGCTCCCATTTCTTTCTCTTTCAATTTTTTGAAAAGAAATCAAGTAGAATCTCTTAATCCGCCCGTTTAATCGCGTTACCGCAGAAGGAAAACTTGTTCTATGCATCGAGAGCTTTAATTTGACGGTAAAATTTCTTAATTTTATTAAGTTTTAGTTTTTGAAGTTGTTGGAAAAAATTATTTAAATAGTAGTTTTATGGATTAAATGATGTTTTAGGGTTTTTAGCTTGAAATTGGATACAATAGCCATCACATTTGGATTTGAGGTAAGAACCCTAAACCCTAACTTTCTA
>CP135548.1:1136408-1251921 GCA_032402905.1 Khaya senegalensis | reverse complement strand
AATAGCATATTTAGGTAGTATGTGACTGCATAATTACATATAAGTGTGTGCGTGTGTCTAGGGGTATATCATATTGGTGTACCATTGAGTTATTTATTATATCAGTACATAACTTATGGTACGCACTCTATCGATATTGACGAATGTTTTATTTTCAATGAATTATGTTTTAATTAAAGGTTATGTGTGAATATTTGTATTTTTATCATCGCAACAAAATTGTCTATCAGATATATCTTTATACTTTAGAAAAAAAAATTTCCTAGATTTTTTGTTGCGTGGTTAATTTTAGATATAAGGGTGTTATATTGGTGGTATCAGAGTATGACCCTAGATTTAGTGGGTTATGTCATATTATTATTATACATGCATATGTATTAGGATGCTCTATCGTCTCGAAGTCGCATTCGAATCCGATGGTAGTAAGGATTTTATTGCTTTATATAGGATTCCCATACCCATTAAAAATAATAATAATAATAATTTTTAAATAAGTATATAATAAAATACTAATTTTTTTTCCTATTATTGTCAAAGCAAACATTCATCATATATACTTATTTACAACATATATAATATATCAAAAATACGATTTATAACGAAAATACAATCAATACAGCGTCAAAATCTAGTATGCTCAATTCTCTTGACAGATCACTGTCCTGAGGGTTTGCCCGGTTCCACTGCCCTACTAGCTATACCTAAAAATTATTTCAACCACGGAGTGAGTAATTTAAAATTACTCAATAAGAACTATAAAACCTAACAAAATAATTTAACAAACTATAATATTCCAACCATACAAATAATAACTAATTAGGACAACAATATATTCCGTATATCCAACGTTACACAATAACCAGTTAGGACTAACCATCCTAACTACGCAATTAACAATTCAGTGAGGATATTTTGAATAATCATAGTATAGTACCACTTTCCTTTGTACATTTTCTACTCCATCTATTATAATTCTACTATCCTATTCTCTTTTCATTTGATCAGTCATTCTTAGGCAAACTATGGATCATGACCACGTTATTTATCTTACACACCAATACATAAATAAGTTTGGCACAATTATAATACTACCATGGGTTCATCATGCTTTTAAGGGCGCCATGGCGAACTGCCGCTTCCTACCATAGGTTCAACGTGCCCAAAGGTGCCACGGAGGATTGCCGTGGTTTCTCATGTACAATTCCAAACACCACAAGGACGACTGTGGGTTCCATGTGTCCCAAAGAGCGTTACAATAAATAATAAATCATTATTCCATTTTGTCATAAGCAGCTCTGCCGGTGTGTAAGAAAATTTCGGAATCATACCTTAAGGATATTGGCCACTTATACATTTCTCCACAATTCATCATATGCTCATATTACCTATTTACCCTTTACTATTACTCAAGGGCTTTTTAGTAATTTATTAAAATTCTAATAATTACATATACAACATTTTTATAATTTCTTCTCAATATGAAATAATTTATACCTATCGCCGCCTTTCAATACCTACCCATTTATGTACTACCAAATTAATTATAAAAATAATATTTCTAATAATAACAATAACCAATTCATATATATATATATATATATATCTATTTATATATATATACTTCTAATCCATTTACGATATATATATATATATATATATACACACACACATACACTCACGCGCACACACACGTACATACCTATATTAAGGTATTCCTACATTAAACATACATCGCTGGAAAGGTATTTTAAAATACCTCTTTAGACGATGGATATTGGCAGACTAAGGCGTGACTATAAGGAATATTTAATCATTAATTTTTTCACAATTATATATATATATATATACACACACACACACACACACGTATATACACAAATATATCTATACACATAGTTCATCAATCACTTAAAATACTTTCAAATTCCACACCCGTACCCATTCTCCGACAATGTGATTTTCTTTTATATATATATATACACATATATTTAATCAACCATTTTAAACATTTCTAAATTAATATAATTTAACACTAAACCAACAGTACCCAAAATTGACTATTTTACTCTTTTTCTATTTTTCTTTCATTTTACACATCTAAACCAATTCCTACCAATTTTATTTATTCCCAATACAATTATTAACATATAAACACATCAAAAATATTATAATTTAACATTTATAAACAGTAACCCAAAATGGACCATTTTTCCCTTTTTTCTATTTTTCTTCCATTTTACACATTTAAACCAATTCCTACCAATTCCATCTATTTCCAAACACATTTATACACATTTAAACATATCAAAATACATTAAAATCAAGCATTTAAGTACGCTATAAATGTAACTAAATATATCCTATTATGCACAAATTAAATTTTTTTTCTTATTTATACAATTCTATCCACTTCAATCTATTTTACAAACACTCAATTTCATAAATTGGGTATCAATTATATAAAATTTCTAAATTAGAAAGTTAGGGTTTAGGGTTCTTACCTCATATTCAAATGTGATGGCTATTGTATCCAATTCAAGCTAAAAAAAAAATCCTAAAACATCATTTAATCCATAAAATTATTATTTAAATAATTTTTTTCCAACAACTTAAAAATTAAAACTTAATAAAATCAAGAAATTTTACCGTCAAATTAAAGCTTTCGACGCGTAGAACAAGTTTTCCTTCTGCGGTAACGCGATTAAACGGGTGGATTAAGAGATTTTGCTTGATTTCTTTTCAAAAAATTGAAAGAGAAAGAAACGGGAGCTCACGGGAAGGAAAAGAGAAAAAGGCGGGTTTGTTTCAATTTTGAAAAGTCAACAAATCTTATCCACATTCATATTTTTAAAAATTATACTATTGCCCAATAAATTTTCAAAATTTCATTTAACTCCTAAGAAAATTATGAGGCTACTTAGGCTATTTTCATATTCTTTCACTTTAGTCCATCAGATTTTAGTGACACGAAATTTGAAAATTTTTTATGAAATGATCATTTTGCCCCTAGGGAAGAAAATTGATTATTTTGGTCATTTTCTTCTCTTTTCTAAGGTATTCTTGTCTAAATTCGATTTTGTTTCTTTCTACATACTTCTAACAATATTTTTAATATTATTAGAAATTTAGATTTCAATCTGACCTTTGTGACATTGGTAAATTGACCATTTTACCCTTTTCGATAAAATTATCATTTTATTTATTTTTTTCGACAAATTAGCGATTCTTACCATTTTAAAATTATTCAATCTATATTTTGCTTCAGTAATAACTAAAATATAACCTTTAACTCAATCGTCTCTTATTTGATCTATCAACGCTCATCTAAAATGACAGTTTTGCTCTTTACTATTATTTTGACCTATTTTTTTACTAAAATTGCTCTAACTAAAGTTCCAAAAATTTTCTTATATATTTCACAGCCCAAAACTCAAAATATATTACAAAAATAATTATATTAAGGTTTCAGAGGAATATCTAGATTTGAGGATGTTACACTTTATTACCTGTATAAGTATATAATTGAGTGAGCAATTACCAATAGCTTTGTTTGTTGTGTGAAGATGTGAGGTACTAATTTCGAGCGTTATCGAGGATGAGGATAGGCTCGTGATACATGGGTGATTCCGAGTGTCGATTGAGGGCGAGGAGTCCCTTAGGAGGCTGGTAAGACATCTACCTTGCCAGAGGTAATTGGTGTACCATTTAATGAGGTTTTGTTACAAGGCATGATTAACTGAGCAGTAAGGGAGGCGCTTGATAGGCGTACCTTCAAAAATTCGGACAAACCTGCGGCGGCAAAGATACCAATCATTGCCCCAAGTACGGGTAAAGAGAATGCAGGAGTATAGGTAGTTGTTCATGTGACTCAAACTACTTCGACTAGTTTTGAATCGATTTATAATTTACCCAGCCAACATTCTCCTCGGGAGTTTAGAGGTACTGCAGACCTCGTAGTTGCGAAGGAGTGGATCAAGTATGTGGAAACAGCTATGGATTTATTTTCGATGGCCAATTAAGAGAGGGTCTAGTATGCTAGTTATCTGTTTAAGGATGTTGCTAAGGTTTGGTGAGATCTAGTTAAAGAGACCTAGGATATTACCCTACTTTCATGGGTAGAGTTCAGAAGTATCTTCCAATCATAGTATAGGACTAAAGATGTGGTAGTTGCGAAGGTACAAAAGTTTATTATGTTGTAGTAGGGTGCCATGTTAGTTAAGGAATATTCTACCTAATTTAATACTTTAACGAGTTTTGCGCTAGGGTAGTGAGCACTCAAGTGATTCGGCAAGATAGATTTATTCAGGGATTGAAATCAAATATAGTCGCATATGTGATGACTGGTCCTCAGCCTTCATAGACTTATGGTGAGGCTTTGGATAGGCTTTGAGGATGGAGGTCTATGCAAATATGATGCTACAGAAAGTATTGCAGACAGCAGCAACAGTACTAACTAGACCACCTCAAGTCAGTGTATTGCAGAGAGGTAAATCCTCAAGACAGAGTTTTCAGGGTAGGAAGAGATTCCCACCCCGAGGTAGTCAAAAATCAGAATGAGATAAGGGACAGAGGACAGCTGGTTCGTATGGTCCATCACAGAAGGGTCATCCGCAATGTCAAAGGTGTGGCAGATTTCACGTAGGCGAGTGCTAGTATAGAAGCTGGCAGGTGATATGTTATAGGTGTAGAAAGTCGGGCCATATTTAGAGGGACTGTTGGGTTTAAATAGGTCAAACTACAGTACCCCCTTTAGAATAGCCTATTTCAATCTCACCCTTACAGAGTGTAGGTGAATCTCAGGTAAGGGTATTCACTATAACCCTGAGTCAGGCCAAGGCTAACTCATCAATAATAAATAGTTAGCTCTTATTGCATTTTACTACTCTGTATACTTTGATAGATTATAGGGCTACTCATTCATTTATTGCATTTGCTATAATTGAGAGAATGAGTTTAAAACCCATTAAGTCATTATATCCTATTAGAGTAGAGATGCCCGACGAAGAGTGGGTAAAAATTGAAATAATTCTACCATATGAGTATATTGTTATTCAGAGTAGAGAGTTAGATGTAAACTTTATTGTGTTGCATATGCTTGATTTTGACATTATCTTTGGCATGGATTTCTTGGAAAGATATATTGTGAAAATTTTAACTACTATTTCGATAACCTTAATTATTATTTTTATGGTATGTTTATATGTTTATAAGTGTTTTGTAAATTATTGGAATTGATAACATTTGAATTGGATGGATAAAACGAGAAAAATTGGAAAAAGGATACAATGATAATTTGGTTACTATTGTAGAAAAAATCTCATTGGTGGAGAATAAGTATACTTGTGGAGATTTAGAAGGGTAATTTTGGTGTGTGCGTGTACGTAGGGGTGTACCATATTGGTGTACCATTGGATTATCTATTATATCAGTACATAGTCTCTGGTACGTACTCTATTGATATTGATAAATATTTTATTTTAAATAGATTATATTTTAATTAATAGTTATGTATGAATATTTGTATCTTTATCATCACAACAAAAGTATCTATCAGATATATCTTTATACTTTGAAAAAAAAATTTCATAAATTTTATGTTATGTGGCTAATTTTAGATATAGGGGTGTTACAAGGACATCATCGTTTAATGCAAAATTACTATAAAATGCCTTAAAACATGTCCTTTTTGGCCAAAAAAAAAAACTATATAACATGCATCCAAACATCACCATTTTTGCCAAAATTCAATAAAATTCTCTAAAACATCATAGTTTTCTTTGAGAACACATAAAAACTGTACAAAATACTTTAAAACATATTTAATTTGATCGAAAATTATATAATATGCTTTAAATCATCATAACTTTCGCCAAAAGTGCAACAAAATGCTTTGGAATATCACTGTTTAATGCACAAATGCTATAAAGTGCCTTGAAGCATTTCTATTTTTGTCGAAAATGATATAATATACTTCAAAACATCACTATTTTTGCCAAAAAAAACAATGAAATGCTCTAAAACATCATTATTTTCTTTAAAAATGCATAAAAATACTATAAATTACTTTAAAATATATTGTATTTGCTCGACAATGATAAAAAATGCTTTAAATCATCTCAATTTTTGTCAAAAGTGTAACAAAATTCTTCAAAACATCACTATTTAATGCAAAAATGTTATAAAGTGCCTAGAAATATATTTGTTTTTATCTAAAATGATATAACATACTTTAAAATGTCACAATTTTCACCAAAAATGCAATAAAATGTGATAAAATGTCACCATTATCTTCAAAAATGCAACAAATTGCTTTAAAACATATTCAATTGGATAAAAAATGATGTAATATGTTTTAAATTTTCATAATTTTTGTTGAAAGCAAAAAATACTTTAGAACATCACCATTTAATGCAAAAATATTGTAAAGTGCCTTGAAACATCTCTATTTTTTGCTGAAAATAATATAACATGCTTCAAAATGTCACCATTTTTGATAAAAATGCAATGAAATACTTTAAAACATCACTATTTTCTTTAAAAATACATAAAAATGCTGCAAATTATTGTAAAACATATTCTATTTGCCCAAAAAAGATATAACATGCTTTAAATCATCATAATTTTGATAAAAGTGCAACAAAAATATTTTAAAATATCACCGTCTAATTCAAAAATGCTATAAAATGCCTCGAAGTATCTTTGTTTTTGCCAAAAATGATGTGACGTGCTTTAAAATGTCACCATTTTTCCTAAAAATGCAATAAAATGCTCGAAAACATCATCGTTTTCTTTAAAAATATATAAGAATGCTACAAATTGCTTAAAACATATTTGGTTTGGTCGAAAATGGTATCTTATTGTAATACCCTTGTATCTAAAATTAACCACACAACATAAAATTTTTTTAAAAAAAATTTCAAAGTATAAAAATATATTTGATACACTTTTGTTGCAATGATAAAGATACAAATATTCACACATAACCATTAATTAAAACATAATTCATTTAAAATAAAACATTCGTCAATATCGATAGAGTGCATACCAGAGATTATGCACTGATATAATGGATAGTCTAACGATATACCAATCTAGTTAATCACAACATGTTCGATTTAAAACATGTTCGGTATACCCAAAGTTATTTAAAACATGTTTGATTTGATTGAAAATTATATAATAATGTTTAAATCGTTACAATTTTTGTTGAAAGTGCAACGAAATACTTTAGAACATCACCATTTAATGCAAAAATGCTTTGAATTCCTTGAAATATCTTCGCATTTGTCGAAAATAATATAACACGCATTAAAAAGCTACCATTTTTGCCAAAAATGCAATAAAATGCTCTCAAACATCAGTCTTCTATTTAAATGCATAAAAATGCCCCAAAATTATTTAAAACAGTTTGATTTGATCGAAAATAATATAACAAGATTTAAATTGTCACAATTTTTGTCGAAAGTGCAACGAAATACTTTAAAACATCATCATTTAATGTAAAAATGCCATAAACACCATGAAATGGTGATGTTTGGAAGCACCTTATACAGTTTTTTTGCCAAAAAAGACATGTTTCAAGGCATTTTATAGTATTTTTGCATTAAACGATGGTGTCCTTGTAACACTCCTATATTTAAAATTAACCACATAACATAAAATTTTGAATTTTTTTTTTAAAGTATAAAAATATATATGATAGATACTTTTGTTGCGATGATAAATATATTAATATTCACACATAACTATTAATTAAAATATAATCCATTTAAAATAAAACATTTATCAATATCGATAGAGTGCATACAAGGGATTATGCACTGATATAATGGATAACCCAATAGTATACTGATATGGTATACCCCTACATACACACACACAGTTATATTTAGTTATGCAATCATATACTATCTAAGTATGGTACTAATTATGATCATACTATTATTTTCACCCAATGCACATATTGAGTATTATTCTTAGTATTGATGCATACACAAGCAACTATTTTTAGGATGTAGTATGCCATTTGGTAGTACACACCCTATCTAAAAATAATAATCATCTAAGTGTATATATATATATATATATATATTATTTTGGCTATAAATGTGTTCATTGACTTAAATTGAATATATATTTAGTGCACACCTTATCTAAAAATAATAATCATCTAAGTGTGTGTATATAATATATATATATATATATATATATATACAGAAGTTGAATATGTATAATATCCTAATTACACACATAGTCTATAGTATGTAATCCAAAAATACAAGTTCAGCGTGCCAACTTATATATACATGCATATACAAAATTACACATTACCACTAAAAAGACACTCATCACAGAGATACTAGCTTTGCTAATGCGTCGAATAGCTCGTATCCATATCCCTTTACTCTACATTACCTGTAAACCACAATCCATAAATGATGAATAAAACATCTTAGTAAGAAAACATAACATTTTAGTATAGAATTTGTTCCTCTATCACATACGCTATGCGATATTAACGGCGTAGAGGCTATTAAATCCATATTGCCTTGATTATAATTTGATGATACAAATAACACTTTGACTATACAATCCGTATCACTATTCATATAATGTTCACAATTACTACATGAAATGCAGATAAGTCTATATGCATTTTGGAATCAATATCATATGACATTTTTGACAAATTATCGACAAATATTTGACCGGTCATGTTAAGATAGTTATGGATCGTGACCACAAAGTAAATCTGCACAACCTTCATCCATTTACACCACTTGTCTATTGGGTTGAGCGTATATTTTACTTATAATCGATCACATAACCTGGTTATAACTAAACCAACGGGTGTGAAGGGTATCTGAATATCCAGATTCATAACTAATGCAACCATACCTTTAATACCACATAACCCAAAGCCATGCATTCATTTCCAAAAATCATTGTACACCCAAACGCATGCAAAATGAATACCATATGAAACCAAAATCATGCATTCATTTCCAAAAAAATGTCAAAGAGGTTTATCCAACTTAATATTTTTAAAAATTACACTCTTATCCAATAACTTTTCAAAACTTATATTTAACTCCCAAAAAAATTATGAGACTATCTAAACTATTTTTAGATTCTTACATTTTAGTCCATCAATTTTAAACCGCACAGAATTTTTAGATTTCTTGTGAAAAGATCATTTTATCCCTATTATTTAAAATGTATCATTTTGGTCTTTTTTCATCATTTCTAGAGAAATTCACATCCAAATTCAATTATGCTTTTTTCTACATCTTATTTACACTATTTAAAATATTTTTGATTGGTTAGTTTCTAGCAGAATCTTTTTGCTCCCTTGCAAAATGATCATTTTGCCCTTTTTGGCAAAATTACCCTTTTTAGGCAAAAATGCGATTCTTGTTGTTTTGGGTGATTGAATTCTGGCAGAGTTCTTTCGACTTTTATCGTAATGACCCTTTTGCACTTTATATCTCCGACTTCACAAAAATATACTAAATGTATCTCAAATTGAAATTAAACTAACCAACATGATATTTATGAAATTCTAAGACTTTTCATATGATTAAAACCCACTTTGACCATAATTTTGAGTAAAAAAAATATTTTGCCCTTACTTGACAAAATGACCTATTTATGCGATTTTTATCTAGTTTCCTTCCAATGAACTTCATAAAATATTTTCAAGGACAAGAAATAATAAAATTAGGGTTTACTTGTATCTGGATGTCACAAAAACGCTATCAAATATCACAATCTTATTTTTGAAATACATGAAAATATGCCAAATTTGTTTAACACATGTTCCACTGGATCGAAAATGATATAACAATATTTTAATCATCACAATTTTTGCCAAAAGTGCAACAAAATGCTTTGAAATATCACCATTGAATGCAAAAATGCTATAAACGCCTTGAAACATATTCGAATTTATCTAAAACGATATAACTTGCATTAAGAGGTCACCTTGCCAAAACTGCAATAAAATGCTCTCAAACATCACAGTCTTCTTTTGAAATGCATAAAAATGCGCCAAAATTATTGAAAACATGTTCGATTTGATTAAAAATGACATAACCATGTTTAAATCATCATAATTTTCCTTGAAAGTACAACAAAATGCTATAGAACATCACTATTTAATGCAAAAATGCTATTAACACCCTGAAATGTCTCTACATTTGTCGGAAACAATATAATGTGCATTAAAAAGACACCATTTTTGTAAAAAATGCAATAAAATGCTCTCAAACATCATAGTCCTCTTTTGAAATGCATAAAAATGTGCCAAAATTATTTAAAACATGTTTGATTTAATAAAAAATGATATAACAATGTTTAAATCATCATAATTTTTGCCGAAAGTGCAATGAAATGCTATAGAACATCACTGTTTAAGTAAAATGCTATAAACACCCTGAACATCTTCGCATTTGTCTGAAATGGTATAACGTGCATTAAGAAGTCACCATTTTTGTCAAAAATGCAATAAAACTCTCCCAAACATCACAGTTTTCTTTTGAAATGCATAAAAATGTGCCAAAATCATTTAAAACATGTTCGATTTGATTGAAAATGATATAACAATGTTTAAATCATCATAATTTTGGCTGAAAGTGCAACCAAATGCTTTAAAACATCATCATTTAAAGCAAAAATGCTATAAACGCTTGAAATATCTCTGCATTTGTCAGAAATGATATAACGTCATTAAAAAGCCACTATTTTTGCCAAAAATGCAATAAAATGCTCTCAAAAATCAGTTTTCTTTTAGAAATACATGAAAATGCGCTAAATTTTTTTAACACACGTTCAATTTAATAAAAAATGATATAAAAATGTTTAAATCGTCACAATTTTCGCAAAAAGTGCAATGAAATGCTTTAGAACACCTTTGTTTAATGAAAAATACTATAACTGCCTTGAAACATCTTTGCATTTGCCGCAAACAATATATCGTTCATTAAAAAGTCATTATTTTTGCCAAAAGTGAAATAAAATGCTCTTAAACATCAAGTCTTCTTTTGAAATGCATAAAAATGCTCCAAAATTATTGAAAAGATGTTCGATTTGATTGAAAATGATATAACAATGTTTAAATCATCATAATTTTTGTCAAAAGTGCAAAGAAATGCTTTGGATCGTCACTATTTAATACAAAAATGCTATAAGTGTCTTGAAACATCTTTGCATTTGCCTGAAATGATATAATGTACATTAAAATGTCACCATTTTTGCCAATAATGAAATAAAACGCTCTCAAACATCAAGTCTTCTTTGGAAATCCATGAAAATGCCCAACAACTATCGAAAACATGTTTGATTTGATCAAATATAATATAACAATGTTTAAATCATCTAAATTTTGGCCGAAAATGCAATGAAATGCTTTAGAATGTCACCGTTTAATGCAAAAATGCTATAAAAGCCCTAAAACATCTCCGCATTTTGCAGGAAATGATATAACGTGCATTTAAAAGTCACCATTTTTGCCAAAAATGCAATAAAACACTCTCAAGTATCACAATCTTTTTTTGAATGCATAAAAATGCGCCAAAATTATTTAAAACATGTTCAATTTGATGAAAACTGATATAACAATGTTTAAGTCATCACAATTTTGGCTGAAAGTGCAACAAAATGCTTTAGAATTTTCCCGTTTAATGCAAAAATGCCATAAACGCCCTAAAACATCCCCGCATTTGCCAAAAACGATATAATGTGCATTGAAAAGTCACTATTTTTGCCAAAAATGCAACAAAACGCTCTCAAACATCAAGTCATCTTTTGAAATGCATAAAAATGCTCAAAAATTATTGAAAATATGTTCGATTTGATCAAAAATGATATAACAATATCACAATTTTCGCCAAAAGTGTGAAGAAATGCTTTAGAATGTTGCCGTTTAATGTAAAATGCTATAAATGCCTTGAAACATCTCCGCATTTATTGGAAACGATATAACGTGCATTAAAAAGTCACTATTGTTGCCAAAAATGCAATAAAATGCTCTCAAACATCACAATCTTCTTTTGAAATACATGAAAATGCCTCAAAATTATTTAAAATATGTTCAATTTGATTGAAAATATTATATCAATGTTGAAATCATCATAATTTTTGCAAAAAATGCAACAAAATACTTTAGAACATCACCATTTAATGCAAAAATGCTAAAATACCCCGAAACATCTCCGCATTTACTGGAAACGATAAAATGTGGATTAAAAAGTAACCATTTCTGCCAAAAATGCAATAAAATGCTCTCAAACTTATAATCTTCTTTTGAAATGCATAAAGATGCCCCAAAATTATTGAAAACATGTTTGATTTAATCAAAAATAATATAACAATATTTAAATCATCACAATTTTTGCTGAAAATGCAATGAAATGCTTTAAAATGTCACCGTATAATGCAAAAATGCTATAAATGCCCTGAAACAGTCTCTACATTTGTCGAAAATGATATAACATGCATTGAAAAGTCACCATTTTTGGCAAAAAAATGCAATAAAACGCTCTCAAACATCAAGTCTTTTTTTGAAATACATAAAAATGCCCTAAAATTATTGAAAACATGTTCAATTTGATCGAAAATGATATAACAATGTTCAAATCATCACAAATTTTGCCGAAAGTGCAACAAAATGCTTTAGAACATCACCATTTAATGCAAAAATGCTATAAATGCCCTAAAATGGTCTCTGCATTTGTCGGAAATGATATAACATGCATTGAAAAGTCACCATTTTTGGCAAAAAATGCAATAAAACACTCAAACATCACAATCTTCTTTTCAAATGCATAAAAATGCCCCAAAATTATTTAAAACATGTTTGATTTTATCAAAAATGATCTAACAACATTTATATCATCACAATTTTCACCAAAAGTGCAATGAAATACTTTAGAATATCACCATTTAATGGAAAAAAGCTACTAATGCCCTGAAACATCTCCGAATTTACTGAAAATGATATAACGTGGATTAAAAAGTCATCATTTCTGCCAAAAATGCAATAAAAGGCTCTCAAATATCAAGACTTCTTTTGAAATGCATAAAAATACCCAAAATTATTTAAAACTTATTCGATTTGATAAAAAATGATATAACAATATTTAAATCATCTTAATTTTCGCCAAAAGTGCAATAAAATGGTTTAGAGCATCACCATTTATTGCAAAAATGCTAGAAACGCGCTTAAACATCTTCGCATTTGTCTGAAAGGATAAAGCATGTATTAAGAAGTCACCATTTTTGCCAAAAATGCAATAAAACACTCACAAACACCACAATCTTCTTTTGAAATGCATAAAAATGAACCAAAATTATTTAAAACATGTTCAATTTATCGAAAATGATATAACAATGTTGAAATCATCACAATTTTCATTGAAAGTGCAACAAAATACTTTATAAAATCACCATTTAATGAAAAAAAATGCTACAAATGCCCTGAAACATCTCCGTGTTTGCCAAAAATAATATAATAGGCATTAAAAAGTCACCATTTTTGCCAAAAATGTAATAAAATACTCAGAAACATCACAATCTTCTTTTGAAATGCATAAAAATGCCCCAAAATTATTTAAAACATGTTTGATTTGATCGAAAATGAAATAACAATGTTTAAGTCATCACAATTTTGGCCGAAAGTGCAACAAAATACTTTAGAACTTTTCCGTTTAATGCAAAAATGCTATAAACGCCCTAAAAGATCTCAACATTTGCCAAAAACAATATAATGTGCATTGAAAAGTCACGATTTTTGCCACAAATGCAACAAAACGTTGTAGAACAACACCATTTAATGCAAAAATGCTATAAATACCCTGAAACATCTTTGCATTTGTCTGCAATGATATAATGTGCATTAAAAAGTCACCATTTTTGCCAAAAATACAATAAAACACTCTCAAACATCACAATCTTCTTTTCAAATGCATAAAAATGCCCCAAAATTATTTAAAACATGCTTGATTTTATCAAAAATGATATAAAAATATTTATATCATCACAATTTTCGCCGAAAGTGCAATGAAATACTTTAGAATATCACCATTTAATGCAAAAAAGCTACTAATGCCCTGAAACATCTCTGAATTTACAGAAAACGATATAACGTTGATTAAAAAGTCATTATTTATGCCAAAAATGCAATAAAAGGCTCTCAAACATCAAGACTTCTTTTGAAATGCATAAAAATGCCCAAAATTATTTAAAACTTGTTCGATTTTGATCGAAAATGATATAACAATATTTAAATCATCATAATTTTCGCCAAAAGTGCAACAAACTGGTTTAGAGCATCACCATTTAATGCAAAAATGCTAGAAACGAGCTTAAACATCTTCGCATTTGTCTGAAAGAATAAAGCGTGCATCAAGAAGTCACTATTTTTGCCAAAAATGCAATCACTCACAAACACCACAATCTTCTTTTGAAATGCATAAAAATGAACCAAAATTATTTAAAACATGTTCAATTTATCTAAAACAATATAACAATGTTAAAATCATCACAATTTTCATCGAAAGTGCAACAAAATATTTTATAAAATCACCATTTAATGAAAAAATGCTACAAATGCCCTGAAACATCTCTGCGTTTGCCAAAAACAATGTAACAGGCATTAAAAAGTTACCATTTTTGCCAAAAATGCAATAAAACACTCTCAAGTATCACAATCTTCTTTTGAAATGCATAAAAAATGCCCCAAAATTATTTAAAACATGTTTGATTTGATCGAAAATGAAATAACAATGTTTAAGTCATCACAATTTTGGCCGAAAGTGCAACAAAATACTTTAGAACTTTCCCATTTAATGCAAAAATGCTATAAACACTTTAAAACATCTTCGCATTTGCCAAAAACGATATAATGTGCATTGAAAAGTCATCACTTTTACCAAAAATGCAATAAAATGCTCTCAAATATCACAATCTTCTTTTGAAATGCATAAAAATGCCCCCAAATTATTTAAAACATGTTCGATTTTATCCAAAATAATATAACAAAGTTTAAATCATCCCAATTTTTGCTAAAAATGCAACATGATGCTTAAGAATACCACTGTTTAATGTAAAAATGCTACAAATGCACTGAAACACCTTCACATTTGTTTGAAACGATATAACATGTGTTAAAAAGTCACCATTTTTACCAAAAATGCAATAAAATGCTCTCAAACATCACAATCTTCTTTTGTAATGCATAAAAATGACCTAAAATTATTTAAAACATGTTTGATTTGATCAAAAATGATATAATAATGATAAAATCATCACAATTTTTGCCAAAAGTGCAACAACATGCTTTAGAAAATCACCGTTTATTGCAAAAATGCTACAAATGCCTTGAAACATCTCCACATTTGCCAAAAACAATATAATATGCATTAAAAAGTCACTATTTTTGCCAAAAATGCAATAAAACACTCTCAAACATCACAATCCTGTTTTGAAATGCTCCAAAATTATTTAAAACATGTTCGATTTGATCGAAAAATGATATAACAATATTTATATAATCACAATTTTCGCTAAAAGTGCAATGAAAGGCTTTAGAACATCACCATTTACTACAAAAATGTGATGGATGCTCTGAAACATCTTCACATTTGTCTGAAACGATATAACGTGCATTAAAAAGTCACTATTTTTGCGAAAAATGTAATAAAACACTTCGAAACATCAGCGTTTTCTATTGAAATGCACAAAAATTATTTAAAACTATGTTCGATTTGGTTGAAAATGACATAACCATGTTTAAATCATCACAATTTTTGCCGATAGTACAACAAAATGCTTTAGAAAATCACCGTTTAATGCAAAAATGCAACAAATGCCTTTAAACATCTCTGCATTTGTTGAAAACAATATAACAAGCATTAAAAAGTCACATTTTTGTGCTAAAAATGCAATAAAACGCTCTTAAACACCATAATCTTCTTTTGAAATGTATAAAAATGATCTAAAATTATTTAAAACATGTTCAATTTGACCCAAAATAATATTACAATGATTAAATCATCAAAATTTTTGCCACAAGTGCAACCAAAAGCTTTAGAAAATCACTGTTTAATGCAAAAATGCTACAAATATCCTGAAACATCTTCTAATTTGTCTAAAATGATATAACGTGCATTAAAAAGTCACCATTCTTGCCAAAAATACAATAAAATGCTCTCAAACATCACAATCTTCTTTTGAAATGCATTAAATGCCCCAATATTATTTAAAACATGTTTGATTTCACCAAAAATAATCTAACAATGTTTAAATCATCACAATTTTTGCCAAAAATACAAAAAGATGCTATAGAATATCACCGTTTAATGCAAAAATGCTGCAAATGCCCTGAAACATCTTTGCATTTGTCTGAAACGATACAATGTGCATTAAAAATTCCCTATTTTTGCCAAAAATGCAATAAAACACTCTTAAACATCGCAATTTTCTTCTGAAATGCATAAAAATACCCCAAAATTATTTAAAACATTTTTGATTTGATCCAAAATAATATAACAATATTTAAATCATTACAATTTTTGCCAAAAATGTAACAAAATACTTTAGAACACCACTGTTTAATGCAAAAATGCTACAAATGCCCTGAAACATCTCCGTGTTTGCCAAATACAATATAATAGGCATTAAAAAATCATTATTTTTTCTAAAATGCAATAAAACACTCTTAAAAATCACAATCTTCTTTTGAAATACATAAAAATGCCCGAAAATTATTGAAAGCATGTTCTATTTGATCGAAAATGATATGATAATGTTTAAATCATCACAATTTTTGCCAAAAGTGCAACGAAATGCTTTAGAACATCACCGTTTAATGCTAAAATGCTATAAATGCCTTCAAACATATCTGAATTTATCGGAAATGATATAACGTGAATTAAAATGTCACCATTTCTACCAAAAATGCAATAAAAGGATCTCAAACATCAAGTTTTCTTTTAGAATGCATAAAAATGCCCCAAAAATTATTTAAAACATGTTCGATTTAATCAAAAATAATATAGCAATATTTAAATCATCATAATTTTCACCCAAAGTGCAACAAAATGCATTAGAACAACACCGTTTAATGCAAAAATGCTAGAAACGCACTGAAACATCTTTGCATTTGTCTGAGAGGATATAACGTGCATTAAAAGTCACTATTTTTGCCAAAAATGCAGTAAAACGCTGTCAAACACCACAATCTTCTTTTGAAATGCATAAAAATGCCCCAAAATTCTTTTAAACATGATCAGTTTGATCGAAAATGATATAACAATGTTGAAATCATCATAATTTTCGCCAAAAATGCAACAAAATGCTTTAGAACAATACCATGTAGTGCAAAAATGCTACAAATACCCTGAAACATCTTCGCATTTGTCTAAAACGATATAATGTGCATTAAAAAGTCATCATTTTTGCCAAAAATGCAATAAAGCACTCCCAAATATCACAATCTTCCATTAAAATGGACAAAAATGCCCTAAAATTATTTGAAACATGTTCGATTTGATCGAAAATGATATAACAATATTCATCACAATTATCGCTAAAAGTGCAATGAAATGCTTTTGAACATCACCATTTAATGCAAGAATGCTATAAATACCCTAAAACATCGTTGCATTTGTCTGAAATGATATAACATGCATTAAAAAGTCACCATTTTTGCCAAAAATGCAATAAAACACTCTCAAACATCACAATCTTCTTTTGAAATGCCTAAAAATAGCCCAAAATTATTTAAAACATGTTCGATTTAATTGAAAATGATATAACAACATTCAAATCGTCACAATTTTCATCAAAAACACAACAAAATACTCACCATTTAATGCAAAAATATTATAAACGCCCTGAAACATCTTCACTTTTGTCTGAAACGATATAACGTGCATTAAAAACTCACTATTTTTGCTAAAAATACAACAAAACAATCTCAAACACCGCAATCTTCTTTTGAAATGCATAAAAATGTTCCAAAATTATTTAAAACATGTTCGATTTGATCCAAAATAATATAAAAATGTTTAATCATCACAATTTTTGTCGAAAACACAATAAAATACTTTAGAACATCATCATTTAATGCGAAAATACTATAAACGCCCTGAAACATATTCACTTTTGTTTGAAACGATATAATGTGCATTAAAAAGTCACTATTTTTATCAAAAATGCAATAAAACGCTCTTAAACATCACAATCTTCTTTTGAAATGCATAAAAATGCCCAAATATTATTTAAAACATGTTCGATTTGATCGAAAATAATATAACAATGTTTAAATCATCATAATTTTTGCCAAAAATACAATAAGATGCTTTAGAACATCACTATTTAATGCAAAAATGCTACAAATGCCCTGAAACATCTTCGCATTTGTCCGAAACAATATAATGTGCATTAAAAATGCACTATTTTTGCCAAACGTGCAATAAAACTCTTTCAAACATCACAATCTTCTTTTGAAATGCATAAAAATACCCTAAAATTATTTAAAACATATTCGATTTGATCCAAAATAATATAAGAATGTTTAAATCATCACAATATTTGCCAAAAATGAAACAAAATGTTTTAGAACATCACCATTTAATGTAAAAATGCTAAAAATTATGCTGAAACATCTTTGCATTTGTCTGAAACAATATAACATACATTAAAAAGTTACCATTTTTGCTAAAAATGTAATAAAATGCTCTCAAACATCACAATCTTATTTCAAAATGCATGAAAAGGTCCCAAAATTATTTCAAACATGTTCGATTTGATCAAAAATGATATAACAAAGTTTAAATCATCACAATTTTTGCCAAAAATACAACAAAATGCTTTAGAACATCACTGTTTAATGTAAAAATGCTACAAATGCTCTGAAACATCTTTGCATTTATCTAAAACAATATAACGTGCATAAAGAAGTCACTATTTTTGCCAAAAGTGCAATAAAAGGCTTTCAAACATCACAATCTTCTTTTAAAATGCATAAAAATGCCCCAAAATTATTTAAAACATGTTTGATTTGGTCAAACATGATATAACAATGTTAGTTCATCACAATTGTTGGATTGAAATACTCATGACATGCATAAAATCAAAATTCGTGTTGATTGAAACATTTTTACAAACACATGATAAGCCAAATAATAATATATCATATATATGCATAAATGGGAAATTTTAGATGAGTTTTTGGTACTTACTTGATGAGCGATGTTGGAAAACCTTCAATTATGTCAAGTCTTCACAATCTATACCACCAAATGGACTTGGAGAAGTTTAACCAACTTAGGAGAAATTTAAGGTTTATGGCAAGTTTTTTTCTTAAGCAAAAATGGTAAAGTTCATATATATATATATATTTGAAAAATTTCATGCCTTTTCATTTTTGTCCTTACTTTTTAATTAAAGATAGATAGGTGACATAAATAAAATGATCATTATCATATAATTTTTATTTTATACATTTAAGCCCTTGGACTTAAATGCAAATATTTGGCTAATTTTTAACCAAAATGTAATTAAGTATATATACATAAGTCAATGTGTAATTATTCTATAATTGCACAATTTTATTTATGTATTCAAATAATTAATATTATCAATTTGATCACGTGATTTACAATAATTACATTTCCATACAAATCCAAGAAAATTTTTTAAACGCTTTAAAGAATTTATAAATATATATATATATCGAATATATATATATATATTTATTTCAACATAAATATTATCTCAAATGTTATTAATGTGACCATGTGGATTCATTGTAAAATAGCCATAAACTTATTTTGAATTTTTCGAGTTTATCGAACTATTCGATTGTTCAATGATTATAGTTAACATCTAATAATGTACCATAGCCCCTAATTTACAATGAACTCATACTTCATCATTTCCCATCTTAATTGTACATATCGTGTGAGTAAAGTTCTTTCATTGTCTAACCCCAATCAATTTAAGGTTCATAGTACGTCAAAACTTTTTATTGATAAAATTACAAACCATCAATCTATATGCGTTGAATTCGTCACCATAAATTTTTTTGTATGACATTTGATCATTATGGCCAGAGATTTATTTTTCAGCCATTTATCAATGTTCATCTGGGAACTTGAATTCGGATTAAGTTAGCGGAAACTCTGATCCTATGGTTATCAAGTCAATGAATCCCGTCTTGACCATTACACGTTTCTAAATATAAACAACACGCGATTAAACTAGCTTTATTATACAAGACGTGACTAGTCTCGTACTTATTCACCATATGAACCATGTGCCTCTATACCAGATTCATTAGTGATGCCTCAGATCAAAAGATAACGTAACACACTAGTATAATTATACGATAAATCATTGACTACTTACATTATCATATGATTTATCGTTATGTGTAATATTCAAATAAATAATTTTCTAACTATTTATTTCATACTAATATTTTAATAATATGACCATCACATTACCTGCACTAATATCATTTCATGATATTCACCGAAAATATTCAATACGCCTATTATGTGATATCATTGCCCAATCGATATCACTTTCGTAGGGAATGACTTTGATAATATCATTTAACTATTAAATGAATTATCTGGACAATTCACAAATATACTTTATTTATATGCATGACTAAATAAAAGAAATAATATATATTTGTGAATAAAAAATTCTTTCTTTTATTAATATATATATATAATATATGTACAAAATAAACATATCATTGAAACCGATAACACAAATGATTTCTAGGGTATACTTTAACAATTTCCCACTTGCCCTAAAGCCATTCGCTTTGGTATCTTATACCCATCTTTTCAAGATGTAGGTCCAGCTGCTTCTGTGTTATCGCTTTAGTTAGTGGGTCAGCCACATTATTCGCTGAAGATACTTTTTGGATTATAATTTCTCTAGCTTCAACAAACTCTCTTAAAATGTGATATTTACGCTGAATATGCTTAGATTTTTGGTATGCTCTTGATTCCTTCACTTGTGCAATAGCTCTAGTATTATCAAAGTACACAGTTATCGGATAACCTATGTTAGGAGCCATACCAAGCTCAGATATGAACTTTCGTATCTAAATAGCCTCTTTTGCTACTTTTGAAGAGATAATATATTCATATTCTTTTGTGAAGTCTACTATTGTAATTTGCTTGAAACTCTTCCAACTAATAACTTCTCCGTTGCATACAAAAATGAATGCTGAGATAGATTTTCTATCATCAACATCAACTAATAATCCGAGTCTGAGTATCCTTGAATGCTTAACTCTTGACATCCATAACTCATAATCAAATCCTTAGTCCTTCTCAAGTACTTAAAGATCGATTTCACAGTTGACTAATGTTTCTTTCCTAGATTAGCCTGATATCTGCTTGTAACACTTACGACATATGTTATATTAGGCCTTGTACATAATATTGCATAGATCAAACTACCTATTGCCATAGCATAAGGGATACTATGCATCCACTGTCGCTCTTTATCGATTTTTGAACCCATATCTTTAGAAAGATGAAGACCATGGATAAAGGGCAGGAGTCCTCTCTTAGGTTCTCCATGTTGAACTTCTTCAACATTCTTTCTATGTATAATTTCTAAGATAATCCAATTATCCTCTTCGCTCTATCTCTATATATGCGAACTCCAAGAACATAGGTCACCTCTCCCAAGTCTTTCATAGAGAAGTTTCTAGATAACCAAATTTTTACCTCAGTCATCATGTCAATATCATTGCCCATTAGTAAGATGTCACCCACATACAATATGAGGAACATAATAGCATGATTTTTAACCCATTTATAAATACAGGGTTTATCTGAATTTTTCACAAACTTGTACGATTTAATCACCTCATCAAGTCGCATATTCCAGCTCCTAGAAGCTTGCTTCAATCCACAAATGAATCGATACAATTTGTATACTTTATTTCTATCTACAGCGGATACAAAACCCATGGGTTGTTCTATGTAAATGTTTTCCTCAAGATACCCGTTGAGGAAAGTGGTTTTTACATCCATTTACTAGATCTCATAATCATGGTATGCTATAATGGCTAGCATATTCCGGATGGACTTAATCATAGCTACTAGTGAAAAGGTCTCCTCATAATCCAACCCTTGTTTTTGAGTATAACCGTTCACCACTAATCTAGCTTTATAGGTCTCTCTACCTTGCTATCCTTACCAATCTTTCTGTTGAAGATCCATTTACAACCAATATAAACTATTCCTTCTGGTAGATCCATAAATGTCTAAACTTGATTGGCATACATGGATTGAATTTTAGACTCCATTGCCTCTAGCCATTTCCCTGAATCTTTATCCAAGATAGCTTCCTCATAATTTCTAGGATCATCACCATGATCAATTTCTCCCACTAAGTTTTGATACTTTAAAAGATCTTCGAATTGGAATCAGTACTGAAGCCTACTGATTGAACGATCTGGCTATAGCAGTATCGGTCTAAGGCATTGAGGACTCTTCCTCAAGTTTAATATTTCTACCTGCATCACTTTCTTCTAAGAACTCATTCTCTAAAGAAATGTGCATTCCTACTAATTGATATTCTCTGATTAGAAGGGAAGTAGAAATAATATTCCAAATTATCTTTAGGATATCCAATAAACCGACCCTTTTTTTAATTTTTACTCTAACTTATCAGTGTTAACTAACTTAACATAAGCTTGGCAACCCCAAATTCTTATATAATTAAAGTTGGGTTTCTTACCATTTCATATCTCATACGGAGTCTTTTGGACTGATTTCGACAGGACATTGTTCAGGATATGCATAGTAATCTATAGGGCATAACCTACAAATACAAGGCAAATTCGTAAAGCTCATCATAGATCGCACCATATCTAATAAGGTACGATTCCTCCTTTTTGCTACACCATTAAGTTATGGCGTATAAGGAGTCAAGTGAAAAACTATTCTATTTTTTGTCAAGAATTCTCAAAATTTCGTACTCAAGTATTCACCTCCACAATCTAATCCCAAAGATTTAATATTCTTTCCCATTTGTTTTTCTACTTCATTCTTGAATTCCTTGAACTTTTCAAAGGATTTAGATTTGTATTTCATCAAATATATATACCCATAACATGACATATCATCAGTAAAGGTAATAAAATAGTCAAACCTTCTTCGAACTTGTTTACTAAATGGTCCACACATATCTGTATGTATAAGTTCCAGTAGTTTACTAACTTTATGCCCTTTACTCTTAAACGGCGATTTGGTCATTTTATCTCAAAGACATGACTCACAAGTTAGATAGGGTTATGAGCCCAATGGGCTTAAAATTTCACTTTCTTCAAACTGAATCATACGTTTTTCTCTAATATGACCTAATCTGTGATGCCACAAAATTTTTGGGTTTATCTCATTTTAAGCTCTTTTCTTGACAATAGATTTAACAAAGCCTGTGTTATATAGTTCAAGTATATACAAACCATTTGTATTTACTACTTTGCTAACCAATATATTTTTCAAATGTATCAAACATTCATTCCCATTAAACTGTACATTATAACCTAATTTACATAATACAAAGATAGAAATGATGTTCCTACTGGCCTTAGCAAAATACAACATAGATTCTAATATGAAAATGTGTCCAGTTGCTAGTCTAAGAAAGTATGATCCTCTGGCATCTGCAGCAACGATTGCTCTATTAGCCATTCTCAACATTATCTCATTTTTCTGCTATGTAGAACTATTTTGCATTACTTGTAATAAGACACATACATGAATTGTAGCTGTTGAATCGACTATCTATGATTGATTATTTGAAATAACATTTATTTCATAATCAATCATATAATAACTATACATACCTGATTTAGTCTTCTGAAGACTTTTTAGATATTGAGGACAATTCCTCTTTTAGTGTTCAGGCTTTCCATAATGGAAACAATTTCCTTGTCCTTGGCTTTCTCCCTTTTGGATTGGACTTTCTTAAAGTCCTTCTTCTTTGGACCAACTTTTGGCCCTTTTTTAGCTGGCTTCTTTGACTTCTTACTAGTCCTACTAGTTGAAGCCATATGGACATCCTCATGCCTTTTCCCTCTGTTCATTTGTCTGTAAAATTCTTGAAGCTCATTGAGCAACTCTATAAGAGTTCGCTCAATCTTGTTCAAATTATAATTAGTTATAAATAATTTATAACTAAAAAGAATGGACTGAGAATCAAGTTCACCTTGATGTGGTCAAGCATGATCACAGCATATTTATCCAGCTGACTAATATGATTTATCATCTTAATGACATTGTCATCTAGAGGCATTATCTCTTTGAGCCTCATATTGAAAATTATTACCATACAACTGTTATAGGGCGATAAAGATATCATAAGTAATATAAAATCTCTCATGTTGGGCTTGAAGCTTTCTATTCATGGACGCCAATATGTATTCCCAAACTTTTCGGTTATCATTGTGTCATCTCTTATATGCTTCATGTTTATCACGTGAAGCATTACTATTTATCTCAAGTGGAAGAGAAGCTTCCAAAATATAGCCAAGTTTTTCAAAATTCAGAACAATTATGGGATTTCTGACTTAATCATTAAAATTTTACCCCATCAGAATATTGTTGTCCAATATTCTTAAGAGAACATTGTTCGACATTTTATATGTATTATATTACAAATATGATAGACTGCAAGAAAAGAAAGTATCGATTGGTATCTTGTACATGTCTAAACAATTTGAATAATAACAATCAAACATTTTGAATGTTATAATACAATACTAATTAAATTAGCTCCCATTATTTAATTTGAATCATACACTCCCCACATTAGAACTCAAAAGTTTTGTTAAAGAATTTATATTTAGTAGGGAATCAAATTCTTGTCAAAATTAGTCAACCTCACATTTTATAATCTTGGTCGACTAATATCAATAAGTAGGAAACTCTTTCTTATTACATCTCATGTAAGGTATGATTCATTTTTCTTACCCTAACCTTAGACACCTCAAATTTTAAAATCTTGGTATCCTTAGCTAGTTAAATTCGAATCATTGTGCTTTCTCAAAATATACCTCTCATCTGAACCTCACATAATAGAAATTTTATACTATATACTCAAGTACCAATAACTAAATTCTATTATATTAATATTACACTCCTTACATTTTAGAATCTTAGAATACAATATTAAACTATAGAACTCGTTGTTATCCCACCATGGGAGGTATGGTTCCTTCATTTGTGCAATAGCTTTAGTATTGCCACACCAAGTTTAGATACAAACTTTTGCATCCAAATAGCATCTTTGGCTATTTCTAAAGCGGCAATATATTCAGTTTCTATTGTGGAGTCTGCTATTGTAGTTTGTTTGGAACTCTTCCAACTAATAACTCTTCCATTACATACAAAAATGAATGCTGAGATAGACTTTCTATCATCAATATTTCATTGAAAATCTGAGTCTAAGTATCCCTGAATGCTCAACTCTTGACATCCATAACTCAGAACCAAATCCTTAGTCCTTTCAAGTACTTAAGGATCGATTTCACAGCTGACCAATGTTTCTCCCCTGAATTAGCCCTGATATATATATATATATATATATATATATGTATACACACACGAAAGCTAGATGTGTATAATATTTTGGTTGCACACATAATCTATAGTATGTAACCTAAAAATACAAGTTTAGTGTACTGTAACACCCCAAATTCAGATATGCTCTTGAACTCCCACTCAATTTATTTATAGAATTTATAAAATTGAAGTAACAAAGGTAAAACCTAGGTTCAATTCCATGAAAAGAAAAAAATTGGCAATATGAACGCATTAGGGGTAAAATGGTTATTATGCTATGATGAGATGGGCAAAATGGATATTGAATGAGATGTTAACTTGTGAAATTAAATAAGTAACATTGAAAAAAAAAGACAAAATACCTAACCCTAAAATCGCAAAAATTACTATTTTGTCGAGAAAGAATAATTTTGTCAAAAATGACAAAATTGACAAATCGAAAAAGTTCAAAAGGGTAGAATGGAAATCTAATCACTTTGAAATCATTGAAATATTCTAAATAATATGTAGGAAGAAACTGAAACTTATTTTGTATGTAAATTCCCTTAGAAAAATAAAAAAGAATAAAAATGACCTTTTATGTTCGCTAAGGGTAAAATCGTTGTTTCAAAAAGAATCAAGGGATAAAGTGAGAGTTAAATTTATAGGTTAAGAAGGGAATAACTAAAAAATGAGAGGGATAAGTAGGTAAATGCTATGAGTACATATTGGTCATTGTATTGGAGAAACAAAGGGTAAAATTAGAAATGTGATATGTTTAATTTAATAAAAGGAAGAATAACTACTCCATTTCTCTCCATTTTGCCAAACCTCCCACCCTCTCTTTGTTTCTTATTCTTTCAAATTTCCAAGCCCAAATCTTAGAGAAATTAGGAAAATTTTAAGAAATTTCTTTAGGAAAAATGGAAGAAGGTTTGGAAAGCTTTCAGGTAAGAATCTTCAAGTTTTATGTCTTTTAAGTTTTTGTGATGTAGAAAAATTGATGTAGAATGGTGGTTTTGTGTAGAAAGAAGAAGGAAGATATTAAAGAAATAAGGAACAATAAATTTTGGTGAATAAAGCTAAGGTTTTCATAATTTTTCGTATAGTAAAAATTAGAATTTTCATAAATAATTATGTTATTGCAATTGGATGATGAAATTGAGAT
Source organism: Khaya senegalensis (assembly GCA_032402905.1). Taxonomy (NCBI): domain Eukaryota; kingdom Viridiplantae; phylum Streptophyta; class Magnoliopsida; order Sapindales; family Meliaceae; genus Khaya; species Khaya senegalensis. The sequence goes on along the minus strand of CP135548.1, from coordinate 1,225,167 downwards.
GATATTTAGCATAAATTTATGTAGAATTTGCAAGTATGAAGTTTGGATTCTAAGGAGAAAAATTTAACCATTTAGGAAATTTTAGAAAAAATGTATGTTTGGATGAAATTAGCAAAATAAAATGTTGTATGCATGAAATTTAAAATTCAGCCATATAAGGAATGTTAGGGAGAAATGTTTACTTTGATGCATTTGATTCATTATAGGTATATAAATATGTTAAGGAAGTATATTAGGATGAAAATAGTACAATAAGATTATGTATGCGTGAATAGAAAATTCTGCCAAATTAAGATGAGAAAAAAAAAATTATTTATGTGTTATATTTTGGATTGGTTATATGTATGAAAATATGGTTGGAGTATGAAGTGAGGAGAATTTTGTATGAAATCATTATGTAGATAATTTGGTCCTATTGAATTGTATTATGAAAATTTAGTGTAGTAAATGGAAATTATCTGTTTAAAGTTCAAGTATGACGGAGTATTGTATAATACTGCTAGTTAAGTTCTAATAACAGATATTTAGACCTCATTAACATACAATGCTAAATTAGGTATTTCAAAATATCTTTACGGTGTTGTATGTTCTAGCCATAATATGTATATATGTATATATGTATATGTATATGTATATGTGCATATATATATATATATATATATGGGTATGAGTTTTATAAAAGAAATTGATTGTTATGATGAATATGAAAAAATGATTTCATAGTGATAAATGATGAATCCTAGATGAAATGTGAAATATTTACTTTAAATATTGTGATGAATAAGCTTTATGAATAAACTTGAATAAATGGTTATATATTATATATATTTATCATACATTCATGATAAATAAAGAATCATGGGTTGATCTAAGTGACCATAGGTTGGGCTCTATCCGAAGGGTTTATGGGTTGGTTTAAGTGACCATAGGCTGGACTTTATCCTTACCTCACACTAGATATGGTCTTATGTGGACAATATCAGGGAGATGAGGATTGTGAAAGTATGATGTGACCATTAATTAAAAATGCATTAGCCATGATTAATCATAGAAAGAAAGAAAATAAAAATGAATGATATTTCAATGAAAAATGTGAAAATTTTCCAAATTAGCATATTATGGTGCATAATTGTGTGATTATGAATATATATGCATAATTACTTATGTTGATGTATGTATGAATATGCTTATGAATAAGGAAATATACCACTTATAGGCATAAGGACTGACTTAGAGCAAAAAGATCATTATCTGAGAATTATGTTTATCTTACTGAGCAATCTTGATTGCCCACCCCAATGAGTTTTATTTTTTTTCAAGTAAGGGAAAATACTCAGAGCTTGAAAGTACATTTGAAGCATAGCACGCAAGGAAAAGAAAACAAAAGGGGGCATGGGTTTATAATTTTGGTTTGTTTGTAAATTTACATATATAAGTGTTTATATGTTTTTAACAAACTATTTTATGGTAAATATATGTTAAAATGAAAAATTTAGTTTAATAAATATATTTTGTTTCATATTTGGATTTATATCCTTGAATGGTGGTAATAGTTGAAAAAAATATTATTGGAAGCGTCAAATCTTTTTTTACAGGTAGTGGAACTCAAATTATATAACTGAAGTATTGCAAAAATTTCTTAAAAAGAAAAAAAAAATTTCAAACTTTTGGGATTTCAAAAGAGCAAAGACTTTTAGGCAGGGTTCTTCTAAAAGATCTTGTGAGACTTGTCACAGAGCGAAGAAATGCTAACCTAAGAAGACATGGCTTACATTGTAGGAGATATGTTCATATGAATTTGAAGCCATGAAGTCTCAAAAGGATTGAAATTCAAGCTTTGAAAGGATTGCAAGTTTATGGCAAAAGAGTAAACCAGCATAAATTAGTAACTCATAGGTTATATTGGAATAGAAAGTATTACAATACTGATAATTCTAAGAGATACTGGTTAGTGAGAACCAGTGAAGCTTCCATGGAAGAGGCTAGCACTAGCATGAGTAGTGATTCGAAACTGGCTAGAATACTAGATCCTTTCCCCATAAAAAGGAAGGATCTTTTTACGCAAATGCCTAACGAACAAAAGTTTTGATCACATAAAAAAATTTAAAACTTTATAAATATCATGTTGGTAAGTTTAATTTTAATTCGAGACGCAGTTAGTGTATTTTTGCAAAGTCGGGAACAGAAAGGGTAAAATCATTATTTTGATAAAATTTTGATTGACCAAGTTAGATGTTGAGGATGTAAATTAGTATGATAGAGAGTGTTAGAAGAAAAGATAGATTTTATAACCTTAGGAATGCCAAAATTACTATTTTGGACAAAAAGGGATAATTTTAATAAAAAGGGCAAAATGGTCATTATGTTAAGAGTCGGAAGGACTCCGCCAGATTTCAATCACCTAGAACTCTTGTAAATATTGTAAATAAGATGTAGGAAAAAGTAGAATTGAATTTGAATGTGAATTTCTCTAGAAATGATGAAAATGGATCAAAATGACCAATTTTCTTTATTATGGCAAAATAGTCTTTTCACAAGAAAATTTGAAGAAAAAGTGATGACTAAAACTGATGGACTAAAGTGAAAGAATATAAAAATAACTTGGGTAGTCTCATAATTTTGTTGGGAATTAAATGCAAATTTTAAAAAGGTATTGGGTAAGAATGTAATTTTTAAAAATATGAATTTGGATAAAATTGTTTGACTTTTCAAAATTAAAGCAAATTAACTTCTTTGTTCTCCCTTGCCGTGATTTATTCCTTTCTTTCTCTTCCAATTTTTTTTTAAAAAAATTAAGTAAAATCTCACAATTTGCTCGATTAAACATGTTACCGCAAAGGAAAAAATTATTTTACGCATCAAGAGTTTTAATTTGACGGTAAAAGTTCTTGATTTCACTAAATTTCAATTTATGGATTTATTGAAAAGTGGTTTTGATGGTAGTTTTATGGTTTTAAATGGTGATTTAGGTGATTTTACGATATTATGAGGCTCACTTAAGCATTTGGCATATTTTAAAGGTAAGAAAATGTAATTTTCTTTTATAAAATTTGTGATTGGTGGCTGATTTGTGTAGGAATAGATTTGGGGATAGTGTTTAGATGAGATTGGGTATAAAATAATGTGTAAAATGAAAGAAAATTAGAAAGACGGGTAAAATGATAAATTTAGGTACTGTTTATTGAGCCTCTAAATAATTAATTTTAATATTTTATGGTATGTTTTAATGTGTATAGGTGTATTAGGGAACGAATGAAATTAGTAGGAATTGATTTGGATGATTAAAATGGAAGAAAAATGGGAAAAGGGTAGAATAGAAATTTTAACTACTATTCAATGACCTTAATTGTTATTTTTGCAGTATATTTATATGTTTAAAAGTGTGTTGTGAAACATTAAAAATAGTAACATTTGAGTTGGATGGACAAAATGAGAAAAATTGAAGATAGGGTAAAATAATAATTTTGGTTACTATTGTGAAGATTTAGAAGTGTTTTAATGTGCTATGTATGTATAATGCTTTATATAGTTATTGGAATGTGTAAAAGAATTGTTATTATGGTCGTGTGATTGGAGCGTGATTAACATAACCTAAAACATGTTGGTTGTAGTATTCTTGACGTTGCATGTTGGTTGTCATAATAATTATAGTAGTTATAATTATTATGTAAATTTTGTTTATTAGTAAATGATGCGTTAATGTGGTTATCTATTAACGTTGGATAATTATGCGATATATTTATCGTGATGGTGAAAATTGTAATTATGATAAATAAATCCCAGTGAATCTGGTAGACTGGATATTTGCGAGTGTATGTGATTATAGAAGTATTATGAATTTTTGGTTAAGTATCACTATCTGTAAGTTAATTATACATTCATTATGTTAACCAATTTAATATGAGCATGAAAATCGAGATGTGGATACTATTTATCATTTCAGTGTGTATAGGTGTGTGCATCTGTGGTATTCATTGTACATAGTTTGACTATACAGTGGTTTTCAAAAAATGAATGCATAGTTTTAGGTCATGTGGTATTAATTGTATGGTTACATTAGTTATAGATCTAGATATTTAGATACCTTTCATACCTGCTAGTTTGGTTATAGCCAGATTATATGATCGATCATATGTAAAATATACACTCAGCTCGATAGACGAGTAATGTGAATAGATAAGGGTTAGGTGGATTTACTCTGTAATCACAATCTATAACTGTATTAATATGACCGATTGTATATTTGTTGGTAATTTGTTGAAAATGTCATGTGATATTAATTCTGAAATGTATATAGACTTATTTGCATTTTATACAATAACTATGAGCATTATGTGGATACTGATACAGAGTATATGGTTAGAGTTTATTTATATTGTTAGATAATGTTAAGGCGATATGGGTTCAATAGCCTTTACGCCATCAGTATCGTATAGTGTATATGGCAGAGTAATGAATTTTGTACTAGAATATTATGCTTCCTTACTAAATTGTTTTGCTTACCCTTTGTGGATTGTGATTTTATAGATAATATGGTGCCATGGGATATAGATGCGAACTCTTCGAGGCATCAGCAAGGCTAGCATCTCGATGATGAGGGTATTTTTGGTGTTAATACATAATTATGCATATGTATATATATATATATACATGTTGGTATAGTGAACTTGTATTTTTGGATTACATATTATATATATAGATCAATTATTTTGGTTATAAAAGTGTTCTTTAGCTTAAATTAAATTTAAGTTGTTTCTTAATAGTTGATCCATGATATATAAATATATTTATATATATATATATAAATATTTATACGATTATTGTTTTTAAATAGGGTGCGCACTACTAAGTAGCATGTTACATCCTAAAGGTAGTTATGTGTGTATGCATCAACACTAAGGACAGTATTCAATATGTGCATTGGGTGAAAATAATAGTATAAGCATAATTAGTAGCATAGTTAGGTAGTATGTGACTGCATAATTAGATATAAGTGTGTGCGTGTGTGTAAAGGTATACCACATGGGTGTACTGTTGGGTTATCTATTATATCAATGCATAACCTTTGGTACACACTCTATCGATATTGCCGAATATTTTATTTAAAATGGATTAAGTTTTAATTAATGGTTATGCGTGGATATCTATATATCTTTATGTTTTTTAAAAAAAAAAAATCAGATTTTATCTTGTGTGGTTGATTTTAAATACATGCATATGTATTAAAATGCCTTATCGTCTCGAAACTGCATCTGGACTCTATGGCTATAAGGATTTTATTGTTTTATTACCTGTATAAGGATATAAGTGAGTGAACAATTAGCAACAGCTCTATTTATTGTGTGAAGATGTGAGGTACTTATTCTGGACGTTACCGAGCACGAGGACGAGGATAGGCCCGTGATGTAGGGGTAACCCCGAGTGTTGGTCGAAAGCAAGGAGTCCTTTAAGAGGTTGGTGAGACATCTAACCGTTGGAGGTAACTGGTGTACTGGTTAATGAGGCTTTATTATAGGGTATGATTGATCGAGCAGTGAGAGAGGCGCTTGATAGGCGTACCTTTAGAAGTTCGGATAGGCCTGTGGCTGCAGAAATACAGGTTGTTACCCCGGGTACGGGTAGAAAGAGTGCGGGAGCAGAGGAAGTTGTTCATGCAATTCAGACTGCTCTGGCTAGTTTAGGATCGATCTATAGTTTACCCAGCAAGCATTCTTCTCGGGAGTTCAAAGGTACTGCAGACCCCGTAGTTGTGGAGGAGTGGATTAGATCGGTGGAGACAGCTATGGATTTATTTTTGATGACCGACTGGGATAAGGTCCAGTATGCTAATTATCTATTTAAGGGTGATGCCAGGAGTTGGTGGGATCTAGTTAAAGAGACCCAGGATATTACATTACTTTCATGGACAGAGTTTAAGAATATCTTCCACTCACAGTATAGGACTGAGGATGTGGTAGCTGCGAAAGTGTAAGAGTTTATTATATTGCAGTAGGGTGCCATGTCAATTAAAGAATATTTTGCCCGATTTAATGCTTTGGCGATCTTTGCGTCGGGGATGGTGAGCACCTAGGTGATGTGGCGAGATAGATTTCTTCAAGGATTGAATCATACATAGCTGTATATGTGATGATTGGTCCGCAGCCTCCACAGACTTATGGTGAGGCCTTGGATAGGGCTTTTAGGATGGATGTCTATGCAAATAAGGTGCTACAAAAAGTACTGCAGACAATAGCTGCAGTGCCGGCTAAACCACCTCATACCAGTATACCGTAGAGAGGTAGATCCTAAATACAGAGTTTTCAAGGTAGGAAGAGATTCCCACCCCGAGGTAGTCAAAAATAGGGATGAGATAAGAGACAGAGGACAAGTGGTCCGTCACAAGAGGGTTTTTCACAGTGTCAGAGGTGTGGCAGATTTCATGTAGGCGAGTGCTAATATAGGGGCTGGCAGGTAATATGTTATAAATGTGGAAAGTCGGGCCATATTAAGAGGGATTGTCGGGTTTAGATGAGTCAGACCACAGTACACCCTCCAGCACAACCTATTCCAGCCCCACCCTACCCTTATAAAGTGTAGGTGGATCTTAGGCATGAGTATTCATTATAACCCAGAGTCAGGTTGAGGCTAGCCTATCAACAGTAACTGGTCAGATCTTATTTCATTCTACTCCTCTGTATGCTTTGATAGATTTTCAGGCTACTCATTCATTTATCTCATTTGCTATAATTGAGAAAATGAGTTTAAAAGCTATTAAGCCATTGTATCCTATTATAGTAGAGATGCCCGACGAAAAATGGGTAGAGATTAAAATGATTTTACCAAATGAGAATATTGTTATCTAGGGTAGAGAGTTAGATGTAAATATGATTGTGTTGCATATGCCTAATTTTGACATTATCTTAGGCATGGATTTCTTAGAAAGATACAATGTGGAGATTGATTATAGAAAGAAATGAGCCCGATTTCAGTTAGAGAATGGGGATAAATTTAGTTTCGGCAAAGGTCAACAACTTAGCATGATGATTAGTAACATGCAAGCTAGTCGTCTTTTAAGGAAATGATGTATAGGGCACCTAGCTTATGTAGTGCACAATAGTGCGACATTGAGCCTGAGATAGCGGATATTCTCATAGTACGTGAGTGAGTTCGTTGTGATACCGTTTGAAGTGACTAATGCACTAGTAGTTTTTATGGATTTGATGAATCGAGTATTCCACGATTGCTTGGATAGATTCATGGTGGTATTCATTGACAATATTTTGGTGTATTCTTGATCTCGGGAAGAACATGAACAACATCTTAGGTCTACGCTACAGCAGTTGTGAGAGAAGCAGTTGTATACCACTTACGAAGTTGACGAGATAAGTGGTAAGATTTTAGTGGACTGATACTTGTGAGGAAAGTCTCCAAGACCTAAAGAAACGACTGACAACTACTCCCATCCTTATTTTATTGGAGGAGGGAGTAGAGTATGATTTGTATTGTGATGCTTCTTATCATAGTTTAAACTCTGTGTTAATGCAGCAAGGGAAAGTAATAGCATATATCTCACGACAATTGAAAGATTATGAGACACGCTACCCTACGCATGATTTGGAGTTAGCAGTTGTGGTTTTTACACTAAAGATTTGGCAGCATTATCTCTATAGGGTCAAGTGTAATGTATATACGGATTATAAGAGCCTGAAGTACTTCTTCACACAAAAGGACCTAAATATATGGCAGCATAGGTGGTTAGAATTGATAATAGACTACAACTGTGATATTAGATACAACCATGAGAAGGCTAATGTAGTGGCAGACGCTTTGAGTGGGAAGATCTCTATAGCTCATTCTAGTGTCCAGATGGGATCACTTTAGGAAGTTATGGATGACAACTTCGAGATTATAGTAGGGAGATTGGCAGGATTGAGTATTTAGCCCACCGTATTTGAGAAAATTCAAGAAAGACAATTTGGTGATCCCTGGTGCTAGGAGATGATACAGTAGGTTAGAGAAGGTCAAGAGATCGATTTTTAGATGCTCAAAGATATTCTTTGATTTAGAGGTCGTATATGTGTGCCAACAAACTTGGAGTTAAGAAGACAAATTTTGAGTGAGGCACATGAGACACTTTACACTTTGCACCCTGGTAGTGTAAAGATGTACCATGATTTGAAAAAAAGTTTTTGGTGACACGGGATGAAAAAAGATATTGGAGAGTTTGTTGCGTGGTGTCTGATATGCCAACAACTTAAAGTCGAGCATCAGAGACCCTCTGGGTTACTACATCCACTTAGCATCCTTAAGTGAAAATGGGAGAATATTTTCATGGATTTTATAGTTGGACTGCTAAGAGTGCAGAAAGGATATGATGCTATTTGGGGAGTAGTAAATAGATTGATGAAAATAGCTCACTTTATTACAATAAGTAGTACGACTACTAAACAGTTGGCTCAGTTGTATGTACGAAAAATAGTGAGATTACATAGTATCATTTTGGTTACTATTGTGGAGATTTAGAAGTGTTTTGATGTGTTATGTATGTATACTGCTTTATATAGTTGTTGGAATGTGTAAAAGAATTTTATTATGGCCGTATAATTGGAGCATGATTAATAAAACTTAGAATAGGTTGTAGTATTCCTGACGTTGCATATTGGTTGTCATAATAATTATAGTAGTTTTAATTATTATGTAAATTTTTTTTATTAGTAAGTGATGCGTTAATATGGTTATCCATTAACGTTAGATAGTTATGCAATATATTTATCATGATGGTGAAAATTATAATTGTGATGAATAAATTTCAGTAAATCTGGTAAACTGGGTATTTGCGAGTGTATGTGATTATAGAAGTGTTATGAATTTTTGTTTAAGTATCACTATTTACAAGTGCATTATACATTTATTATATGAACGAATTTCATATGTACATGAAAATCGAGATGTGGACACTGTTTATCATTTCAGTATGTATAGTTGTGCATATGTGGTATTCATTGTGCATGGTTTAAGGGTACAATGATTTTCGAAAAATGAATGCATGGCTTTGGGTCATGTGGTATTAATTGTATGGCTTTATTAGTTATGGATTCGAATATTCAAATACCCTTTACCCTTGTTGGCTGGTTATAACCAAATTATATGATCGATCATATGTAAAATATACGCTCAACCCGATAGACAAGTGTGAATGGATGAGGATTGGGCGGATTTACTTTGTGGCCACGATCCATAATTGTGTTCGGTTGTATATATATATGTATTAATTATTTTGTTTATAAATGTATTCCTTAGCTTAAATTAAATTTAAGTTGTTTCCTAATACTTGATCCATGACATATATATATTATTATTGTTTTTAGATAGGGTGTGCACTATCAAGTGGCATGTTATATCTTAAAAGTGGTTGTGTGTACATGCTTCAGTACTAAGGACAGTACTCAATATGTTTATTGGGTGAAAATAATAGTATGAGCATAATTAGTAACATACTTAGGTAGTATGTGATTACATAATTAGATATAAGTGTGTGCGTGTGTGTAAGGGTATACCACATCGGTGTATTGTTGGGTTATCCATTATTTCAATACATAATCTCTGGTATGCACTCTATCGATATTGTCAAATATTTTATTTAAAATTGATTGTATTTTAATTAATGGTTATGTGTGGATATATATATATATATATATTAACCGCGATGGTGTAAAAAGTGTGTTGTGTAATGTTAAGATGTATATACACCTGTTGTGTATGTTATGACTTAATGTATATCTCTTGGTGTGATGTGGAATGTTTACTACGGAATGTGCACTATGAATTATGCGATATGCAATGTTGTTTATGAGATTTTAAAATTATTGTTATTAAATGGTTAAAGATACGAGGAACCAGATCTGGAAGAGGTAAAGGAAATGGAGTTTCCCAGAGAGTGGGAGAGACTTCTAATCTTCCTTAAATGAATGGGACTGTATTGGATGAGGTTGGAATCTGAAATCTCATCTAGCAGGTGTTAAGGGAAAATAAAGTAAGACCGACACTTGAAAGTACTACTGAACCAATAATAGAACTTCCAACGAATGTTCCAAGCACTGGAGGTAATGCAGCTAGTGCGAAAACATCGATAGTAGTGCAGACTAGGCTGGGTTATCAAGCCAACATGCACCCCAAGAATTTTGGGGTATAACTGACTCGGTAGTGGCAGATAAATGGATTAAAACAGTGGAGAATGCTATGGAGCTATTTACAATGTCTAACCGAAAAAAAGAGAGGTATGCTAGTTTCCTGTTTAAAGGGGATGCAAGAATTTGGTAGGAACTAGTGAAGGAGACTTAGGATGTAACTGTTATGACTTGGATAGAGTTCAATGGAGTATTTGAGTCTCATTACAGAATTGAGGAGGTGGTAGTTGTTAAGATTCAAGAGTTTATCTCTTTACAACAAGGGGGAATGTTAATCAAGTACTCTACCAGATTTAATGCCTTGGCTAACTTTGCACTAGGAATGGTGAGTACTCCACAGCTACGGTGAGATCAATTTATGAAAGGGTTTAGACAAGATATCGCCGTACATGTTATATTGGGCCCTCAATAGATGGGGGCCTACTCTTTGTAACAACTGCTACTATTTTAGTCTCTATTCTAGTATTAGGTAACAACTAGTTCGGGAGGAGCTAGTGCAGTAGTAGGTACTGAGAAATTCTCAGGAATTAACTCTCCTAAGGTTTCCCGTACCACTTACTGAATCATATTTCTAAGTTCAGCTGCATTTATAATAATTTCTTTCAATTATGGTGAAGCATAAGTTTTTGCCCTCTCATGAGGGGCACTAGTTCCTCTACCTCTCCCCTGTCCTCTTATAAAGCGTTAACCTTGTATTTTACTTAACAATACCACATACATGATTATATAACTATCACACTCATTCTGTACGACATATACTATTTAATTCATACCATGACATCCTCAACATACACATGTACAAATAAAATGACACATGCTAGAATATATCAGTAAATAAACCACATTGAGGTAAAATAGACATTATACTCACATTTTGTATAAACAAGAAGAAGTTTCGTTGCACACAATTGTATTATATAATACAACAAAATTTATACATTGTTTATCAATAATATATATATATACAATAATACTTTTTCTTATTTATAATATACACACACTATTTTATCACATTGGATCCTAGACTATCTCTACTCATCTCTTGAAGATAAGTGACTTGTAGAATCCATCTCTACGTTAGGATGAGTGTGCTGGATATATCTGTCTATGTAGTATATGCGGGGGACTCAAAATCTATAAGATACAGAGTAGAGTCTATTTCTATGGAACACTCTGAGGGGTTAGTGTCTGTATAATAATTAGTCTGGTCAACCTCACTATTAGAAGGATTTGGAAGATGCTCGGATGGATCACTCTTGGTACTGGAGGAATCTGGTGCAGGGGAATATGTGTTGGGGAATAAATGTGAGCTCTCAGACAAATCGATCTCTATGGCCAAATCAGATGGTTCACTACCACTAGGAGAAAACCATAACTCCGGTGACTCGGGTCTAGAAGCTACAAGAAATGGGGGTGCATACATGGTGAGCTGAACAGAAAATGGGTCCACCACTCTCGGGAGATAAGGATCTAACCCTCTCATTGATACCTTTGGGTCAGTAATAACCCCTTACGTTAGAAGGAAATCTAAAATCCTAAGTGAAGAAGAGGTATTAAACTCCCCTATGGTAGAGGCAGTGGCCTTATCATATCTTCTCCTAATTGGGGCTACTCTCTATTGTCTTTTAGGGCGATACCTCCTCCTTTTTCTTCTAATCCAACAAACCCTACAAATAACTAATTTATTCTCATTAACGTCATTCCCATAAACATTCATACCTTTTAGGGCATTTATTTCTCTCTGTTCGGTGGCTCCAGGACCCGAATCCATATGTGAGTATAAAGTATTCTGATTCTTCACCTCCCTTCTAATCTTTTTGTTCTCCTTCAAAATAACTAATCTCTCTAGGTCCCTTACCATGACTCCGCAAAACATAGTATTCTCCTGTCAATTGACAAAAGACTAGGAATCGAATCTTGGTCTAGGTGTAGACATACCTACAAGTATATAAAATAATCTCATAAAATATATATAATGCTATAACTTACACAAGTACCAAAGTAAAATTACATACTTATAGCAGTCGGCTCCGGGAAACATCGACATAACACATCATAACAAAATAATTTTTTTTATTTAAATATCTATACTCTTCCATAACTTTTTCAGAAAAATTCGCTCTAATACCAATTTGTGAGAATCTCATACCCATTTAAACAATAAATAATGACTTCTAAACATGTATATAAAAAAAAAAAGTTAATTTTTTTTTTATAATCGAAGTAAGCATTTATCACAATTCAACATATATACTTATTTACAATATGTACAATACATTTAAAATATGATTTATAATAAAAGTATAATTATTTCAGCAATAAAAATCTTGTATGCCTAACTCTCTTGACAAGTTATTATCCTAATTTGCTCGGTTTCGCTGTCCTAATAGTTATACTTAAAAATCATTTTAACCACAAAGTGAATAATTTAGAATTAGTTAGTAAGAAATACAAAACCTAATAAAACAATTTAACAAATCACAATATTCTAATCATACAAATAATAATTAATCAAGACAACAACATATCCCATATATCTAACACTATAACAATAATCAATTAGGATTAACCCACCCCCCAACTACGCAATTAATAGTTCAATTAGGATATTATGAATAATTATAGTATAGTACCATTTTTCTCTGTACACTTTCTACTCTATCTATTCAATTTCTACTATTCTATTCTCATTTTATTTGACCAGTCATACTTAGATAAATTATAAATCGTGACCATATTATTCATCTTACACACCAATATATGTATAAATTGTGCACACTGATGGTGCTATCATGGATTCAACATGCTCCTAAGGGCGTCATGGTGAACTGCCGCTTCCTACCATAGGTTTAACGTGTTCAAAGGTGCAATGGAGGACTGTTGTGGTTTCTCACATACAATTTCGAATACCACAAGGACGACGTGGGTTCCACATGCCCCAAAGAATGCCACAGTAATTAATAAATTATTATTTTATTTCGTCCTAAGCGGCTTTGCTGGTGTGTAAGAAAATTTTGTAATCTATCATAACAATATTGGCCACTTTACATTTTTTTACAATTTATCATATACCCATATTACCCATTTACCTTTTACTACTACTCAAGAGTATTTTGGTAATTTATTAAAATTCTAATAATTACATATGCAATATTTCTATAATTTCATACTAATATAAATTAAATTTATACCTATAGTTGCATTTCAACACCTACCAATATATGTACCATTAAATTAATTATAAAAATAATATTCATAATAATAACAATAACTAATTCATATATATATATATAGAGAGAGAGAAAGAGATATAGATACACACACACACACACTCATAATCCATTTAATACACATACACACACACTCATAATCCATTTAATACACACACACACACACACACACACACACACCTATATTAATGTATTCATATATTAAATATACAATGCCAAAATAGTATTTTAAAATACTTTTTTCAACGATGGATATTGACGGAATGAGGCGTAAATAAAAATAATACTTAATTATTAACTTTACACAGTTTATACACACACACATACACACACACATACATATTTAATCAACTATTTAAAACACTTCTAAATTTCACATTCATACCCATTTTCCATCAATACAATTTTTTTTTTTCCACGTAATCAATTTTCAATCATTTACGTGCACACTCAATTAACCAACATATATTCACTTGACCAAAATGATGACCTAACATTAAATGAACAGTACCATAATCAGACAATTTAGCTCTTTTTTTTTATTTTTTTTATTTTACACATCTAAATCAATTCCATTATTTCATAATATAATTATTAACGCATAAACACATCAAAATAATATAATTTGACACCAAGTAAACAGTATCTGAAATGGACCATTCTGTCATTTTTCTATTTTTCTTTCATTTTAAACATTTAAACCAATTCTTACCAATTCTATTTATTCTTAATACAATTATTAATATATAAACACATCAAAATATCACAATTTAACACTAAATAAAAAGTACTTATAATGGACCATTTTATCCTTTTTCTATTTTTCTTCCATTTTACACATTCAAACTAATTCCTACCAATTTTACTTATTCCCAAACACATTTATACACATTTAAACATATCAAAACACATAAATAGTGATCGAATATGTCCTATTATGTCTAAACTAATTTTTTTTCACATAATTCTATTCATTTTAATCTACTTTTCAAATACGCAATTTCATAAATTATGCATCAATTCTATAAAACTCCCAAATTATCAAATTACGGTTTAAGGTTCTTACCTCAAATTCAAAGTTAATTGCAATTGCACTAAATTCAAGTTAAAAAAAAAAAATACCGTCAAATTAAAACTCTCAACACGTAGAATAATTTTTTTCTTCTACAGTAACACATTTAATTGGACAGATTGTGAGATTTTTCTTAATTTTTTTAAGAAAATAAAAGAAATTTGAAATAGAAGAGAGAGAATGAGTTATGGGAAGAGAGAGAAGAAAAAGTTGATTTTCTCCAATTTTGAAAAGTCAAAAAACTTATCTAACTTTATATTTTTAAAAATTATACTCTTACCCATTAACTTGTCAAAACTTATATTTAGCTCCTAAGAAAATTATAAGGCTGCTTAAGTTATTTTCATATTCTTTTACTTTAGTCCATTAGATTTTGGTGACCCAAAATTCAAAACTTTATTATGAAATGATTATTTTGCCCATAGGGAAGAAAAAATTGGTCATTTTGATTATTTTTTCTCTTTTCTAAGGGTATTCTTATCTAAATTCGATTATATTTCTTTCTATATACTTCTAATAACATTTTCAACAATCCAACATTTTTAGAAATTTGGGTTTCAATTTGACCCTTGTGATCCTGACAAATTGACCATTTTGTCATTTTCAGTAAAATTATCTTTTTTCAACAAACTGGCGATTCTTGTCGTTTTAAGGTTATCTAACCTATATTTTTCTCTAGTAATAACTAAAATATAATCTTTAACTCAATCATCTTTCATGCGATCCATCGATACCCACTTAAAATGATAATTTTGCCCTTTATTATTATTTTGACCCATTTTTTTGCCAAAATGGCTCTAACCAAGGTTTCAGAAATTATTTGATATATTGCACAATCCAAAACTCAAAATATACCATAAAATAATTATACTAAAGTATAAAAAAATACCTAAATTTGAGAATGTTACAATTCCTCCCCTCTTATAGGAATTTCGTTCTCGAAATTTAGGCGAATAGTCTTGGATACTTTTCTTTCATGTTCTGCTCCATCTCCTAAGTTGTTCCTCTATTTTCT
Organism: Khaya senegalensis; assembly: GCA_032402905.1. Taxonomy (NCBI): domain Eukaryota; kingdom Viridiplantae; phylum Streptophyta; class Magnoliopsida; order Sapindales; family Meliaceae; genus Khaya; species Khaya senegalensis. Next base: position 1,209,684 of record CP135548.1, on the reverse strand, counting down.
GATTTCTTCCCAACACTTTTACTAGTGAAATTTTCTTATTCAAAAGCTCATTTATCCTTCTATCTAGAATCTATACAGGATGCTCATCGTAAGATAGATTTCTTTCCAATTCCACTACTTCATATTGCAAAACATAGGAAGGGTCATTGATGTAGTTGTGAAGGAGAGAAACATGAAACACATTATGGACTTTATCCAAACTCACTAGTAAGACTACTCTGTACGCCACTTAACCAACCATTTCTAAAATCTCATATGGTCCTACATACTTGGGCGATAACTTGCCCTTTCGACCAAGCCTTATAATGTGCTTGCATGGGGTAACTTTTACAAAAACTTTATCGCCAGCTTGAAATTATACCTTTTTCCTTTTTAAGTTGGCGTAATTTTTCTGGCAATCTTAAGCCTGATTTATTCTTTCTTCGATCACTCATACATCTACAATCATTTTCTATATTTGTTTTGGCCTTAGAGCTTGGTTAATCTCGTCTTTTTCAGCAAAATCATCATAGTACAGTAGGGTCTTGCACTTTCTTTCATAGAGAGCCTCATAGGGTGCCATCTTAATAATTGCTTGATAGTTATTATTATACGCAAATTTTATTAAAGGTAGTATACCATGCCATGACATCTGATAATCCAAACAACATTCCCTCAGCATGTCTTCTATAATCTGATTGACTCTGTCAGTTTGCCCATCTGTCTATAGGTAATAGACAATACTAAAGGCTAATTGGGTGCCTAACGCTCTTTGTAAACTCTCCCAGAAAGTTGATGCAAATTGGGAGTCTTTATCTGACATAATGGTTTTAGGCACTCTGTCTCCCGAATATAGATCTGTGATAACTTATCCGTATTAGTGATGTCCTTCACGGAAATAAAGAGAGCTGTTTTGGTCAATCTATCTATTATCACCCATATGACATTAAATCCCCTTTGTACTTTGGAAAGTCCGACAATAAAATCCATGAAAATTTCTTCTTATTTCCATTCTGGCAAATTAAGCATTTTGACACGTAATCTCCTATATCCTTTTTCATTCCATTTCACCAGAAGTTCCTTTTAAGATTCTAATACATCTTTATACCCCTGGAATGAGCGGTGTAGAGCATATCATGAGTCTTATTGAGGACCTTTTTCTTGAGTTTCGAATTTTGGGGCAAACACATTTTACCTCGAAATTAAATGATATCTCTACTTATTTGACTATCTATTTTCTAACCCTCTTGCATATATTGGTGAATGTTCTGATACCAGTTGTCAATAGCTTGTTTCTCCTTTATCTCTTTCAACAAAGTGGGTTGAATCTCCAATTTAGCGATTTGCTCCACTATCACCTCCAATTTTTCCTTTGTTAACTCATGTTGTGCTCCTTTTTGGGCACTAAAATAGGACACCACAACCTTCCTACTGAGTGCATCCGCTACTACATTCGCCTTTTCAGATTGGTATTTTATCTAGCAATCATAGTCTTTAACCAGTTCCAACCATCTTCTCTGCCTCATATTTAGTTCTTTTTGAGTGAAATAGTACTTCAGGCTCTTATGATCTGTGTAAATATTACACTTAACACCATACAAATAATGTCTCCATATCTTCAGGGCAAATGCAACCGCTGCTAATTCTAAATCATAGGTTGGATAACATGTCTCATAATTCTTCAATTGTCTCGATGCGTACACTATCACCTTCCCATTTTGCTTCAAAACTACCCCTAATCCTTGATATGAAGCATCACAATACACATTATACTCTATTCCATCCTCAAGCAATACTAAAATAGGAGCAGTGGTTAGTCGCCTTTTCAAGACTTGAAAGCTCTCCTCACAAGCATATGACCAAAGGAATAGGGTTCCCTATTGAGTTAGATTGGTGAGTCGCTTAGCAATCTGTGCAAATTCTCCCACAAATCTTCTATAATACCCCGCAAGACCCAAAAAGCTTCTTACTTCTTTAATAGTTTTGGACCTTTGCCACTTTAAAATTGCTTTTACCTTACTAGGATCCACCATTATTCCCTCTTTTGACACCACATGTCCCAGAAATACCACTTTTTTCATCCAAATCACCACATGTCTCAATCGCTATAGCATAAACTTAAAATGATGGGCATGATCACTTTTCAATCAAGAATATATCAGAATATCACCTATAAACACCACGAGAAATCTGTCTAAACAGTCATATAATACTCTATTCATCAAATCCATAAATATTGCTGGAGCATAGTCAACCCGAAAGGCATCACAACAAACTCATAATGTCTATAACGAGTGCGAAAGGCAGTCTTGGATATATCCTTGTCGGCAATTCACAACTGATGATATTTTGACCTCATCATTTTACATATTATCTATACCCAATCTCATCTAAAACATCAACCTAAATCCATTCCTACACAAATCAGCTACCAATCACAAATTTTATAAAAGAAAATTATATTCACTTACCTTCAAAGTATGCCAAATGCTTGAGTAAGTCTCCATACACCGTAAAATCACCTAAATCACCATTTAAAACCATAAAACCACAATTAAAACTACTTTTTAACAAATTTATAAACTGAAATTTAATGAAATCAAGAACTTTTACTATCAAATTAAAACTCTCGATGCATAAAATAATTTTTTCTTTTGGGGTAATGCGTTTAATTGAGTAGATTGTGAGATTTTGTTTGATTTTTTTAAAAAAATAAAAAAAATTAAAAAAGAAGGGAGAGAGTGATTTATAACAAGGGAGAAAAGGAAAAAGATGAATTGATCTAATTTTGAAAAGTAAAATAGTCTTATCCAACTTAATATTTTTAAAAATTATATTTTTATTTAATAACTTTTCAAAACTTATATTTAACTCCCAAGAAAATTATAAGGCTACTCAAACTATTTTCGGATTCTTTTATTTTAGTGCAACAATTTTAAACCCCACAGAATTTTTAAATTTTTGGTAAAAAGACCATTTTACTCCTATTGTTTAAAATGTATCATTTTGGACATTTTTTTGTCATTTCTAGGAGAATTTACATCCAAATTTGATTATGTTTTTCTTTTTGCCTACATCTTATTTATACTATTTAAAATATTTTTGGTTGGTCGATTTCTGGCAGAACCCTTTCACTTCCTCGCAAAATGACCATTTCACCTTTTTCGGGCAAAAATAGAATTCTTGTCGTTCTAGGGTTATTCAACCTATCTCTTCTCATAAAACTCTATACAACACTTATGAGATTTCTGGGTGATCAGATTCTGGCGGAGTCCTTTCGACCTTTGGCGTAATAACCCTTTTGCCCTTTATGTCTTCCGAGTTCGCAAAAATATACCAAACACATCCCGAATTGAAATTAAACTCACCAACAAGATATTTATGAATTTTTAAGATATTTCATCTGATCAAAACCCCTTTTCACTATAATTTTAAGTAAAAAAATTATTTTACCCCTACCCGACAAAATGACTCATTTACGCGATTTTCATCGGGTTTTCATCTAACGAACTTCATAAATATTTTCAGGGATAAGAAATAATAAAAATTAGGATTCATCTATATTCGGATGTCACATGGAAATGATATAATGTGCATTAGAAAGTCACCATTTTTGCCAAAAATGCAACAAAATGCTTTCAACATCACAATCTTCTTTTGAAATGCATAAATGCCATGAAACATCTCTATTTTTATCGGGAACGATATAACATGTATTAGAAAGTCACCATTTTTTAAAAAAATGAAATAAAACACTATTAACCATCAAGTCTTCTTTTGAAACAAATAAAAATGCCACAAAATTATTTAAACATGTTTGATTTGATCGAAAATGATATAACAATGTTTAAATCATCATAATCTTTGTCGAAAGTGTAACAAAATACTTTAGCACATCACCGTTTAAAGCAAAAATGCTATAAATGACATGGAACATGATTTGGATCTTTAACAAATTCCAGCAATGCCAACAGGTGAGTAAAGTGTGAATCAAATGAAGAGAAAAGAATCAAAATGGCTAAGATTAATTCAAGGCATAAAGGCAAACCCACTAACTAAAGAAACCACCACCTAAATTCCAGCAATAAAAAAATTTTGGGTAAAGGTTTGTTTAAGCTTAGAGATCAAGCTCAATGTTCAATTTTTACTTTTTCTGCAGAAAAACTCCCCCTTTACAAAGCATTGAAAACTTTTTTAAAAATTCTAATACAAAAAAAAAAAATAACACTAATACATTTTTCAAGATCAAAAGTAGTGACAATTACTTAAATTTGGAAGATTTTCATCCTCCAAGTATGGTGAAAGATCTCCTATATTAAATGAAGCTGAAACTCCACCCAACTCATCTGGTAAGGCCACCTTATATGCATTATCACCAACCTTCGCAATGATCTCAAAAGGTCCATTTGCTTTAAGGGCGATCTTACTTTTTCTCTTAAAAGGAAACATTTCTTTTTGCAAATGTAGCCAAACTAAGTCTCTAGGTTGAAAAACTAAAGGTTTTCTATGCTTGTTTGCCCTTCTTTTGTAGTCTTCATTAGCTTTCTTAATTTTCTTCTTAACTTCTTCATGAAACTTCTTCATTATCTTGATCTTCTCATTGACATCCTTGAGAACTTGAAAGTCTATTGGTAGTAAGTTAAGATCAATAAGAGTGAGGGGATTAGCACCATAAACAAACTCAAAAGGAGAGTGACCTATAGTAGTGCTTGCTAACCGATTATAAGTAAATTCAGCTTGTGCTAATTTCAAATCTTAATCTCTCAAGTGCTGACTAACCATACTTCTCAAAAGATTACCTAATGTGCGATTAGTAACTTCTGGTTGACCATCAATTTGAGGATGGTGAGAAATACTAAAGAGAAGTTTAGTGCCAATCTTACCTCATAAGCTCCTTCAAAAGTGACTTAGAAACTTTATATCCCGATCCGACACTATAGTTCTTCGAACAGCATGAAGTCGAACAATCTCTCTAAAGAACAAATCTGCCACCTTAGAAGCATCATCCATCTTGTGACATGGAATGAAATGGGCCATCTTGGAGAAACAGTCCCCTACCACCATGGTAGAATCTTTCCCTCTTTGGCTTCTAGGGAGAGCAACCACAAAATCCATACTCAAATCCTCCCAAATCTGATCTCGAATTGGCAAAGGTATATAAGGCCTAACCTTAAAGTGTGCTTTAGCCCATTGACAAGTGCCACACCTTGCAATAATGGCCTGAACATCCCCCAACAATTTTTGCCAATAAAATTACTCTTTTAGCAATTCTAAAGTCTTGTGAACACCAAAATGACCTGCCAACTCACCTCCATGTGTTTCTCTAATCAACAACTCTCCATATGAGTTTTTAGGGACACATAACATGTTTCCTTTAAATAAAAAACCCTCATGAACTGTGTACTCTTTAAAGGCACCCTTGGAACATTTTTGAATCAAATCATGCATCTCTCCATCATGAACATATTAATCCCTTATCAATTAAAAACCCATAACCCTGGCATCAAGTAAAACAAGTAGAGAATGCCTTCTACTAAGTCCATCAGCAACAATATTAACTTCCCTTTGTTTATAATGAGAAATAAAAGTGAAAGATTGTAGGAATTCTACCCATTTGGCATGTCGAGGACGAATTTTGTGTTGTCCATGGAGATACTTCAAGGCTTGGTAATCTGAATTTGAAACAAATTGTTTGTGTCTAGGATAATGACTCCAATGATCAAGTGTTCTCACAATAGCATAAAACTCCTTGTCATAGGTAGAATACTTCTGTTTTGTATCATTTAGCTTCTCACTAAAATAAGCAAGAGGTCGTTTGCATTGAGTAAAAATAGCACCGATTCCCACTCCACTTGCATCATACTCTAACTTAAATAACTTATCAAAATCTGGTAGGGCTAAAATTGGGGCTTCATACAACTTTTGCTTGATCACTTCAAAAGCCTCCTTAGCAAAATTGGTCCATTCAAAATCACCTTTCTTCATACATTCAGTTATGGGAGCAATAATGCTATTAAAATGAGGAGCAAACCTCTTATAAAAAGAGACAAGTCCATGAAAGCTTCGAACTTTTGTGATGGACTTAGGCTCAGGCCATGACTTAATAGCTTCCACCTTAGATTCATCCACCATAATACCATCTTTAGAAATTATATAGCTAAGGAACACCACACGATCAATAAAAAAACACACACTTCTCAAGTTTAGCATACAACTTTTGAGCTCTCAAAGTTTCAAAAACTTGTCGCAAATGATCAATATGTGCCTCATCACTTTGGCTATACACCAAAATGTCATCAAAGTAAACTACCACAAATTGGCCAATAAAAGGTTTGAGAACTTCATTCATCAACCTCATAAATGTACTCGGAGCATTGGAAAGTCCGAATGGCATAACTAACCATTCATATAACCCGTGCTTGGTCTTGAAAACTGTCTTCTATTTATCCCCTTCCCTTATTTTAATCTGATGGTATCCACTCCTTAGGTCAATTTTTGAAAAATCACAGCTCCATGCAGCTCATCAAGCATGTTATCTAATCGAGGAATGAGGTATTGATATTTGATGGTTATATTATTGATCGCCCTACTATTAACACACATGTGAAATGAACCATCTTTCTTTGGAACTAACAAGGCTGGAACTAAGCATGGACTCATGCTCTCCTGAACAAAATTTTTTGAAATCAGCTCCTCCACTTGTCTTTGCAGCTCCTTGGCCTCTATAGGATTGCATCTATAGGTTGCCCTATTAGAAAGTTGAGCCTCGGGTATTAAATCAACTTGGTGCTCTATTTCTCTAAGTGGTGGCAACCTAATGGGTAAATCACCAGGAAATACATCTTCATAATCACTTAACAAGGGCTAAATCATGGGGTGAAGTTGTTTAGTCTCTTGAACTTCTTGTTTCTCAATCACAAGCAAAGCATAAGTTGCCTCACTCATTCTAAAACTCTTATCAATTTTAGCCCTACTTAAGAATAGATTGTTTTGTTTAGTCTCTAACCTTTGAAAAGGTGGATTTGCTTGAGAAAGTTTTAAGGGAGCTAAAGTAATTAATTTACCCTCAAACTTAAAGGAATAAGTGTTCTTTCTACCATCATGTTTAACCTCCCTATCAAATTGTCAAGGGTGGCCCAATAACACATGACAAGCATCCATTAGAATAATATCACATAACACCTTATCTTTATAATGCTTCCCAATTAAGAAAGTAAGGAATATTTGCCTTGTGACTTGGAGATTGCTTTCATTACTCAGTCATTGTAGCTTGTAAGGTTGGGGATGTGGTGCAGTAAGCAACCTAAGCTTCTCCATAAGTGTCATCGAGGCAACATTGGCACAACTTCCACTATTGATTATCATTGTGCACACCTTATTATTGATGGTGCAGCGAGTTTGAAAAATATTCAGCCTCTGATCTTCTTGGGGACTTATTTGTGTATGTAAGGCACGTTGCAAAATGGGCATAGAACCCTAATCAGCTTCCTCCATTATTTCTTCTTCTTGTTTGGCTGCCATTTCATCATTTTCTGCCTCATCTTCTTCTTCAATTATTCGAATGTCCTTAAGTGTCATTACTCTTTTGTTAGGACAATTGGCTTAGAAATGGCCATACACTTGACACTTGAAACATTTCTTACCACTAAGCTCATTTTTGCCATGTTTAAGAAGAATGAGAGAGTCTTTTCGAGGCTCTTGGATTTTGCCCTTACCCTTATCCTTTGGAGTGAATTCAATCTTGGAATAAGAGGAGGAACCTTTAGTGAAGGTAGGTCCTTTAGTGAAAGACTTGAATCCTATCACCCTTGCACTTTTTGTTTGCCTTTTAACCTTAACTGCAAGTTTGCACATGTCTTCAAAGGTGTAATAAGGTTGTAACTCTACCATATCAGTTATGTCTTGCTTTAATCCCACCAAAAAACGGGCTATAGTTTGCTCCTTAACTTCTAGTAAATCACTTCTTATCATCAACTTCTCAAATTCCTGAATATACTCCTCTACACTACCATCTCCTGACTTAAGTGTATGGAGTTTTAAATATAATTCTTGCCTATGTGACTCAGGCAAGAACCTTCTCTTAAGAAGTTTCTTTAAATTTTCCCAAAAACGAACTCGATCTTTTCCCTTTTAACTTCTTTGCTTTTTGACATTTTCCACCACAGCGAAGCATAATTTTTGAAACGAAGGGTAGCCAACTTACATTTTTTTTCATCGAACTACCCTTTGTATTCAAAAACCCGCTCAATAGCATGTAACCAATCCCTCCTATCGTTAATTTATGAAATGTCAATTTTTAAGCCCCTATCGTCATCATAATCCCTCCTCCTTCTTACAACCTTGGTATCATTATTACTAGAGGAATAAACCCCCTCTTCTTTATAATCTCTAGGTAATGGCGGTTGTCTTGGATGTCTTGGACGAGTGGTTGGTTCACAAGGTGGAGGAGTACGTGTTTGCGAATGACGATTTTGTCAGTTTTAGACTGCTTGCTCTTGAAGGAGTTGGACTATTTGGTTTAATGTAGTTTTAAAATCATTTATTTCAAAATTATTTGAAACATGTTCGATTTGATCCAAAATAATATAACAATGTTTAATCATCACAATTTTTGCTGAAAACACAACAAAATACTTTAGAACGTCATCATTTAATGCGAAAATACTATAAACGCCCTAAAACATATTCACTGTTGTATGAAACGATATAATGTGCATTGAAAAGTCACTATTTTTACCAAAAATGCAATAAAACGCTCTTAAACATCACAATCTTCTTTTGAAATGCATAAAAATGCCTAAATATTATTTAAAACATGTTCGATTTGATCAAAAATAATATAACAATGTTTAAATCATCATAATTTTTGCCAAAAATACAATAAGATGCTTTAGAATATCACCATTTAATGCAAAAATGCTACAAATGCCCTGAAACATCTTCGCATTTGTCTGAAACAATATAATGTGCAATAAAAATGCACTATTTTTGCCAAACTTTAATATCTTGAAAATCATATACTCTTAGAATCCTATCATAGAGTTGTATTTCAATATTTTCGAGAGTTTTGATAAGAGAGAGAGTTAGACGGTATTCGGGACAGTATACTGTATGAGCGAAAAATACAGTATTTCATTACCAATATCAGAAATTTGACGATTGAAGCGAAAAGCTATAATTTCTCATCGTGTGTGCACGACTATATAAGTGAGACGGGGTCGGGAAACCTGACAACCCAACTTCACTTTTTCTCTCTCTTCTCTCTTCTCCTTACATCTTTCTCTCTTGTGAACAGTGACTTTCGTCACCGAAGCTCCGATCACCTCACTGCCAGGCCGTTGCGAGTGTAGCGCCATAAACCCCGCCATCATCGCCGTCGCCACGCGCCCTCACGCGCTTCCTGAATCCTCGCCGGCGTGAACTTTGATCGCCAATTCACGAGGGTGCACGACAAGTTGACCAACACCTTCGGGGCATCTAGCACCGTCTCGTCGCCTTCTTCACGGTGGTGTGCCCAAATCCGGCATTTGGCAACCAAATTCCGGTGAGGGATGGCTGATCAGTAAGCTGTCTTTTCGACAAGATTTTCGACGATTGGTGCAACTCCGATGGAATCTGAACTGATCAGTATGCTTTTGACACTCGTACTTCGATGTGATATGTTTAGATCTCAAATTAGGTACCTTGAAATTTAAAATTTTCAGATGTTTAGTGATTTTAAATGTTTAAATTTGTGTTTTGTGGCATATGGACACCATGGATAGTATCCTGACATCGCAAGGATCGTGATGATATGTTTTGTTGATGAAACATAAACTGAAATTTTGTGGGTTAAATAGTATCTATGAACAGTATTGATAAACAGTAACTGACACATTTTTCGAAGTGATGCCCGTAGCGTATGGAGGAGTATTTCGAACGTGTATATTCTCTCCGAAATTGCTTTTCGTTATTCGCGTAGGCACCTGTTGCTTGGAGGTAAGACAATATGATATTTCAATTGTGAAAAAATAGATTTTAATATTTACAATGTTTACAATTGTATGAATGTATATCATAACAATGGTTTAAATTATAGAAAAGTCTCATTGACGTGGAATGGGCATGATTGTACAATTAGAAGTGTTAGTTTTCGTGTTTTAAAATGTATATATATATATATATATATAGTTATAAACGTAATGCCATCACCGTCGACCTGCAGTGCTCTATTAGGTATTCTAATATACCTATACAGCATTGCATGTCCCATGCTTATGTAATTATACCCGTGTGATTGAATGATTGAGTAGATGTTGCACTTGATGTTTTGCAATACTGTCTGGATGGACATGTGTGTATATGTTAGTGTATTATAATTATTGTGCCGTAGCAAGGTAATGATATAATGTATCCATGTGCTTGGATTGGAATATATTTCTATGTCTTATCTTGATTGTGTTATGGTATATGTATATATCAGAGTGGAATATATTTTTATGACTTAATACTATTAGCCTTACGATAAATTCACGCGTATGCAGTCTTTTTAGAAGATAAAGACTAATAAATATATTTCATAGGTAATTATATTGCCTATTATGAAATTATTAACGTGCCTTTTGATTAATGTAGGTAAAATGGTCATTTTATCATGATTAAGTCGACTAAGAATAAATATATGTGGATAACTAGTATAATTGGGATAATTATAGATCGGTAATTTTTTCGTTACACTAGTAGAGTCGCTAAGGATGGAGCAGTATCATTATAGTAAGGCTGTGGTGCCCTTCAGGGTATGTTGAACCCACAGTAGTTTCGGATTGATAATAAGACCGTGGTGCCCTTCGGAGTATGTTGAACTCACAGCAATTGAGAAATGATAATAAAAATCATGATGCCCGATGAGTATATTGAACCCATGGTAGGAAGCGACTGTTTTCCATGGCATCCTTGGGTATGCTTAACTCATGGGAGAACTATTTATCCTGTTGGTCTGAGAGACCTGGAGTGGGCGAAGGACCATTATATACATATATTGAAGTGTACGGTGAATATCATGACCATGATTCATAATTTACTTATTTATGACCGATCTATAGGGAAATGAATTCGTGTGCCTACTATATTCAAACTGTATGGTAGAATACCTCTATCTGCTAAGAGTTGCTTGTGTTTGTGTAAATAGCGATGAAGTAGTAACACGCTGTGTTTCATTTGGTATTGGGACTGTCCTGGTTTTCTTGTGCAGGTAGGGTAGCTTATATGTATAAGCAAATCCTTGACGAATTTCTATAAGAAATACTATTCATACAGCCATTTGTAACCTTCCCTTTGTATTCTGGTTTTCATATGTAGAGGAAAGTCTAGGATTACCCTTATTTGCAGTCATAATCAGATTTTGTTATAATTGTGGATTGTAGAAATGGTTAAAGTCTAATTACACTTTGACAAGTTTTGTGTCTTTAAAAGAGAACTTAACCTTGTGAAAAAGGAAAGCTACCACCAGCTTGAAAAAGGGGAATTAGGATTTAAATAAGATAATGGGTTAGGCAATATATAGGCCACCTCACTTCAGATATATAGAATCTTATTTAACCCATCGGTATGCTTGTGAAACGAAAAGAATATGTGTGAATCTATGATAGATTAAAGATCAGGTGAGGTGTTTGAGGATATTGTTGAAAAAGCACACGATGTGTATTGCTAGTCATTTGATATATTAGTTTACACGTTTATACGTGTGGTTAAGAATACAGTAAGAATATGATGGTATAGGAACTATGTTATGAGTTTACGTTTGTTGTTATCAGTGTATCTTAGCGAATGATTGGGATTGGATTGATATGTGTCCCTATAGTGGTATAGTTATGATTTAAGTAGGTGAAAGAATCCCTAGTATGGGATAAGGAATGGTGGACATGTATTTGTGATTATGGTATAACTGTCAGGTTGCTTGGTATAACTGTCAGGTTGCTTGATATAGTAAGAATAAAGAGACAATGTGGATGTGTGATAAAATAGAATAGTAATGAATTATTATTGAGATAATTGGGATATGAGGATCAGACATGCATTTAACTATGTGTGTGGAATTGTATGAAATGGCCAAGATAAGTAGAGATTTAGGTAACACATTCCTTCCTCTATTTAAGTATTGTATTATCTTACTGAGTAATGTGGTGTGCTTACCCCTTTCTGGGATTATTATTTTTTAGGTGATTACGATATAGCAATAGCGGTTTTGAAAAGTGTAGTTGAGACAAAGATTTTCTGACGGGGTATAATATATCTAAAGTTTAACTCATTGTTATGTAATTTTCTTTCTGTGTACTCTGAAATATTATTTTTTTGAAAATGCATAACAATTCTTTAGAAAAAAAAATATAATACTATTTTAGTTATTACTATTTATGTGGTTACTTTCCATAAATTTTTTGAACAAATGAAAATTTCACTTCACTACGAGAAAGCATTGATTTTTACCTTTTCGACAATTCCAATGCACTATATGCCACATGAATAGAAATGAAAGAAAGGGGGTGTTACACAAACGTGCAATAATACACTTTCAAACATCATAATCTTCTTTTGAAATGCATAAAAATGCCCCAAAATTATTTAAAACATATTCGATTTGATCCAAAATACTATAACAATGTTTAAATGATCACAATTTTTGCCAAAAATGCAACAAAATGTTTTAGAACATCACCATTTAATGTAAAAATGCTAAAAATACCCTGAAACATCTTTGCATTTGTCTGAAACAATACAACGTACATTAAAAAGTTACCATTTTTGCTAAAAATGCAATAAAATGCTATCAAACATCACAATCTTCTTTCAAAATGTATAAAAAGGTCCCAAAATTATTTCAAACATGTTCGATTTGATCGAAAATGATATAACAAAATTTAAATCATCACAATTTTCACCAAAAATGCAACAATATGCTTTAAAACATCACTGTTTAATGCAAAAATGCTACAAATGCTCTGAAACATCTTTGCATTTATCTAAAACAATATAATGTGCATAAAGAAATCACTATTTTTGCCAAAAGTGCAATAAATGGCTTTCAAACATCACAATCTTCTTTTAAAATGCATAAAAATGCCCCAAAATTATTTCAAACATGTTCGATTTGGTCAAAAATGATATAACACTGTTAGGTCATCACAATTGTTGGATTGAAATACTTATGACATGCATAAAATTAAAATTTGTGTTGATTGAAACATTTTTACAAATGCATGATAAGTCAAATAATAATATATCATATATATGTATAAATGGCAAATTTTAGATGAGTTTTTGATACTTGATGAGGGATGTTGGAAAACCTTCAATTATGTCAAGTCTTCACAATCTGTACCACCAAATAGACTTGGAGAAGCTTAACCAACTTGAGAGAAATTTAGGGTTTATGGCAAGTTTTTTTCTTAAGCAAAAATAGTAAAATTCATATATATATATATATATATTTGAAAAATTTTATGCCTTTTCATTTTTGTCCTTACTTTTTAATTAAAGATACATGGGTGACATAGATAAAATGGTCATTATCATATAATTTTTATTTTACACATTTAAGCCCTTAGACTTAAATGCAAACATTTGGCTAACTTTTAATCAAAGTGTAATTAAGTATATATACATGAGTCAATGTGTAATTATTCTGTAATTGCACAATTTTATTTAGGTACTCAAATAATCAATATTATCAATTTGACCAAGTGATTTACAATAATTACATTTCTATACAAATCCAAGAAAATTTTTTAAACACTTTAAAGAATTTATAAATATATATATCGAATATATATATTTATTTCAATATAAATATTATCTCAAATGTTATTAGTGTGATCATGTGGGTTCATTGTAAAATAGCCATAAACTTATTTTGAATTTTTTGGGTTTATCGAACTATTCGATTGTTCAATGATTATAGTTAACATTTAATAATGTACCATAGTCCCTAATTTACAATGAACTCATATTTCATCATTTCTCATCTTAATTGTACATACCGTGTGGGTAAAGTTCTTTCGTTGTCCAATCCCAATCAATTTAAGGTTCATAGTACGTCAAAACTCTTTACCAATAAAATTACGAACCATCGATCTATATACACTGAATTCGTCACCACGAATTTTTTCGTATGACATTTGATCATTATGGCCAGAGATTTATTTTTCAGCCATTTATCAATGTTCATCTGGGAACTTGAATTCGGATTGAGTTAGCGGAAACTCTGATCCTATGGTTATCAAGTCAATGAATCCTGTCTTGACCATTACACATTTTCAAATATAAACAACACGCGATCAAACTAGTTTTATCATACAATACGTGACTAGTCTCGTACTTATTCACCATATGAACCATGTGCATCTATACCGAATTCATTAGTGATGTCTCAGGTCAAAAGATAACGTAACACTAGTATAATTATACGATAAATCATTGACTAGTTGCATTACCATATGATTTATCGTTATGTGGTCATGTTCAAATAAATAATTTTCTAACTATTTATTTCATACTAATATCCTAATAACGTGATCATCACATTACCCACACGAATATCATCTCATGATATTCACCGAAAATATTCAATATGTCTATTATGTGATATCATTACCCAATCGATATCACTTTCGTAGGGAATGACTTTGATAATATCATTTAACTATTAAATGAATTATGAACAATTCACAAATATACTTTATTTATATGCATGACTAAATAAAAGAAATAACATATATTTGTGAATAAAAAACTCTTTCTTTTATTAATATATATATATATATATATATATAATATGTACAAAACAAACATATCCTTGAAACCGATAACACAAATAATTTCTAGGGTATACTTTAACAATCTCCCACTTGCCCTAAAGCCATTCGCTTTGGTATCTTATACCCATCTTCTCAATATGTAGGTCCAGCTACTTCTGTGTTATCACTTTAGCTAATGGGTTAGCCACATTGTCCGCTGAAGATACTTTTGGATTATAATTTCTCTAGCTTCAACGAACTCTCTTAAAATATGATATTTACGCTAAATATGCTTAGATTTTTGGTATGCTCTGTATTATCACAGTACACAGTTATCGAATAACCTATGTTAGGAGCCTTACCAAGCTTAGATATGAACTTTCGTATCTAAATAGCCTCTTTTGCTACTTTTGAAGCGATAATATATTCATCTTCTTTTGTGAAGTCTACTATTGTAATTTGTTTGGAACTCTTCCAACTAATAACTCCTCCGTTACATACAAAAATGAATGCTGAGATAGATTTTCTATCATCAACATCAACTAATAATCTGAGTCTGAGTATCCTTGAATGCTTAACTCTTGACATCCATAACTCATAATCAAACCCTTAGTCCTTCTCAAGTACTTAAGGATCGATTTCACAATTGACTAATGTTTCTCTCCTAGATTAACCTGATATCTGCTCGTAACACTTACGATATATGTTATATTAGGCCTTGTACATAATATTGCGTACATCAAACTACCTATTGCCATAGCATAAAGGATATTATGCATTCACTGTCGCTCTTCATCGATTTTTGGACCCATATCTTTAGAAAGATGAAGACCATGGATAAAGGGAAGGAGTCCTCTCTTAGGGTTCTCCATGTTGAACTTCTTCAACATTCTTTCTATGTATAATTTCTAAGATAATCCAATTATCCTCTTCGCTCTATCTCTATATATGTGAACTCTAAGAATATAGGTCACCTCTCCCAAGTCTTTCATAGAGAAGTTTTTAGATAACTAAATTTTTACCTCAATCATCATGCCAATATCATTGCCCATCAGTAAGATATCACCCACATACAATATGAGGAACATAATAGTATGATCTTTAACCCATTTATAAATACAGGGTTCATCTAGATTTTTCATAAACTTGTACGATTTGATCACCTCATCAAGTCGCATATTCCAGCTCCTAGAAGCTTGCTTCAATCCATAAATGAATTGATACAACTTATATACCTTATTTCTATCTATAGCGGATACAAAACCCATGGGTTGTTCTATGTAAATGTTTTCCTCAAGATACCCGTTGAGGAAAGTGGTTTTTACATCCATTTACCAGATCTCATAATCATGGTATGCTACAATGGTTAGCATAATCTGGATGGACTTAATCATAGCTACTAGTGAAAAGGTCTCCTCATAATCCAACCCTTGTTTTTGAGTATAACCATTCACCACCAATCCAGCTTTATAGGTCTCTACCTTGCCATCCTTACCAATCTTTCTCTTGAAGATCAATTTACAACCAATATAAACTATTCCTTTTAGTAGATCCATAAGTGTCTAAACTTGATTGGCATACATGGATTGAATTTTAGACTCCATTGCCTCTAGCCATTTCCCTGAATCTCTATCCAAGATAGCTTCCTCATAATTTCTAGGATCATCACCATGATCAATTTCTCCCACTAAGTTTTGATACTTTAAAAGATCTTCGAATTGGAATAAGTACCGAGGCCTACTGATTGAACAATCTGGCTATAACAATATTGGTCTAAGGCACTAAGGACTCTTCCCCAAGTTTAATATTTCTACCTGCATCACTTTCTTCCAAGAACTCATTCTCTAAAGAAATGTGCATTCCTACTAATTGATATTCTCTTATTAGAAAGGAAGTAGAAATAATATCCCAAATTATCTTTAGAATATCCAATAAACCGACCCTTTTCTAATTTTTACTCCAACTTATCAGTGTTAACTAACTTAACATAAGCTTGGCAACCCCAAATTCTTATATAATTAAGATTGGGTTTCTTACCATTTCATATCTCATACGGATTCTTTTAGACTGATTTCGACAGGACTTTGTTCAGGATATGCATAGTAGTCTGTAAGGCATAACCTACAAATACAAAGCAAATTCGTAAAGCTCATCATAGATCGCACTATATCTAATAAGGTACAATTCCTCCTTTTTGCTACACCATTAAGTTATGGCATATAAGGAAGAGTCAAGTGGAAAACTATTCTATTTTCTGTCAAGAATTCTCAAAATTTTGTACTCAAGTATTCACCTCCACGATTTGATCCCAAAGATTTAATATTCTTTCCTATTTGTTTTTCTACTTCATTCTTGAATTCCTTGAACTTTTCAAAGGATTCAGATTTGTATTTCATCAAATATACATACCCATAACATAACATATCATCAGTAAAGGTAATAAAATAGTCAAACCTTTTTCGAACTTGTTTACTAAGTGGTCCACACATATCTGTATGTATAAGTTCTAGCAGTTTACTAACTTTATCCCCTTTACTCTTAAAGGGCAATTTGGTCATTTTATCTCAAAGATATGACTCACAAGTTGGATAGGGTTTTGAACCCAATGGGCTTAAAATTTCACTTTCTTCAAACTGAATCACACATTTTTCTCTGATATGACCTAATCTGTGATGCCAGAAAATTTTTGGGTTTATCTCATTTTAAGCTCTTTTCTTGACAATAGATTTTGTAGCTGTTGAATTGACTATCTATGATTGATTATTTGAAATAACATTTATTTCATAATCAATCATAGAATAACTATACATACCTAATTTAGTCTTCTTAAGACTTTCCAGATATTGAGGACAATTCCTCTTTTAATGGTCAGGTTTTCCATAATGGAAACAATTTCCTTGTCTTTGGCTTTCTTCGTTTTGGATTGGACTTTCTTAAAGTCCTTCTTCTTTATACCAACTTTTGACCCTTTTTTTGCTGGCTTCTTTGACTTCTTACTACTCCTACTAGTTGAAGCCATATGGACATCCTCATGCCTTTTCCCTCTATTCATTTGTCTATAAAATTCTTGAAGCTCATTAAGCAACTCTATAAGAGTTCGCTCAATCTTTTTCAAATTATAATTAGTTATAAATGATTTATAACTAGAAAGAAGGGACTGGAGAATCAAGTTTACCTTGATGTGGTCAAGCATGATCACACCATATTTATCTAGCTGCCTAATATGATTTATCATCTTAATGACATTGTCATCTGGAGGCATTCTCTCTTTGAGCCTCATACTGAAAATTATTACCATACAACTGTTATAGGGCGATTAAGATATCATAAGCAATATAAAATCTCTCATATCGGGCCTGAAGCTCTCTATTCATGGATACCAATATGTATTCCCAAACTTTTTGATTATCATTGTGCCATCTCTTATATGCTTCATGTTTATCACGTGAAGTATTACTATTTATCTCCAGTGGAAGAGAAGCTTCCAAAACATAGCCAAGTTTTTCAAAATTTAGAACAATTATGGGATTTCTAACTTAATCATTAAAATTTTACCCCGTCAGAATATTGTTGTCCAATATTCTCAAGAGAACATTGTTTGACATTTTGTATGTATTATATTACAAATATGATAGATTGCGAGAAAAGAAAGTATCGATTGGTATCTTGTACATGTTCAAATAATTTGAACAATAACAATCAAACATTTTAATTGTTATAATACAATGCTAATTAAATTAGCTCCCATTATTTAATTTGAATCCTACACTCCCCACATTAGGACTCAAAAGTTTTGTTAGAGATTTTATATTTAGTAGGGAATCAAATTCTTATCAAAATTAGTCAACCTCACATTTTATAATCTTGGTCGACTAATATCAATAAGTAGGAAACTCTTTCTTATTACATCTCATGTAAGGTATGATTCATTTTTCTTACCCTAACCTTAGACACCTCACATTTTATAATCTCGGTATCCTTAGCCAGTTAAATTCGAACCATTGTGCTTTCTCAAAATATATCTCTCATATGAACCTCACATAATAGAAATTTTGGTCTAGACAATACTATGTACTCAAGTACCAATAACTAAATTCTATTATATTAATACTACACTCCTCACATTTTAAAATCTTGGAATACAATATTAAACTATAGAACTCATTGTTATCCCACCATGGGAGGTATGGTTCCTTCATTTGTGCAATAGCTTTAATATTGTCATACCAAGTTTAGATACAAACTTTTGCATCCAAATATCCTCTTTGGCTATTTCTGAAGCGGCAATATATTCAGTTTCTATTGTGGAATCTGCTGTCGTAGTTTGTTTGGAACTCTTCCAACTAATAACTCTTCCATTACATACAAAAATGAATGCTAAGATAGACTTTTTATCATCAATATTTAACTGAAAATCTGAGTTTAAGTATCCCTGAATGCTCAACTCTTGACATCCATAACTCAGAACCAAATCCTTAGTCCTTTTCAAGTACTTAAGGATTGATTTCACAACTGACCAATGTTTCTCTCCTAAATTAGCCTTGATATATATATATATATATATACACACACACACACACACGAAAGCTAAATATGTATAATATTTTGGTTACACACATAATCCACAGTATGTAACTTAAAAATAAAAGTTCAGTGTACTGTAACACCCCAAATTCAGGTATGCTCTTGAACTCCCACTCAATTTATTTAGAGAATTTATAGAATTGAAGTAACAAAGGTAAAACCTAGGTTAAATTCCATGAAAAGAAAGAAATTGGCAATATGAACGCATTAGGGGTAAAATGGTTATTATGCTATGATGAGATGGGCAAAATGAATATTGAATGAGATGTTAACTTGTGAAATTAAATAAGTAATATTTCAAAAAAAAAAGATAAAATACCTAACCCTAAAATCGCAAAAATTACCATTTTGTTGAGAAAGAATAATTTTGTCAAAAATGACAAAATTGACAAATCGAAAAAGTTTAGAAGGGTCGAATGGGAATCTAATCACTTTGAAATCATTGAAATATTGTAAATAATATGTAGGAAGAAATTGAAACTTATTTTGTATGTAAATTCCCTTAGAAAAATAAAAAAAAGATAAAAATGACATTTTATGTTCGCTAAGGGCAAAATGGTTGTTTCAAAAAGAATTAAGGGATAAAGTGAGAGTTAAATTTATAGGTTAAGAAGGGAATAACCAAAAAATGATAGGGATAAGTAGGTAAATGATATGAGTACATATTGGTCATTGTATTGGAGAAACAAAGGGTAAAATTAGAAATGTGATATGTTTAATTTAATAAAAGGAAGAATAATTACTCCATTTCTCTCCATTTTGCCAAACCTCCCACCCTCTCTTTGTTTTTTATTCTTTCAAATTTCCAAGCCAAAATCTTAGAGAAATTAAGAAAATTTTAAGAAATTTCTTTAGGAAAAATGGAAGAAGGTTTGGAAAGCTTTCATTTGAGGTAAGAATCTTCAAGTTTTATGTCTTTTAATTTTTTGTGATGTAGAAAAATTGATGTAGAATGGTGGTTTTGTGTAGAAAGAAGAAGGAAGATATTAAAGAAATAAGGAACAACAAATTTTGGTGAAGAAAGGCAAGGTTTTCATAATTTTTGGTATAGTAAAAATTAGGATTTTCATAAACAATTATGTTATTGTAATTGGAAGATGAAATTGAGATGATATTTAGCATAAATTTATGCAGAATTTGCAAGTATGGAGTTTGGATCCTAAGGAGAAAAATTTAACCATTTAGGAAATTTTGGAAAAAATGTATGTTTGGATGAAATTAGCAAAATAAAATGTTGTATGCATGAAATTTAAAATTCGGCCATATAAGGAATGTTAGGGAAAAACATTTATCGTGATGGTGAAAATTGTAATTGTGATGAATAAATTCCAGTGAATCTGGTAGACTAGATATTTGCGAGTGTATGTAATTATAGAAGTGTTATGGATTTTTGGTTAAGTATCACTATCTGTAAGTTAATTATACATTCATTATGTGAACCAATTTAATATGTGCATGAAAATCGAGATGTAGACACTGTTTATCATTTTAGTGCGTATAGGTGTGTGTGTGTATATATGGTATTCATTGTGCATGGTTTGACTATACAATGGTTTTAAAAAAATGAATGCATGGTTTTAAGTCATGTGGTATTAATTGTATGGCTACATTAGTTATAGATTCGAATATTTGGATACCCTTCACACCCGATAGCTTGGTTATAACCAGATTATATGATCGATCATTTGTAAAATATACGCTCAGCCTGATAGACGAGTAGTGTGAATGGATAAAGGTTAAGTGGATTTACTTTGTAATCACGATCCATAACTGTATTCATATGACTGATTGTATATTTGTCGATAATTTGTTGAAAATGTTATGTGATATTGATTATGAAATGTATGTAGACTTATTTGTATTTTATACAATAATTATAAGCATTATGTGGATACTGATATAGAGTATATGGTCGGAGTGTATTTATATCGTTAAATTATGTTAAGGCGATATGGGTTCAATAGCCTCTATGCCATCAGTATCGTATAGTGTATATGGCAGAGTAATGAATTTTGTACTAGAATATTATGTTTCCTTACTAAATTGTTTTGCTAACCCTTTGTGGATTGTGGTTTTACAGATAATATGGTACTATGAGATATAGATGCGAATTTTTTGAGGCATCAGCAGGGCTAGTATCTCGACGATGAGGGTATTTTTAATGTTAATGCATAATTATGCATATATGTATATATATATATACATGTTGGTATAGTGAACTTGTATTTTTAGGTTACATATTATATATATGGATCAATTATTTTGGTTATAAATGTGTTTTTTGACTTAAATTAAATTTAAGTTGTTTCCTAATAATTGATCCATGATATATAAATATATATATATATATTTATACGATTATTGTTTTTAAATAGGGTGTGCACTACTAAGGGGCATGTTACATCCTAAAGGTAGTTGCGTGTGCATGCATCAGCACTAAGGACAGTATTCAATATGTGCATTGGGTAAAAATAATGGTATAAGCATAATTAGTAGCATACTTAGGTAGTATATGATGGCATAATTAGATATAAGTGTGTGCGTGTGTGTAAAGGTATACCACATGAGTGTACCGTTAGGTTATCCATTATATCAATGCATAACCTCTGGTACACACTCTATCGATATTGCCGAATGTTTTGTTTCAAATAGATTAAGTTTTAATTAATGGTTATGCGTGGATATCTATATATTTTTATGTTTTAAAAAAAAATCAAATTTTATCTTGTGTGGTTGATTTTAAATGCATGCATATGTATTAAAATGCCATGTCGTCTCGAAGCCGCATCTGGACTCGATGGCAATAAGGATTTTATTGTTTTATTACCTGTATAAGTATATAATTGAGTGAGCAATTAGCAACATCTCTATTTATTGTGTAAAGATGCGAAGTACTTGTTTCGGGCGTTACCGAGCACGAGGACGAGGATAGGCCCGTGATGTAGGGGTGACCTCGAGTGTTGGTCGAAAGCAAGGAGTCCTTTAAGAGGTTGGTGAGACATTTACCCCGTTGGAGGTAACCAGTGTACTGGTTAATAAGGCTTTATTATAGGGTATGATTGATCGAGCAGTGAGAGAGGCGCTTGATAGGCATACCTTTAGAAGTTCGGATAGGCCTGTGGCTGCAGAAATACCGGTTGTTACCCTGGGTACGGGTAGAAAGAATGCGGGAGTAGAGGAAGTTGTTCATGCGATTCGGACTGCTCTGACTAGTTTAGGATTGATCTATAGTTTACCTAGCTAGCATTATCCTCGGGAGTTCAAAGGTACTGCAGACCCCGTAGTTGCGGATGAGTGGATTAGGTCGATGGAGATAGCTATGGATTTATTTTGATGATCGACCGGGATAAGATCCAATATGCTAAATATCTATTTAAGAGTGATACCGGGAGTTGGTGGGATCTAGTTAAAGAGACCCAAGATATTACATTACTTTCATGGACAGAGTTCAAGAATATCTTCCACTCACAGTATAGGACTGAGGATGTGGTAGTTGCGAAGGTATAAGAGTTTATTATATTGTAGTAGGGTGCCATGTCAATTAAGGAATATTTTGCCCGGTTTAATGTTTTGGCGAGCTTTGCGTCGGGGATGGTGAGCACCTAGGTGATGTGGGGAGATAGATTTCTTCAAGGATTGAGATCAGATATAGCTGCATATGTGATGATTGGTCTGCAACCTCCACAGACTTATGGTGAGACCTTGGATAGGGTTTTTAGGATGGAGGTCTATGCAAATAGGGTGTTACAAAAAAAATTGCAGACAGTAACTGCAGTGCTGGCTAAACCACCTCATACCAGTATACTGCAGAGAGGTAGATCCTTAATACAGAGTTTTCAAGGTAGGAAGAGATTCCCACCCCGAGGTAGTCAAAAATAGGGATGAGATAAGAGATAGAGGATAGGTGGTTCGTCACAAGAGGGTTTTTCACAGTGTCAGAGATGTGGCAGATTTCATGTAGGCAAGTGCCAATATAGGGGCTAGCAGATAATATGTTATAAATATAGAAAGTCGGGCCATATTAAGAGGGATTGTCGGGTTTAGATGAGTAAGACCATAGTACACCCTCCAGCACAACCTATTGCAGCCCCACCCTTACAAAATGTAGGTGGATCTCAGGTACGAGTATTCATTATAACCCAAAGTTAGGTTGAGGCTAGCCCATCAGTAGTAACTGGTCAGATCTTATTTCATTCTACTCCTCTGTATGCTTAGATAGATTTTTAGGCTACTCATTCATTTATCTCATTTGCTGTAATTGAGAGAATGAGTTTAAAACCTATTAAGCTATTGTATCCTATTAGAGTAGAGATGCTCGACGAGAAGTGGGTAGAGATTGAAATGATTCTACCAAATGAGAATATTGTTATCTAGGGTAGAGAGTTAGATGTAAACATGATTGTGTTGCATATGCCTAATTTTGACATTAGCTTAGGCATGGATTTCCTAGAAAGATATAACATAGAGATTGATTATAGAAAGAAACGAGCCTGATTTCAGTTAGAGAATAGGGATAAATTTAGTTTCGGTAGAGGTCAACAACTTAGAACGATGATTAGTAGCATGCAAGCTAGGTGTATGTTAAGGAAATGATGTATAGGGCACTTAGCTCATGTAGTGCATGATAGTACGGCATTGAGCCTGAAGATAGCGAATATTCTCGTAGTACGCGAGTTTTCTGATGTATTTTTCGAAGAGCTACCTAGTTTGGCTTCAAAAAGGGAATTGGAGTTTAGTATCAAATTAGAGTCAAGGGTAGCATCGATTTCAAAGGCCCCATAATATATGGCACTGGCGAAGTTGCAGGAGCTACTGGATAGATGATTCATCGTACTGAGTTATTCTGCTTAGGGAGTGCCCATTCTGTTTGTTAAGAAGAAGGATGGGTCTTTGTGAATGTGTATTAATTACCAGGAGCTGAATAAGATGACTGTGAAGAATAGGTATCCACTACCACGTATTGACAATCTCTTCGATCAGTTGAGAGGAGCTATAGTATTTTCAAAGATTAATTTGAATTCAAGGTACCATCAAGTAAGAGTAGTAGAGAGTGATATACCCAAGACTACTTTCAGGACACGATATGGGCATTATAAGTTCGTTGTGATACCGTTTGAAGTGACTAATGCCTCAGTAGTTTTTATGGATTTGATGAATCGAGTATTTCATGATTGCTTGGATAGATTCCTGGTGGTATTTATTGACGATATTTTAGTGTATTCTTGATCTTGGAAAGAGCATGAACAACATCTCAGGTCTATGTTACAACGGTTGCGAGAAAAGCAGTTGTATACCAAACTATCGAAGTGTGAGTTTTGATTGGACCGGGTGGTATTTCTAGGTCATATGGTGTCCCGTAAAGGTATTGCAGTGGATCCTAGTAAGGTAGAGGCAATACTTGAGGGCAAAGATCGAAGACCGCCAAAGAGGTATAGAGATTTCTAGGTTTGGCCAAATACTATAGGAGATTGGTACAAAGATTTGCGAGGATTGCCCGACCACTTATGAAGTTGACGAGATAAGTAGTAGTGTTTTAGTGGACTGTTACTTGTGAAGAAAGTCTCAAAGACCTAAAGAAGCGACTGACAACTGCTCCCATTCTTATTTTACTGGAGGAGGGAGTAGAGTATGATTTGTATTGTGATGCTACTTATTATGGTTTAAACTCTGTGTTAATGCAGCAAGGGAAAGTAATAGCATATACCTCACGACAGCTGAAAGATTATGAGACACATTACCCTACGCATGATTTAGAGTTAGCAGTTGTGATTTTTACACTAAAGATTTGGCAGCATTATCTCTATAGGGTCAAGTGTAATGTATATACAGATCATAAGAGCCTGAAGTACTTCTTCACACAAAAGGACCTAAATATATGGCAGCGTAGGTGGTTAGAATTAGTAATAGACTACGACTGTGATATTAGATACAACCACGGGAAGGCTAATGTAGTGGCAGACACTTTGAGTGGGAAGATCTCCATAGCTCATTCTAGTGTCCAGATGGGATCACTTTAAGAAGTTATGGATGACAACTTCGAGATTGTAGTAGGGAGATTGGCAGGATTGAGTATTCGGCCCACCCTATTTGAGAAAATTCAAGAAAGACAATTTGGTGATCCCTGGTGCTAGGAGATGATACAGTAGATTAGAGAAGGTCAAGGGATCGATTTTCAGATGGTTAAAGATATTCTCTGATTTAGAGGCCGTATATGTGTGCCAACAGACTTGGAGTTGAAAAGACAAATTTTGAGTGAGGCACATGAGACACTTTACACTGTGCACCCTAGTAGTGTAAAGATGTACCATGATCTGAAGAAAAGTTTCTGGTGGCATGGGATGAAAAAAGATATTGGAGAGTTTGTTGCGTGGTGTCTGATATACCAACAACTTAAAGCCAAGCATCAGAGACCCTCTGGGTTACTACATCCACTTAGCATCCTTGAGTGAAAATTGGAGGATATTTTCATGGATTTTATAGTTGGACTGCCGAGAGTGCAAAAAGGATATGATGTTATTTGGGGAGTAGTAGATAGATTGACGAAAAAGCTCACTTTATTACAATAAGTAGTACGACTACTGAGCAGTTGGCTCAGTTGTATATACGAAAGATAGTGAGACTACATAGTATACCCAGGACGATAGTATTTGATAGAGATACTAAGTTTGTATAAGCTTTTTGGGACAGTTTACAAAAAGCATTAGGTACTCGACTAGCATTCAGCATAGCGTATCATCTTCAAACAGATGGTCAAACGAAGAGGATTAATCAAATATTGGAAGAAATGCTTCGAGCGTGCTGTATGGAGTATCAAACATCGTGGAATGAGTTGTTGCCTTTGATAGAGTTTGCGTATAATAATAGTTGCTAGTCGACTATTCGAATGGCTCCATATGAGGCATTATACAGCAGATGATGTTGATCTCCATTATATTGGGATGAGATAAGTAAGAGGAAGAATCTAAGTGTAACACCCCCTTCCTTTCATTTCTATTCATGTGGCATACAGTACATTGAAATTATCGAAAAGACAAAAATCAACGCTTTCTCATAGTGAAGCGAAGTTTTTATTTATTCAAAAGAGTTTATAAGAAGTACCCACATAAATAGTAACAGCTAAAATAGTATTATTTTTTTTTCTAAAGAATTGTTACGCATTTTAATGAAATTCATACTTCAGAGTACACAGAAATAAAATTACATAACAACGGCCTAAACCTTAGATACACTATGCCCCGTCCGAAAATTTTTGCCTCAACTGCACTTTTCGAAACCGCTACCGCTATGCCGTATTCCCCTGAAAATAATAATCCCACAAAGGGGTGAGCACACCACATGACTCAGTAAGATAATACAATACTTAAATAAAGGAAGGAGCATGTTACCTGAATCCCTACTTATTTTGGCCATTTCACACAATTCCACACAAACCAGTATATGCATGTCCACATTTCAATGTACATGTTCCAACAAGCATATGCTCAATAATGTACACAAGATATTATATCATCTCCTCTAGAACTCTAAGCACTATATCATCAATGAATTCTGTATAAATATCTCAATCAGAGTGACATTCCTCATGATATACCATATACAGATAATGTAATATCAATCAATATATTTTCTAAATGAATCACGTTATCACCTGTGTCCGTTTAAGTTATTTTTCTATTCTTATCAACGAACACCTACATGATCATATAAAATCATTACATAGTTATTCGTATAAATAACGGCTAATGACGCGGCCCCATACAAAGGAACTACTTAGAAGCCGGTATAACCACACAGTATCAATCACACACTTGGCCCGAGATAGCCAAAATACCCTAGGCACACAATCAATACCCACATAGGATACAAATATTTCAAACACCTAAATATAGATACAACCGAGGGTATTTATAAAATAGTAACACTGTTTCTGTATGCCATTTCCACTCCCAGAAGGTTGGTGATATAAATTTTATTGCGTTTACAAGTGATCGATTATACTTATAAACATTATGGATCATGGTTGTTACTCTAAGCCACTGGGCCGTTTGGAGGACAGCTGTGGATTCCACCTACCCCTCAGGGTACCACAGTCTTAACGTCACACCTCCATTAGAAACTGGCTTACAAGCCCAGCTGAGGGAGATGGAACATACATATCCGATCCACGTATCACAATTATCTCAATACTGGTTCATTACCAGTCTATGTTATCATACATTCATATTATCTCTTTATTTTCACTGAAGCAAGACAACCTGACAGTTATACTATAATCACAAATACACGTCTTTCATTCTTTATCCCATATTAGGGATTCTTTCACCTACATTAAATATTGACTATACTATTCTAAAGACATATACCAATCTAATCCTAGTTGTTCACTAAAGTATACCGACAATAACAATGTAAACTCATAACATAATTCCTGCACCATCATATTCTTACTGTATTCTCAACCCTACGAATAAACGTGTAAACTAATATGACGAATAACCTGTAATACATCCAATGCGCCTTTTTCCACAATATTCTCAAGCTTCTCACACGATCTTTAATCTTATTATAAATTCACACATATTCTTTTCGTTTCCCAAACACATCGGTGAGCTAAACAGGCTTCTATATACTAGAAGTGAAGTAACATATTTACTGCCTTACCCATTATTTTATTCAAATACTAATTCCTCTTTTTCAAGCTGATGCTAGCTCTCTGTTTCTGCAAGATTAAGTTCTCTCTTAAAGAATTGACATTTGCCAAGATATTATTAGACTTCTGTCATTTTCGCAATTCACATTCATAATAATAATCTATTTGTGACTGCAATGAAAGGTAATCCTAGACCCTCCGCTACATATGAAAACCAGAATACAAAGGAAGGTCATGAATGGCTGTATGAATAGTATTTCTTATAGGAATTCGGCAAGAGTTTGCCTATACATATAAGCTGCCCTACCTGCACAATAAAACCAGGATAGTCCCCATACCAAATAAAACACAACGTGTTACTGCCTCATTGCAGTTCACACTAACACAAGCAACTCTTAGCAGATAGAAGTATTCTATCATGCAGTTTGAATCTAATAGGTACACGAATTCATTTCCTTATAGATTTGTCATAATTAAGTAAATTATGAATCGTGGTCATGATATCCACCGTACACTTCAATATATGTATACAATGGTCATTCACCCACACCGGGTTCCTCAGACCAACAGGATAATTAGTTCTACCATGGGTTGCACGTACCCAAGGACGTTATGGAAAACAGCCACTTCCAACCATGGGTTCAACATACCCTGCGGGCACCATGATTCTTATTATCATTTCTCAATTGCTGTGGGTTCAACATACTTCGAAAGGCACCACAGTCTTACTATTAATACGGAGCTGCTGTGGGTTCAACATGCCTCAAAGGGCACCACAGTCTTATTATCAATCCGGAGCTGCTGTGGGTTCAACGTACCTCGAAGGGCACCACAGTCTTATTATCAATCCGGAGCTGCTGTGGGTTCAACATACCTCGAAGGGCACCACAGTCTTATTATAATGATGCTGCTCCGTCCTAAGCGGCTTTACTAGGGTAACGGAAAAACTACCGATCCCTAATTATCCCAATTATACCAGTTATCCACACAGATTTATTCATAGTCGACTCAGTCATAACAACATGACTATTTTGCCTACATTAATCAAGCAGCATTTTAGTAATTTCATGATAGGTAATATAATTACCTATGCAACACATTTATTAGTCCTTATATTCTAAAAGGACTTCATACGTATGGATTTATCGTAAGGCTAGTAGTACTTTGTTATAAAAGCATATTCCACTCTGGCATATAAATATCCCATAAGACAATCAAGATAAAAACATAAAAATATATCACAATTCAAACACATGGATACACTATACCACTATTAATACAAATTCGCAGAAACATATTTTAATCGGTTATCGTATATTGCGTTATTACGTGCAATCCCAACATGTCATCACAAGTAAAAATATACTCATTACCTTACTACGGCACAATAAATATAATATACTAACGTATACACACATGTTAATTCGAATAGCATTGTAAAACATCGAATGCAGCATCTACTCAATCATTCCATCCTAAGGGCATAATTACGTGTGTATATACAAGCGTTCCTACCATATAAATATATGTAAATACAAACATGGGACATACAATGCTGTATAGGTATTTTAGAATACCTAATCTAGCACTGCAGGTCGACGGTAATGGTATTACGCTTATAACTATATATATATATATATATATCTAACACACGGATATTAACACTTCTAAATGTACAATCATGCCCATTCCCCGTCAATGAGACTTTTCTACAATTTAACTCATTATTATAATGTATATTCATGCAATTATAAACATCATAAAGATTAAAACCAATTTTTTCACAATTTAAACATTATATTATCTTACCTTCAGGCACCCAATGCTTATACGAATGATGAAAAACTATCTCGGAGAGGGTATACGCGTTCGAAATACTCCTGCGTACGCTATGGATTTTTTCTCGAAAACTGTGAAAGTTACTGTTTACGGGCACTATTCACAGACACTATTCAACTCACGAACTTTCGGTTTCCGTTTCACGAACGGAACACACCATCGTGATCTTTGCGATGTAGGGATGCTGTTCATGGTGTCCATATGCCACAAAACACAAATTAAAGCCTTCAAAATCACCAATCATCCTAAAATTTCAGATGTTAAGGAACCTACTTTGGACCCTAAAATCATCATCGAAACGCATTCCAAATTGAGATCTAAACATACCGCGTTGGAGTATGAGTGTCAGAGAGCACACTGGTCAGTTCAGATTCCACCGGAGCTACACCGGTCGCCGAAAATCTTGCCAGAAACACCCCTTCCCGATCAGCCTTCCCACGCCAGAATCCGGTGACCAAATGCCGGAACGGGGCACACCATCGTGAAGAGGGCGGCGAGACGGTGCCAGATGCGCCGGAGGTGTCAGTCAACTCGTCGCCGTCCGCCGTGAATTGCCGGTCAAAGTTTACGTCAGCGGAGCTTCGGGCGGCGCGTGAGGGCACGTGGCAGCGGCGATTGGGGTGGGGTTGGCGGCATTGCACTCGCGGCGGTCCTCCACTCGCCGGTGGTGAGGTGATCTGAGGTCCGGTGACGAAAATCACTGTTCACAGGAGAGAGAGCCGTGGGGAGGAGAGAGAGAAGAGAGAGAAAATGGAGGAAAAAAGTGAAATTTATTTTTCGAGTTTTCCGAGCCCATCCCGCTTATATAGTCGGGCACGCACGACGAAAATTACAGCTTTCCGCTTTCGTCGTCAAATTTCTAATACCGGTAATAAAATACTGTATTTTCTGCTCATACAGCATGCTGTCCCGAATACCGGTCAACTCTCTCTCTTATAAAAATTCTCAAAAATACTATATTATAACTTCATAACAAGGTTTTAAGAGTATAAAAATTTTAAGATGTTACATTAAGCCCTTAGACCAG
Source organism: Khaya senegalensis (assembly GCA_032402905.1). Classification (NCBI taxonomy): domain Eukaryota; kingdom Viridiplantae; phylum Streptophyta; class Magnoliopsida; order Sapindales; family Meliaceae; genus Khaya; species Khaya senegalensis. Next base: position 1,178,834 of record CP135548.1, on the reverse strand, counting down.
AGATGACTCAAAAGATGATTAAGGATGTCCAGATGATCTGAAAGAAGCTAAGGCAGGCTCAAGATAGATAAAAGAGTTATGCCGATCTAAAGAGAAAGGATGTGGAGTTTCGAGTAAGGGACAAAGTATTTGTGAAGATTGCCCTTTACAAGCATGTAATGAGGTTTGGAATGAAAGGGAAACTTGCTCCTAGGTATATTAAGCCATTTCAAATATTGGATCGAGTGGGTAAGGTGGCATACAAACTTGTTCTTCCACCTAGCATGGACAGGATTCCTAATGCATTTCACATGTCTTTACTTCGTAAATACATTAGTGATATTTCACATGTATTGGCACCAATATAGTGGAATTAGAGAAGAGCTTGATTTATGAGGAGCAACCAGTTCAGATCCTGGATAGAAGAATCAAAGAGGTCCGGAATAAGCAAATTCCACTAGTTAAGGTTTTATGGAGAAATCATAAGGTAGAAGAGGCAACTTCGGAAGTGGAGCAGCATATGCAAGACCGATATCTTGAGTTGTTTGCTTAATTTCGAGGATGAAATTCCTTGTAAGGGGGAAGGAAATGTGACATTCGGATATAAATAAACTCTAATCTTTATTATCTCTTATTCTTGGAAATGTTTTATGAAGTTATTGGAAGGCAACCGGGTGAAAATCATGTAAACAGGTAATTTTATCAGGTAGGGGTAAATAGTCTTTTTCACTCAAAATTAAGGCCAAAAGTGAGCTTTGATCACATAAAAAGTCTTAGAACTTCATAAATGATCATTTTGATAAAGTTTCAATTGACCAAACTAGATGTTGATGATGTAAATTAGTATGATAGAACGTGTTAGAAGGAAAGATAGATTTTATAACTTTAGGAATGCCAAAATTACTATTTTTGACAAAAATGAACAATTTTGCTAAAAAGTGCAAAATGGTTATTACGACAAAGGTCGGACGGACTCTACTAGATTTCGATAACCCAGAACTCTTGTAAATATTGTAAATAAGATGTAGGAAAAAGTAGAATTAAATTTGGATGTGAATTCCTCTAGAAATGATGAAAAAGGAACAAAATAACTAATTTTCTTTATTAGGGATAAAATAGTCTTTTCACAAAAAATTTGAAGAAAAAGTGATAACTAAAACTAATGGACTGAAGTGAAAGAATATAAAAATAGTTTGGGTAGTCTCATAATTTTTTTGAGAGTTAAATGTTAGTTTTGAAAAGTTATTAAAAGTTATTGAGTAAGAGTGTAATTTTTAAAAATATAAATTTAGATAAGATTGTTTGACTTTTCAAAATTGAAGTAAATTAATTTCTTTCTTCTTCTTTGCCGTGATTTATTCCTTTCTTTCTCTTCCAATTTTTTGAAAAAAAAATCAAGTAAAATCTCACAATCCATCCGATTAAATGCGTTACCGCAGAAGAAAAAATTGTTTTACGCATTGAGAGTTTTTATTTAATGGTAAAAGTTCTTGATTTCACTAGGTTTCAATTTATGAATTTGTTGAAAAATGGTTTTGATGGTGGGTTTATGGTTTTAAATGGTGATTTAAGTGATTTTACAGTATTATGAGGTTTACTCAAACATTTGACGTATTTTAAAGGTAAGAAAATGTAATTTTTTTTTATGAAATTTGTGATTATTTTCTGATTTGTGTAGGAATAGATTTGGGATGGTATTTAGATGAGATTGAGTATTGGATAATGTGTAAAATGGAAGAAAATTAGAAAGAGGGGTAAAATGGTAAATTTGGATATTATTCATTAAGCCTCTAAATGATTGATTTTAATGTGTTATGGTATGTTTTAATGTATATAGGTGTGTTAGGGAGCGAATAAAATTAGTAGGAATTAATTTGGATGGTTAAATTAGAAGGAAAATGAAAAAAATGGTAGAATGAGAATTTTAACTACTATTTGATGACCTTAATTATTATTTTTACAGTATATTTATATATTTAAAAGTGTGTTGTAAAACATTGAAAATAGTAACATTTAAGTTGGATGGATAAAATGAGAAAAATTGAAAAAAGGGTAAAATGATAATTTTGATTACTATTGTGGAGATTTAGAAGTGTTTTGATGTGTTATGTATGTATACTGCTTTATATAGTTGTTGGAATGTGTAAAAGAATTTTTATTATGGCCGTATGATTGGAGCATGATTAACAGAATTTAGAATAGGTTGTAGTATTTCTAACGTTGCATGTTGGTTGTCATAAGAATTATAGTAGTTTTAATTATTATGTAAATTTTCTTTATTAGTAAGTGATGCGTTAATGTGGTTATCCATTAATGTTGGATAGTTATGCGATATGTTTATAATGATGGTGAAAATTATAATTGTGATGAATAAATTTCAGTGAATCTGATAAACTGGGTATTTGCGAGTGTATGTGATTATAGAGGTGTTATGAATTTTTGTTTAAGTATCACTATTTACAAGTGCATTATACATTTATTATATGAACGAATTTCATATGTGCATGAAAATCGAGATGTGGAAACTATTTATCATTTCAGTATGTATAGTTGTGTATATGTGGTATTTATTGTGCATGGTTTGAGTGTACAATGATTTTCGAAAAATGAATACATAACTTTCTGTCATGTGGTATTAATTGTATGGCTATATTAGTTATGGATCCGGATATTCAGATACCCTTTACACTTGCTGGCTTGGTTATAACCAGATTATATGATCGATCATATGTAAAATATACACTCAACTCGATAGACAAGTAGCGTGAATAGATAAGGATTGGGCGGATTTACTTTGTGGCCATGATCCATAATTGTGTTAGCATGACCTGTTGTTTATATATATATATATGTATTAATTATTTTGTTTATAAATGTGTTTCTTAACTTAAATTAAATTTAAGTTGTTTCATAATACTTGATCCATGACATATATATATATTTATACGATTATTGTTTTTAGATAGGGTGTGCACTACCAAGTGGCATGTTACATCTTAAAGGTGGTTGCGTGTACATGCTTCAGTACTAAGGACAGTACTCAATATGTGCATTGGGTAAAAATAATGGTATGACCATAATTAGTAACATATTTAGGTATTATGTGATTACATAATTAGATATAAGTGTGTGCGTGTGTGTAAGGGTATACCACATCGGTGTATCGTTGGGTTATCCATTATTTCAATACATAACCTCTGGTATGCACTCTATCGATATTGTCGAATATTTTATTTAAAATTGATTGTATTTTAATTAATGATTACGTGTAGATATATATATATATATATATTAACCGCGATGGTGTAAAAAGTGTGTTATGTAATGTTAATATGTATATACACCTATTGTGTATGTTATGACATAATGTATATCTCTTTGTGTGATGTGAAATGTTTACTATAGAATGTGCACTATGAATTATGCGATATGCAATGTTGACTATGAGATTTTAAAATTATTGTTATTAAATGGTTAAAGATACGAGGAACTAGATCGGGAAGAGGTAAAGGAAATGGAGATTCCCAGGGAGTGGAAGAGACTTCTAATCTTCCTTAAATGAACGAGACTGTATTAGATGAGGTTGGAATCTGAAATCTCATCCAACAGGTGTTAAGGGAAAATAAAGTAAGACCGACACTTGAAAGTACTACTGAACCAATAATAAAACTTCCAACGAATGTTCCAAGCATTGGAGGTAATGCAGCTAGTGCAAAAACATCGATAGTAGTGCAGACTAGGCTGAGTTATCAAGAAAACACGCACCCCAAGAATTTTGAGGTACAACTGACTCGGTAGTGGCAGATAAATGGATTAAAATAGTGGAGAATGCTATGGAGCTATTTACAATGTCTAACAAAAAAAAAGTGAGGTATGCCAGTTTCCTATTTAAAGGGGATGCAAGAATTTGGTGGGAACTAGTGAAGAAGACTTGGGATATAACTGTTATGACTTGGATAGAGTTCAATGGAGTATTTGAGTCGCATTACAGAATTAAGGAGTGGTAATTGTTAAGATTCAAGAGTTTATCTCTTTACAACAAGGGGGAATGTTAGTCAAGTACTCTACCAGATTTAATACCTTGGCTAACTTTGCACTAGGAATGGTGAGTACTCCACAGCTACGGTGAGATCAATTTACGTAAGGGTTTAGACAAAATATCGCCGTACATGTTATATTGGGCCCTCAATAGGTGGGGGCCTACTTTGTGTAACAACTGCTACTCTTTCAATCTCTATTCTAGTATTAGGTAACAACTGGTTCAGGAGGAGCTGGTGCAGTAGCTTGTACCAAAAAATTCTCAAGAATTAACTCCCCTAAGGTTTCCCGTACTACTTACTGAATCATATTTCTAAGTTCAGCTGCATTTATAATAATTTCTTTCAATTATGGTGGAGCAGAAGCTTTTGCCCTCTCTTGAGGGGCACTAGCTCCTCTACCTCTGCCCCTTCCTCTCATAGAGCGTTAACCTTGTATTTTACTTAACAATACCACATACATGATTACATAACCATCACACTCATTCTGTACGACACATACTATTTAATTTATACCATGACATCCTCAACATACACATGTACAAAAAAAATGACACATGCCAGAATATATCAGTAAATAAACCACACTGAGGTAAAATAGACATCATACTCACATTTTGTATAAACAAGTAGAAGTTTTGTTGCACACAATTGTATTATATAATACAACAAAATTTATACATTGTTTATCAATAATATATATATATATATATATATATATATATACAATAATACTTTTTCTTACTTATAATATGCACACTATTTTATCACACTGGATCCTAGACTCTCTCTACTCATCTTTTGAGGATAAATGACTTGTAGAATCCATCTCTGCATTAGGATGAGTGTGATGGATATATCTGTCTATGTAGTATATGCGAGGGACTCAAAATCTACAGAATACAGAGTAGAGTCTATTTCTACGAAACACTCTGAGGGGTTAGTGTCTGCATAATAATTAGTCTAGTCAACCTCACTACTAGAAGGATTTTGAAAATACTCAGATGGGTCACTCTTGGTACTGGAGGAATTTGGTGGAGGGGAATATGTGTTGGGAAATAAATGTGAGCTCTTGGACAAATTGATCTTTATGGCCAAATCGGATGGTTCACTACCACTAGGAGAAAACCATAACTCTGGTGACTCGGGTCTAGAAGCTACAGGAAATGGGGGTGCATGCATGGTGAGCTGGACAGAAAATGGGTCCACCACTCTCGGGAGATAAGGATCTAACCCTTTCATTGATACCTTTGAGTCAGTAATAACCCCTCACGTTAAAAAGAAATATAAAATCCTAAGTGAAGAAGAGGTATTAAACTCCCCTATGGTAGAGGCAGTGACCTTATCATATATTCTCTTAATTAGGGCTACTCTCTATTGCCTTTTAGGGCGATACCTCCTCCTTTTTCTTCTAATCCAATAAACCCTACAAATAACTTATTTATTCCCATTAACGTCATTCCCATAAACATTCATACGTTTTAGGGCATCTATTTCTCTCTATTCGGTGGCTCCAGGACCTGGATCCATATGTGAGTAAAAAGTATTCTGATTCTTCACCGCCCTTCTAATCTTTTCGTTCTCCCTCAAAATAACTAATCTCTCTATGTCCCTTACCATGACCCCACAAAACATAGTATTCTCCTATCAATTGACAAAAGACTAGGAATCGAATCTTGGTCTGGGTATAGACATACCTACAACTACATAAAACTATCTCATAAAATATATATAATGCTATAACTTACACAAGTACCAAAGTAAAATTACATACTTACAGCAGTCGGTTCCGGGAAATATCAACATAACACAACATAACAAAATAATTTTTTTAATTAAATATCTATACTTTTACATAACTTTTTCAGAAAAATTCGCTCTAATACCAACTTGTGAGAATCCCATACCCATTTAAACAATAAATAATGACTTCTAAATATATATATAAAAAAAATGTTAATTTTTTTTTTTTTTATAATCGAAGTAAGCATTTATCACAATTTAACATATATACTTATTTACAATATGTACAGTATATTTAAAATATGATTTATAATAAAAATATAATTATTTTAGCAATAAAAATCTTGTATGCCTAACTCTCTTGACAAGTCACTATTATAATTTGTTTGGTTTCGCTGTCCTAATAGTTATACTTAAAAATCATTTTAACCACAAAGTGAATAATTTAGAATTACTCAATAAGAAATACAACACCTAATAAAACAATTTAACAAATCACGATGTTCTAATCATACAAATAATAATTAATCAAGACAACAACATATCCCATATATCTAACACTATAACAATAATCAATTAGGATTAACCCACCCCAACTACGCAATTAATATTTTAATTAGGATATTATGAATAATTATAATATGGCCCCATTTTTCTCTGTACACTTTCTACTCTATCTATTCCATTTCTACTATTCTATTATCATTTTATTTGACCAGTTATATTTAGATAAATTATGGATCGTGACCATATTATTCATCTTACACACCAATATATGTATAAATTGTGTACACTGATGGTGCTATCATGGATTCAACATGCTCCTAATGGCGTCATGGTAAACAGTCGCTTTCTACCATGAATTTAACGTGCTCAAAGGTGCCATTGATGACTATCATGATTTCTTACATACAATTTTGAATACCACAAAGACGACCGTGTGTTCCACATGCCCCAAAGAGTGCCACAGTAATTAATAAATTATTATTTCATTTTATCCTAAGCGGCTCTACTGATGTGCAAGGAAATTTCATAATCTACCACAACAATGTTGGCCACTTTACATTTTTTTACGATTTATCATATACCCATATTACCCATTTACCCTTTACTACTACTCAAGAGCATTTTGATAATTTATTAAAATTCTGATAATTACGTATGCAATATTTCTATAATTTCATCCCAATATAAATTAAATTTATACCTATAGTTGCATTTCAACACCTACCAATATATGTACCATCAAATCAATTATAAAAATAATATTCATAATAGTAACAATAACTAATTCATATATATATATATTTATATACACACACACACACACACACACACACACACACTCCTAATCCATTTAATACACACACAAACACACACACACACACACACACACACACACACACACACCTATATTATTGTATTCCTATATTAAATATACAATGCCGAAATAGTATTTTAAAATACTTTTTTCAACGATAGATGTTGACAAAATGAGGCGTAAATATAAATAATACTTAATCATTAACTTTACACAATTTATACACACACACACACACACACACACACACACATATTTAATCAACTATTTAAAACACTTCCAAATTCCACACCCATACCCATTTTTCATCAATACAATTTTTTTTTCCACGCAATCAATTTTCAATCATTTACATGCACACTCAATTAACCAACATATATTCACTTGATCAAAATGATGACTTAACATTAAATGAACAGTACCATAACCAGACAATTTAGCTTTTTTTTTATTATTTTTCTTTTATTTTACACATATAAATCAATTCCATTATTTCATAATATAATTATTAACACATAAACACATCAAAATAACATAATTTAACACCAAATAAACAGTATCTGAAATGGACCATTCTGTCCTTTTTCTATTTTTCTTCCATTTTAAACATTTAAACCAATTCCTATCAATTCTATTTATTTTTAATACAATTATTAATATATGAACACATCAAAATATCACAATTTAACACTAAATAAACAGTACTTATAATGGACCATTTTGTCCTTTTTCTATTTTTCTTCCATTTTACACATTCAAACTAATTCCTACCAATTTCACTTATTCCCAAACACATTTATACACATTTAAACATATCAAAACACATAAATAGTGATCGAATATATTCTATTATGTCTAAACTAATTTTTTTTTATATAATTCTATTTACTTTAATCTACTTTTCAAATACTCAATTTCATAAATTATGCATCAATTCTATAAAACCCCTAAATTACCAAATTACGGTTTAAGGTTCTTATCTCAAATTCAAAGTTAATTGCAATTGCACTAAATTCAAGTTAAAAAAACACCGTCAAATTAAAACTCTTAACACGTAGAATAATTTTTTCCTTTTACAGTAACATATTTAATCGGACAGATTGTGAGATTTTCCTTGTTTTTTTTAAGAAAATAAAAGAAATTTGAAATAGAAGGGAGAGAATGAGTTATGGGAAAAGAGAGAAAAAAAAGTTGATTTCCTCCAATTTTGAAAAGTCAAAGAATCTTATCCAACTTTATATTTTTGAAAATTAAACTCTTACCCATTAACTTTCCAAAACTTATATTTAACTCCTAAGAAAATTATAAGGCTGCCTAAGCTATTTTCAGATTCTTTTACTTTAGTCCATTAGATTTTGGTGACCCAAAATTCAAAACTTTCTTATGAAATAATTATTTTGCCCATAGGGAAGAAAATTGGTCATTTTGATTATTTTTTCTCTTTTCTAAGGGTATTTTTATCTAAATTTGATTCCATTTCTTTCTATATACTTCTAGCAACATTTTCAACAATCCAACATTTTTAAAAATTTGGGTTTCAATTTGACCCTTGTGGCCTTGACAAATTAACCATTTTATCATTTTCGGTAAAATTATCCTTTTTCGACAAACTGACGATTCTTATCGTTTTAGGGTTATCCAACTTATATTTTTCTCCAGTAATAACTAAAATATAACCCTTAACTCAATTATCTTTCATGCGATCCATCGATACCTACTTAAAATGATAATTTTGCCCTTTATTATTATTTTGACCCATTTTTTGCCAAAATGGCTCTGACCAAGGTTCCAAAAATTGTTTGATATATTTCACAACCCAAAACTCAAAATATACCATAAAATAATTATACTAAGGTATCAAAAAAATACCTAAATTTGAGAATGTTACAATTCCTCCCCTCTTACAAGAATTTCGTTCTCGAAATTTAGGCGAATAGTCTTGGATACTTTTCTTTCATGTTCTGCTCCATCTCCTAAGTTGCTTCCTTTATTTTCTGATTTCTTCCCAACACTTTTACCAATGAAATTTTCTTATTCAAAAGCTCATTTATCCTTCTATCTAGAATCTATGCAGGATGCTCCTTGTAAGATAGATTTCTTTCCAATTCCACTACTTCATATTGCAAAACATGGGAAGGGTCAGTGATGTAGTTGCAAAGGAGAGAAACATGAAATACATTATGGACTTTATCCAAACTCAATAGTAAAACTACTATGTACGCCACTTTACCAACCATTTCTAAAATCTCATATGGTCCTACATACTTGGGCGCTAACTTGCCCTTTCAACCAAATCTCATAATGTGCTTGCATAGGGCAACTTTTACAAAAACTTTATCGTCAGCTTCAAATTCTACCATTTTCCTTTTTAAGTTGGCGTAATTTCTCTGGCAATCTTAAGTCTGATTTATTCTTTCTTCGATCACTCGTACATTTACAATCATTTTCTATATTTGTTTTGGCCCTAGAGCTTGGTTAATCTCGTCTTTTTCAACAAAATCATCATAGTACAGTAGGGTCTTGCACTTTCTTTCATAGAAAGCCTCATATAGTGCCATCTTAATAATTGCCTGATAGTTATTATTATACGCAAATTTTATTAAAGGTAGTATATCATGCCATAACACCTGATAATCCAAACAATATTCCCTCAGCATGTCTTCTATAATCTGATTGACTTTATCAGTTTGTCCATCTGTCTATAGGTAATAGACAATACTAAAGGCTAATTGGGTGCCTAACGCTCTCTATAAACTCTCCCCGAAAACTAATGCAAATCGGGAGTCTTTATCTAACATAATGGTTTTAGGCACTCCGTCTCCCAAATATAAATCTGTGATAACTTTTCCGTATTAGTGGTGTCCTTCACGGAAATAAAGTGAGCTGTTTTGGTCAATCTATATATTATCACCCATATGGCATTAAATCCCCTTTGTACTTTGGAAAGTCCAACAATAAAATCCATGAAAATTTCTTCCTATTTCCATTCTGGGATCCTCAACAGCTATAACAATCTAAAAGGTCTCTGATGTTCAACTTTTACTTACTGGCAGATTAAGCATTTTGACACGTAATCTCCTATATCCTTCTTCATTCCATTCCACCAGAAGTTCCTTTTAAGATTCTAATACATCTTTACACCCCCGGAATGAACGGTGTAGAGCATATCATGAGTCTTACTGATAACCTTCTTCTTGAGTTTCGAATTTTGGGCCAAGCACATTCTACCTTGAAATTGAAGGATATCTCTACTTATTTAACAACCTATTTTCTAACCCTCTTGCATCTGTTGGTGAATGTTTTGATACTAATTGTCAACAGCTTGTTTCTCCTTTATCTCTTTCAACAAAGTGGGTTGAATCTCCAATTTAGCAATTCACTCCACTATCACCTCTAATTTTTCCTCTGTTAACTCATGTTGTGCTCCTTTTTGGGCACTCAAATGGGACACCACAACCTTCCTACTGAGTGCATCCACTACTACATTCGCCTTTTCATATTAGTACTTTATCTAGCAATCATAGTCTTTAACTAGTTCCAACCATCTTCTTTGTCTCATATTTAGTTCTTTTTGAATGAAATGATACTTCAAGCTCTTGTGATCTGTGTAAATATTACATTTAACACCATACAAATAATGTCTCCATATCTTAAGGGCAAATGCAACCGCTGCTAATTCTAAATCATAGGTTGGATAACATGTCTCATAATTCTTCAATTGTCTCGATGCGTACACTATCACCTTCCCATTTTGCATCAAAACTGCCCCTAATTCTTGATATGAAGCATCACAATACACATTATACTCTATTCCATCCTCAAGCAATACTAAAATAGGAGTAGTGGTCAGTCGCCTTTTCAAGACTTGAAAGCTCTCCTTGCAAGCATCTGACCAAAGGAATAGGGTTCCTTATCGAGTTAGATTGGTGAGTTGCTTAGCAATCCGTGCAAATCCTCCCACAAATCTTCTATAATACCCCATAAGACCCAAAAAACTTCTTACTTCTTTAATAGTTTTGGACCATTGCCACTTTAAAATTATTTTTACCTTACTAGGATCCACCATTATCCCCTATTTTGACACCACATGTCCCAGAAATACCACTTTTTCCATCCAAAACACCACATGTCTCAATCGCTATAACATAAACTTCAAATGATGGGCATGATCACTTTTCGATTAAGAATATATCAGAATATCACCTATAAACACCACGAAAAATCTGTCTAAACAGTCATGTAATACTCTATTCATCAAATCCATAAATATTGTTGGTGCATAGTCAACCTGAAAGGCATCGCAACAAACTCATAATGTCTATAACGAGTGCGAAAGGCAGTCTTGGATATATCTTTATTGGCAATACACAACTGATGATATTTTGACTTCATCATTTTACATATTATCTATACCCAATCTCATCTAAAACTTCAACCTAAATCCATTCCTACACAAATCAGCCACCAATCACAAATTCCATAAAAGAAAATTATATTCGTTTACTTCAAAATATGCCAAATGCTTGAGTAAGTCTCCATACACCGTAGAATCACTTAAATCACCATTTAAAACCATAAAACCACTATTAAAATCATTTTTTAACAAATTTATAAACTGAAATTTAATGAAATCAAGAATTTTTACTATCAAATTAAAACTCTCGATCCATAAAATAATTTTTTCTTTTGGGGTAATACATTTAATCGAGTAGATTGTGAGATTTTGCTTGATTTTTTTAAAAAAATAAAAAAATTGAAAAAGAAGGGAGAGAGTGACTTATAACAAGGGAGAAAAGGAAGAAAATGAATTGATCTAATTTTGAAAAGTCAAATAGTCTTATCCAACTTAATATTTTTAAAAATTATATTTTTGTTTAATAACTTTTCAAAACTTATATTTAACTCCCAAGAAAATTATAAGGCTACCCAAACTATTTTTGGATTCTTTTATTTTAGTCCAACAATTTTAAACCCCACAGAATTTTTAAATTTTTGGTGAAAAGACCATTTTACTCATATTGTTTAAAATGTATCATTTTGAACATTTTTTGTCATTTCTAGGAGAATTACATCCAAATTTGATTCTGTTTTTCTTTTTGCCTACATCTTATTTATACTATTTAAAATATTTTTGGTTGGTCAATTTCTGGCAGAACCTTTTCGCTCCCTCGCAGAATGACCATTTCGCCCTTTTCGGGCAAAAATGGAATTCTTGTCATTCTAGGGTTATTCAACCTATCTCTTCTCATAAAACTCTATACAACACTTATAAGATTTTTGGGTGATCAGATTCTGACGGAGTCCTTCCGACCTTTGGCGTAATAACTCTTTTGCATTGAGTAAGAATAGCACCGATTCCCACTCCACTTGCATCATACTCCTTCTCTAATAACTTATCAAAATCTAGTAGGGTTAAAATAGGGGCTTCACACAACTTTTGCTTGATCACTTCAAAAGCCTCCTTAGCCAAATTGGTCCATTCAAAATCACCTTTCTTCATACATTCAGTTATGGGAGCAATAATGCTATTAAAATGAGGAGTAAACCTCTTATAAAAAGAGACAAGTTCATGAAAGCTTCGAACTTCTGTGATGGACTTAGGCTTCGGCCATGATTTAATAGCTTCCACCTTAGATTCATCCACCATAATACTATCCTTAAAAATTATATAGCCAAAGAACACCACACGATCAATAAAGAACACACACTTCTTAAGTTTAGCATACAACTTTTGAGCTCTCAAAGTTTCAAAAACTTGTCGTAAATGATCAACATATGTCTCATCACTTTGGCTATACACCAAAATGTCATCAAAGTAAACTACCACAAATCGGCCAATAAAAGGTTTGAGAACTTCATTCATCAACCTCGTAAATGTACTCGGAGCATTGGAAAGTCCGAATGGCATAACTAACCATTCATATAACCCGTGCTTGGTCTTGAAAGTCGTCTTCCATTCATCCCCTTCCCTTATTTTAGTCTGACGGTATCCATTCCTTAGGTCAATTTTTGAAAAATCACAGCTCCATACAGCTTATCAAGCATGTCATCTAATCGAGGAATGAGGTATTGATATTTGATGGTTATATTATTGATCGCCCTACTATCAACACACATGCGAAATGAACCATCTTTCTGTGGAACTAACAAGGTTAGAACTGAGCATGGACTTATACTTTCTTAAACAAAACCTTTTGAAATCAGCTTCTCCACTTGTCTTTGTAGCTCCTTAGCCTCCATAGGATTGCATCTATAGACTGCCCTATTAGAAAGTTGAGCCTCGGGTATTAAATCAACTTAGTACTCTATTCCTCTAAGTGGTGGCAACCTAATGGGTAAATCATCAGGAAACACATCTTCATAATCACTCAACAAGGGCTAAATCATAGGGTGAAGTTGTTTAGTCTCTTGAACTTCCTATTTCTCAATCACAAGCAAAGCATAAGTTGCCTCACTCATTCAATGACTCTTATCAATTTTAGCCCCACTTAAGAATAGATTGTTTTGTTTAGTCTCTAACCTTTGAAAAGGTGGATTTGCTTGAGAAGGCTTTAAGGGAGTTAAAGTAATTAATTTACCTTCAAACTTAAAGGAATAAGGTTATGAGATACTTGGGTTTAATTTTTTTTTTTTTTGTTTCAATAGAGAGATTCAAAACAATCAATAAAAAGTTTCCAGCAATAACCAAAATACAAATCCACAATAGATAACACACCAAAGTCCACCACTACTATAATTTCAAAGTTCACAACAATTTCAACAACTCTACACCTACAATACAACTTCTCCTTTCAACCAACAAGTGAAGAAAAGGCAATAGATGAATTCACCTCAGCCAAACCAAGGCTCTGATACCAATCTTGATGTGGATCTTTAACAAATTCTAGCAATACCAACAGGTGAGTAAAGTGTGAATCAAATGAAGAGAAAAGAATTAAAATGGCTAAGATTGATCCAAGGCATAAAGGCAAAGCCACCAACCAAGGAAACCACCACCTAAATTCTAGCAACAAGAAAATTTAGGATAAAGGTTTGTTTAAGCATGAAGAGCAAACTCAATGTTCAATTTTTACTTTTCTAGTAGAAAAACTCCCCCTTTACAAAGCATTAAAGACCTTTTTAAAAGGTCTAATACAAAATAAAATAACACTAATACATTTTCTAAGATCAAAAGTAATGACAATTACTTAACATATAAGACAATCTTAAAATGAAAAATTGACATAAATGCTTTGTTAGTGTAGAAATTGTCTTGGCCCAATACTGCAACCTTTGTATCAATCTCTTATCCTTTATAAATGCATTTTTGGACCTTGAAAATGATTTGAGCTTACTTGCTGGAACTTCTAAAGTGACAAAAAAAAGATAAACTAATAAATTAAAATACTAATTAACTTAAATTTCCTTAAACTTGCCAGTTTTCCACTTTTCCCTCCAAATGGATATTTTCTCGATTTGCTTCGTGTGAGTGATGTGGCAATCAAGTGAGGTATTATTAGCCCAAGTGATTATGGTTAAACCAAGGGAATAACTTGGATCTTTAAATAGGATTTGGGCTGATTAGGCTAAAGGAAAATTGAAAGTTTGATCAAATTGGGTTTTGGTGTTCGAATATAGTTGGATTTGGTGAGTTAAAGTGTTTATGGGTTTGGCTCCTTGATTCATATCAAAACATCTCCGTATTTGCCAGAAATGATATAACGTACATTAAAAAGTCACCATTTTAGCTAAAAATGCAATAAAACATTCTCAAACATTAAGTCTTCTTTTGAAATGCATAAAAATGCCACAAAATTATTTAAAACATGTTTGATTTGGTTAGAACTGATGTAACAATCTTAAAATCATCACAATTTTGGTCGAAAGTGCAATGAAATGCTTTAGAACATCACCGTTTAATGCAAAAATACTATAAGTGCCTTGAAATATCTTTGCATTTGCAGGAAAAGATATAACGTGCATTAAAAAGTCATCATTTTCACCAAAAATGCAATTAAATGATGTCAAATATCAAGTCTTCTTTTCAATTGCATAAAAATGCCCCAAAATTATTGAAAGCATGTTCGATTTGATCCACAATGATATAACAATATTTAAATCATTACAATTTTCGTCAAAGTTGCAACAAAATACTTTAGAACATCACTATTTAATGCAAAAATGCTATAAGTGCCTTGAAACATCTTCGCATTTGCAGGAAACTATATAATGTCCGTTAAAAAGTCAACATATTTGCCAAAAATGCAATAAAACATTCTCAAACATCAAGTCTTCTTTTGAAATGCATAAAAATGCCCTAAAATTCTTTAAAATATGTTTGATTTGATCGAAAATGAGATAACAATGTTTAAATCATCATAATTTTTTGCCCAAAGTGCAAAGAAATGCTTTAGAACGCCACTACTTAATGCAAAAATGCCATCAAACATCAAACAAAACCACTGATGACCAACCAAAATATGTCGATACCTTTAAATTTGATGCATTACAAGAACATGTTTAGAAACTTGAACTTGTAATGAATAATTATCGTGATTTGCTGGAGAAGACGCAAGCTACTTTGGAGAAAAACAATGCCATTATGGACAATATGTAGAGAACCATAGAACAATTGTCAACCAGAACACATAACACTAATGGACAAAGAAGAAGACAAACTGGGATATATTACGAAATTGAAAATCACAACTTTGATGATGCAACATCTGAAGCACCAAGGGAGAACTGAAGGAGATATGATTATGTGGACCGTAACATTGTAAATGTTAAGTTGAGAATTTCACCTTTCCAAGGCAAGGTTGACCCTAATTCATACCTTGAATTGGAATGCAAAGTTAAGATGATTTTCGATTGTCACAATTACTCGAATGAGAAAAAGGTATGTCTTGCTGCCGTAGAATTCACTGACTATGCCTTAATTTGGTGGGATCAACTTATATCGGGTAGGCGACGAAATATAGAACCACCTGTTAGTATATAGGAGGAGATAAAAGCGATATTGAGAAAGCGTTTCATTCCTAACCATTACTATAGGGAACTACATCAATGCTTGTAGAGATTGACTCAAGGATCCAAATCTATGGAAGACTACTACAAAGAGATGGAGATCACAATGATCCAAGTAAACCTGGAGGAGGATCGTGAGGCTACCGTGGCTAGGTTCTTACAAGGATTGTATCATGAGATTGCTAATATTGTTGAATTACACAACATTATGTTGATATTGAGGACATGGTTCATATGGCAATGAAGGTAGAAAGGAAATTGAAATAAAAGAAGCTTTTCAAGTCCACTTACGGATCTAGTTTGAATTTAAAATCTTGGAAATCTGATGGGAACAAGTAAAACACAAAATCTGATTTAAAAAGCAAAGTGAAGAGTTCTAACCCTAAGGAGGTTGAGAGAAGTAGAGAAAAAGGTACTAATTCTAATTTTTCTAAGCCTTGTAATGTTAAATGCTTTAAGTGTTCTAATGTAAGGCATGTCGCTTCTCAATGCCTACATAGAAGGACCCTGATGATCATGCTAGAATCTGATGAAGATGATGATGAAGCTATGTATGTAGAAATGTCAATTCTTGAAGATGCAAGCGATGAAGACAAGCCTGAAGATCCACATGAATTTAAAGGAGAATGTCTAGTAACGCGTAAGACATTGAATGCACAAATCAAAGATGATGAGACTAAGTAACATGAGAACATCTTTCATACTAAGTGTTTAATTAATAACAAGTTATGTAATGTTATTATTGATGGTGGAAGTTGTACTAATGTGGCTAGCACACTTATAGTAAATAAACTTGGCCTACTCTTGTTAGATCATCCTAAACCTTACAAGTTACAATAGTTGAATGATTATGATGGGCTTAAAGTTGATAAGCAAGTTTTAGTGTCCTTTGCTATAGGAAAGTATTGTGATGAAGTTTTATGTGATGTAGTCCCTATGCAAGCTAGTCATATGCTGTTAGGACATCCTTGGCAGTATGATCAGCGAGTCACACATGATGGATATAAGAACCATTACTCTTTTGTCATGAATCATAAGAAGTACACTCTCATTCTCTTATCGTCACATCTTGTACATGAGGATCAATCAAGAATTAAAAGAGATATAGAGTTGAGTGAAAAAAAAGAGTGAGCCAAGAAGTAGTAAATGAAAAACAAAATGAATATGTGGATAAAAAAGTGAAATTTGAGAGCGTGAGTGAAAAGAAAGGTGGGGAAAAATTAGAGGGAAGTAAAACAAAAAAAAAAAAGAGAGTCTTTATGCAAGCATGAGTGATGTGAGGAGTGCTATTCATTCTCATCGATTAATCCTTGTACTCTTGTACAAAGAAGTATGTTTGAGCACTAATGAGATTGATCATTCTCTTCCTTCTCCTATGACTTCTCTTTTGCAGGAGTTTAAGGACATCTTCTCAAAGGAGACTCTAAATGGACTGCCACCTATTCGAGGCATCAAGCATTAGATTGACTTCATTCCTAGAGCTTCTATTCCTAATCGACCTGCTTATAGGTGTAATCCAGAGGAAACAAAAAAGATACAAAGACAAATGGGAGACTTAATGTCAAAAGGGTAAGTGCAAAAGAGCGTGAGTCTATGTGCTGTTCTTATTCTTCTTGTTCCTAAAAAAGATGGATCATGGAGAATGTGTGTAGATTGTTGTGCTATTAACAACATCACAGTTAAGTATCTTTACACTATTTCTAAGTTAGATGATATGTTAGATGAGTTGCATAGTACATCTATATTCTCTAAAATTGATTTAAAAAGTAGTTATTATTATATTAGGATGAGAGAGGGAGATGAATAGAAAACTGCATTTAAGACTAAATTTGGATTGTATGAGTGGTTAGTTATGTCTTTTGGTTTTACAAATACATCTAGTACATTCATACATTTAATGAATCATGTATTACGAGCTTTCATTGGTAAATTTGTTGTTGTTTACTTTGATGATATTTTGATTTATAGCAAGTGTCTAAATTATCATATTCAACATTTGTGTTGTGTTTTAGATATTTTGTGCAGAGAAAAGCTTTATGCTAATCTTAAAAGGTGCACATTTTGTACGGATAGCATTGTTTTTCTTGGTTTTGTAGTGAACTCAAAAAGACTGCAAGTTGATGAGGAAAAGGTAAAAGCGATACGAGATTGGCCTACTCCCAAAAGCATAATTGAAGTTAGGAGTTACCATGGTTTGGCAAGTTTCTATCATCATTTCATTAAAGATTTTAGCACCATTGCAGCACCTCTCATGGAGGTTATCAAGAAAAACGTGGCATTCATGTAGGGATAAGCACAAGATAAGTCATTTATTTGTCTTAAAGATAAGTTAATTTTTGCACTTGTACTGTCACTTCCAAATTTTTCTAAAATATTTGAAATCGAATGTAATGCTTTTGGTGTAGGAATTGGATGTTGAAAATGATAGTTATAGTAACTAATATGGATTTTCGTTGACTCATCATCATTTCACACAATCTAGAAGGCACATTACAAGCATAGAGAGAAAGTGGACACAAGAAGACATAAACTAGCCATTTGAACAGTGACCGTTGTGTACAGTATCCGTTATGAACAGTAACGGTCAAAAATTTTGAAAAACTAGCTGTTACAAACTTATATATACAAACACATCATTGTAAATGAAAAATATAAAACAAAGCTTCCTTATTCTTTCATCAATACTCTCTTCACATTTGAATCTTCTTCATTAATATATTTTTTTCACATGGTATCAGAGTAAGTTTCATCATAAATCTACCTTTTATCTTTTATTATTTGTTGGTTCTTGGTGCATCAAGACATTCCCCTTCAAAGCCGAATTAAGAAATGGAAAAGGAGGGCTCGTCATACAACACCAAGATCAAGTATTCCTTCAAGGGAGTTGATAATAAAGGTAACACTACCTTGAAACTTACCACATTTCCCTTGAATGGAAAAAATTATTCAATTTGGCTCAATCCCGCTAAAAGAGCATTAAGTGGAAAACGAGTATTAGGTTTTGTCAATGGAAGAATTACAAAGCCCACCGACACATCAAGTGAGGAATACGAAGATTGATGTTATAATGACAACTTGGTGTATACATGGATTTTGAATTCTATGGAACCATCCCTGATAGGTGCATTCTCAAAGGTTGAATCTTCTAAAGTACTTTAGGAATCTATCAAGAGGCAATTTGGCATCAAGAAAACTTAATGAGAATATAAGAGTTGAAGCACTTCATCAACAATATCAATCTTGGTAGAGGTGATCCAATAGAGTACAACATTAAAATGAAGAAGGCATAGGATGGACTTCAATCCTTAAGGCCAAATACCATCAGTATTGAAGAAATAGAAAAAAGAGCCAATGAGGATCTTGTAATCTCATATTTTATGGGTTTGGATTCCGACTACAATGATCTTAAAAACCACATCCTTATATTTGAACCTTTGCCCCATTATGATGATACTATAAACAAGGTGAATAAAGAGTACATGCAAAGAAAAATTTTAAATGGGAACTCCAGCAAAATAGAAAGAGGTAATTTGGTAGATAGCAAGGAAGAAGGTATGATGGTTCAAGGAGTGAAAGTCAAGGTTAAATGTGATAAACGTGGACGGATGCACAACCCCAAGGACAAATGTTGAAAGTGTGGCCATCGCAAGATGCTGGGTCATACTAAAGAAAAATGTTGGATTCTCAATCCACATCTTAGGCTAAACAATTACAAAGAGAATGCACCACCACAAAGTGCTCAAAATACAATTGAAAGAGACAACTCAAAACTTCTTGAGGATTTGGCAAAGCTACTTCAAAACCATCTCCCAAACTCCTCTCAAGGTATGGTTTCCAACTCACATTTTAATTTTGACCCTTGAATTATTGATTCAGGTGCTACTAATCATATATTTAGAAATAAAAACAAAGCATCTAAAATAGAAACCCTAGGAAACTTTAGAAA
Organism: Khaya senegalensis; assembly: GCA_032402905.1. Classification (NCBI taxonomy): domain Eukaryota; kingdom Viridiplantae; phylum Streptophyta; class Magnoliopsida; order Sapindales; family Meliaceae; genus Khaya; species Khaya senegalensis. Next base: position 1,158,802 of record CP135548.1, on the reverse strand, counting down.
TGTGACAATAGCCAATGGTAGTGAAATACCTATTAAGGGACTAGGAGACATTAAAATTTTATCTAAGGACACAAAAGACCTTTATATACCAAATTTCTCATCAAATTTATTGTCGGTTAGTAAGATAACAAAAGACTTAAATTGTTGTGTCATCTTTGAACCCAATAAAGTGATATTTCAGAACATAATAACTAGGAAGAAGATTGGTGAAGGAAGACTAGATGACGACCTATATTTTTTGGATAGCACTAATCAAGCTCTTAAAGTTAAAGAAAACCGTAGACTTCAAAAACTTTGGCATGCAAGATTAGGACATCCTCCTAGCAACATTCTGTGCAAAATGATTCAATATATGAAGTTTAGTGATTTTAAACAATGTAGGGCTTGTAATATAAGAAAACAAACTAAACTTCCTTTTGTACATTCGAAAACTTGTTATAATGAAACTTTTGATCTTATACACTCTGATTTATGGACTTCTCCTTTAGAATCTCATAATGGCTTTAAATATTTTATGACATTCATTGACCACAAGTCTAGATATACTTGGATAGATTTGATTAAAAATAAATCAGAGACTTTATCATGTTTTAAAGAATTTTTATCCTTAATTGAAAATCAACTTGGCAAAAGGATTAAGATTCTTAGGACCGATTATGGAGGAGAATACACTAGTAATATGTTTGAGGATTACTTGAAAACCTTAGGGATAATTCATCAAACAACTTGTCCTTACACACCCGAACAAAACGGTGCAGCCGAACGAAAAAATTGACACATCTGAGATGTAGGAAGATCATTGATGTTTCATTATAATGTCCCCAAAAGATATTGGAATGAAGCCATTCTCACTGCCATATATTTGATCAATCAAATGCCTTCTAAATTATTAAATGAAAAATCTTCTTTTGAGTTTTTGTATAATAGACAACTTATCTTACCTCAAGGTATTTGATTGTACTTGTTATATTCATATCCCTAATCATACTACAGATAAATTGAGTCATAGGAGTATAAAGTGCATATTTTTGGGGTATTGCATCGATAAAAAGGATTATAAATATTTAGACCCTTGTACAAATGAGAAATTTCTCTCACGAAATGTTACATTTTTAGAAAATGATCCATACTTTGACAAAGTGAGAAATGAGGGGGAAACCGAAGATCCTCTTCCTTTATCTATTGTGGGTAACTGATTGAGTTCATTAAAAAATAATGATCAAATCAATAATCGTGGAGTTGGTTTGAATAAGAGTGAAAATGAGGATTCTAACTCTCAAGATTTACCACCACAAAATGATGATACTGATTAATCATTAGAATCAAATGAAGAACAAAACATAGTTAGTGAAAGTCAAAGTGAGGTAACACCTAGTGATGAGCAACCTAATGCTCAATTAGATTCTCAAGATGAAATCCCATTTAGTTTTTCACAAGTTAATCAAAATAAGAGAGAGTCCACTTCTCCATCACATGATCAAAATTTTGCACTTAGGAGATCTCAATGAATTAGAAAGTCCCCATTCGAATGGAAGAAAAATAGGGTATTCTTCTATGAGAATAAGGTCACAGCACATCAGATAGAAAATTATTATACTTTAGATAATGTCAAAGAGAGTTATAGAGTATTTTTGACCAAATTGGATAGTTTAGGAGAGCCATCTCATTACAATGAGGCCAAGGATATTCCTATTTGAAGAAATGCCATGGATGAGGAGTTGGATGCTTTAACTAAAAATAAAGCATGAGAAATTGTTCCTCTTCCTCAAGGTAAAAAGATAGTTGGGTGTCAGTGAGTGTACAAAACTAAGTTGAAAAGTGATGGTTCGATTTAAAAACATAAAGTTAGATTGATTGCCAAAGGATTCACTCAAACTTATGGTTTAGATTACACTGAGACATTTGCACCAATGGCCAAGATGAACACCATTAGAGTTGTCTTGTCCTTAGCCACAAATTATGAATGGGATATGTATCAAATGGATATTCGAAATGCTTCTCTCCAAGGGGAAAGAGAGGAAGAGGTTTATTTGGATATTTCACAAGGATACAACATCAAAGTACCAAGAACACGTGTGTAAACTTAGAAAAGCCATTTATGGCTTAAAACAATCACTTAGGGCTTGGTGCTCTAAGTTACAAGGTGCATTAACTTCTCAACATTTCAAGATTAGTAGTGCTGATCATTCTTTATTCATCAAACATTCTAACAATGGTATTACAGTTGTGATAATTTATATAGATGATATAATTATAACCAGGAGTGATATTTTAGGAAAAAAAAGGCACTAAAAGCTATTTAAAGTCTACTTTTGATATTAAAGACCTTGGAAACTTACAGTATTTTCTAGATATGGAAATTGCTCATTCTAATAAAGGGCTTTTTCTATCCCAAAGAAAATACACACTTGATCTTTTGAAAGAGACAGGTAAGCTTGAAGGAAAGAGAGCTTCAACACCAATTGAAGGACAAGCTAAAAAGAAAGAGGGCAAGCCAATTCAAGACATCAAACAATATCAAAGAATTGTGGGTAAGTTAATTTATTTAACCATTACTAAACCTGACATTTCTTTTGCTGTGAATCAGGTGAGCCAATTCATGACATGTCCAATGACCAATCACATGAAAATAGTAAACCGAATACTTAAATATCTCAAAGGAACACCAGGACAAGGAATACTCATGAATAAACACGGACATCACCAAATTTTAGCCTACACGGATGCTAATTGGGCAGGAAGTACTGAAGATCGCAACTCTACAACCGAATATTGCACTTTTATTGGTGGAAATTTGGTGACTTGGAAGAGTACAAAAGCAAACTGTGGTGGCCAAATCAAGTGCCGAAGCTGAATATAGAGCAATGGCTTCAATCACTAGTGAATTGATATGGTTGAAGCCATTGGTTGAAGATTTGGGTTTTAAGGTGGAGGCACCCATAAAGCTATATTGTAACAATAAGTCGGCAATACATATTGCAAACAATTCGGTGTTTCATGAGAGGACTAAGCACATAGAGGTAGATTGTCACTTCATAAGAGAAAAGTATTTGAACAAGACAATCTCAATGTCTTATGTCAAGAGTGAAGATAAATTAGCGGATGTGTTCACCAAACCTCCAAGTATTCAACAACTCCATAAGTTCATTAGCAAGTTGAACTTGATCAATTTGTTCAAGCCCAACTTGAGGGGGAGTGTTTAAAATGATAGTTATAGCAACTAATATAAATTTTGGTTGACTCATCATCATTTCACACAATCTAGAAGGCACATTACAAGCATAGAGAGAAAGTGGACACAAGAAGACATAAACTAGCTGTTTGAATAGTAACCGTTGTGTACATTAGCCGTTGTGAACAATAACAGTCAAAAAATTTGAAAAATTAGCTGTTGCAAACTTATGTATATAAACACATCATTGTAAATGAAAAATATAGAATAAAGCTTCCTTATTCTTTCATCAATACTCTCTTTCACATTTGAATCTTCTTCATTTCTTCATTAATATATTTTTTTCCACATTGGAGCTGTTTAATGCAAGAGAAGAAACCTACAGCATACTTCTCTGAAAAGTTGAATGAAGCCGCCTTGAAGTACCCCACATATGACAAGGAGATGTATGCACTTATCAGAGTCTTAGAGACGTGGCAATACTATTTATGGCCTAAAGAGTTCATAATTCATACGAATCATGAGTCTCTGTAACACCTCCTTCCATTCATTTCTATTCATGTGGCATATAATACATTGAAATTATCGAAAGGGTAAAAATCAACGTTTTTTTTATAGTGAAGCGAAGTTTTTATTTATTTAAAAGAGTTTATAGAAAATAATTACATAAATAGTAACAACTAAAATAGTATAATTTTTTTTTCCTCTAAAGAATTGTTATGCATCTTAATAAAATTAATACTTCAGAGTACATAGAAAGGAAATTACAGAACAATGGCCTGAACCTTAGATATATCATGCCCTGTCCGAAAATCTTTGCCTCAACTACATTTTCCGAAACCACTACCGCTATATCGTATTCACCTGAAAAGTAATAATCCCACAAAGAGGTGAGCACACCACATTGCTCAGTAAAATAATATAATACTTAATAAAGGAAGGAGCATGTTACCTGAATCTCTACTTATTTTGGCCATTTCATACAAGTCCACAGACATAGGTAAAAGCATGTCTATATATCAATGTACATGTACAGACAAACATATGCTCAATGACGTACACAAGATATCATGTCATATCATCCAGAACTCTAAGCACTATCTCAGCTATGACTTCTGTATAAACAGTCTCAAACAAGATGCATTTTAAACGAATAGCCTTCTCACATGTACTCATTTAATTCCTTTTTCTATTCTTATCACAAACACCTACATGACCATATAAAATCACTACATTGATATACGTATAGATATCAACTAAATGTCTCCACCACATAAAGAAAAACTGATCAGAAACCGGTATAACCACATAATTTCAATCACACACTCGGTCCGAGATAACCAAAATATCTTAGGCACACAATCAATATCCCCATATGATAGAAATATTTCAAACATCTACATATATACAAACGAGGGTATTAATAAAAACGATAACACTTCTTCTGCATGTCATTTCCACTCTCGGAACGTTAGTGGTAGTAATTTATTGCATTTACAAATGATCGATTATACTTAGAGACATCATGGATCATGGTTGTTACTCTAGGCCACAGGAACATTTAGAGTACAGCTGTGGATTCCACCTATCCCTTAGGGTACCACAGTCTTAATGTCATACCTCCATTAGAAACTGACTTACAAGCCCAGTTGAGTGTGATGGAATATACATATCCGATCCACATATCACAATTATCTCAATACTGATTCATTACCAATCTATTTTATCATACATTCATATTATCCCCTTATTCTCACTGAATCAAGACAACCTGATAGTTGTACCATAATCACAAATACACGTCCTCCATTCTTTACCCCATACTAGGAATTCTTTCACCTACATTAAACCTTGACTACACTATCATAAGGACACATATCAATCTAATCCTAGTCGTTCGCTAAAGTATACGGATAATAATAATATAAACCCATAACATAGTTCCTGCACCATCATATTCTTACCGTATTTTTAACCACACGTATAAATGTGTAAACTAATATATCAAATGATCCGCCATACATCCAATGCACATTTTTAACAATATCCTCAAGTTTCTCACATGATCTTTAATCTATTATGGATTCACACATTCTTTTCGTTTTACAAGCATACCGGTGAGTTAGACAAGATTCTATATACTTGAAATAAAGCGGCCTAGATATTGCCTAACCCATTATCTTATTTAAATCCTAATTTTTCATTTTCAAGCTGATGCTATGTTTCTATTTCTACAAAGTTAAGTTCTCTCTTAAACAATTGAAACATGTCAAGGTGTAATCAAACTTCAACTATTTCTGCAATTCACAATCATAACAAAAATCTGATTGTGACTGCAATTAAAAGTAATCCTAGACCCTCCGCTACATATGAAAACCAGAATACAAAGGAAGGTCATGAATGACTGTATGAATAGTATTTCTTATAGGAATTCGGCAAGAATTTCCTATACATATAAGCTGCCTTACCTGCACAAGAAAACCAGGACAGTCCCCATACCAAATAAAACACAACGTGTTATTGCCTCATCGCTATTCACACTAACATAAGCAACTCTTATCAGATAGAAGTATTCTACCATACAGTTTCAATCTAGTAGGCACACGAATTCATTTCCTTATAAATCGGTCATAATTAAGTAAATTATGGATTGTGGTCATGATATTCACCGTACACTTCAATATATGTATACAATTGTCATTCGCTCACACCGAGTTCCTCAGACCAACAGGATAAATAATTCTACCATGGGTTGCACGTACCCAAGGATGCTATGGAGAACAGTCGTTTCCTACCATGGGTTCAACATATCCCTTGGGCACAATGGTTTTTATTATCATTTTTTAATTGCTGTGGGTTCAACATACCCCGAAGGGCACCACAGTCTTATTATAATGATACTACTCTGTCTTGTGTGGCTTTACAAGTGTAACAGAAAAACTACTGATCCATAATTATCCTAATTATACCAATTATCCATACAGATTTATTCTTAGTCGACTTAATCATGACAAAATGATCATTTTGCCTACATTAATCAAAAGGCACGTTCATAATTTCATAATAGGCAATATAATTACCTATGAACATAATTATTAGCCCTTATCTTCTAAAAAGACATCATACGTATGGATTTATCATAAGGCTAGTAGTATTAAGTCATGAAAACATATTCTACTCTGGCATTAAATACACTATAAAACAATCAAGATAAAACACAGAAATATATTACAATCCAAACACATGGATACACTATATCACTATTATTACAAATTCACAAAAATATATTTTAATCGGTTATCATATATTGCGTCATTACACGCAATCCCAACATGTCATCACAAGTCAAACTATACCCATTACCTTACTACGGCACAATAATAAGAACATACTAACGTGTACACACATGTCCATTCGGACAGTATTGTAAAACATCAAGTGCAATATCTACTCAATCATTCGATCACAAGGGCATAATTACGTATGTATATACAAAAGTACCTACCATATAAATATATATATATATATATACAAACATGGGACAACAATGTTGTATAGGTATTTTAGAATACCTAATGTAGTACTATAGATTGACGATAATGGTATTACGCTTATAACTATATATATATATTTAACACACGGATATTAACACTTCTAATTGTACAATCATGCCCACTCTCCGTCAATAAGACTTTTCTACAATTTAAACTATTGTTATGATATACATTCATGCAATTATAAACATTATAAATATTAAAATCTATTTTCTCACAATTTAAATATCATATTATCTTACCTCTGGGCACCCAGTGCCTATGTGAATCATGAAAAGCTGTCCCGGAGAGGGTATACACATTTGAAATACTCCTCCGCACGCTACGGGTATCTCCTTGAAAAACGTGCATATTACTGTTCACAGACACTATTTATAAATACTATTCAACCCACAAAATTTTAATTTTCATTTCACGAACGGAACATACCATCGCGATCCTTGCGATATTAGAATACGTGTCGAAGTACAAGTGTCGAAGAGCACACTAATCGGTTCAGATTTCACTGGAACTACACCAATCACTGAAAATCTTGCCGGAAAGACACATTCCCGATCAGCCATCCCTCGCCAGAATTCGGTGACCAAATGCCGAAACTGGGCACACCACCGTGAAGAGGGCAGCGAGACGGTGCCAGACGCGCTGGAGGTGTCGGTCAACTCGCCGTGCACCGCCGTGAATCGCCGGTCGAAGTTCACGTCGGGGAGACTTTGGGCGGTGCGTGAGGGAGCATGGCGACAGTGATCACAGCAGGGTTAGTGGCGCTGCACTCGCGACGGCTCAGCGGTCCTCCACTCGCCGGCAGTGAGGTGATCTAAGGTCCGGTGGCAAAAGTCACTGTTCACAGGAGAGAGAGCCGTGGAGAGGAGATAGAGAAAGGAAAGAAAAGGGAGGGAAAAAGTGAGGTCGTATTGTCGAGTTTCCCGACCGGTCCCGCTTATATAGTCATGCATGCACGACAAAAAATTATAACTTTTCGCTTTAGTCGTCAAATTTCTAATACTGGTAATAAAATACTGTATTTTCTGCTCATACAGTACACTTTTTCGAATATCAGTCAACTCTCTCTGTTATCAAAATTCTCAAAAATACTGTATTATAACTTCATGACAGGATTTTAAGAGTATAAAAATTTTAAGATGTTACAGTCTCTAAAACATTTGAAAGGACAAAACAAGCTGAATCGAAGATATGCCAAATGGGCCAAATTCCTTGAGACATTTTCCTATATAATTTGATACAAGTAAGGCAAGGAGAATATAGTTGCTGATGCACTTTTGAGGAGGTACACGTTTCTTGCTTCCTTAAACTCTAAATTGCTTGGTTTAAAGTTTATAAAGGAATTGTATCCTATAGATCATGATTTTGCCATTGTGTATGATGCATGTAAGCATGCTGCATTTGATAAGTTTTTTAGACATGATGGTTATATTTTTAGGAAAAAACATGTGTGCATTCCACATTGCTCACTTAGGGAGTTGCTTATTAGAGAGTCACATGATGGAGGATTAATAGGGTATTTTGATATTCAAAAGACTTTAGACATACTTAGCGAGCATTTCTTTTGGCCTTATATGCGTAGAGATGTTGAGAGGTTTTGTGGGAAATGCATCATTTGTGAGCAAGCTAAGTCTAAAGTCTTGCCACATGGTTTGTATACCCCTTTGCATATACCTAGTAAACCATGAGTAGATATTTCCATGGATTTTGTTTTAGGTTTGCCTAGGTCTAAAGGTAGTAGGAATTCTATTTTAATTGTGGCTAATCTTTTTTTTTTTAAAGAGATAGTATGTTTACATGGTTTTCCAAAAAGCATAGTATCTGATCATGATGTTAAGTTCCTTAGCTATTTTTGGAAGACATTGTGGGCAAAGTTGGGAACAAAATTGCTATTTTCAACAAACCATCCACAAACAGATGGATAAACTGAAGTGGTGAATCGCACTTTATCACAGTTTTTACGTTCACTTATTCAAAAAAATCTTAAAAATTGGGAAGATCTCTTACCTCATGCTGAATTTACTTATAATCGATCTATTCATTCTTCGACTTCTCATTCACCATTTGAGGTTATTTATGATTTTAACCCACTAACTTCTTTGGATTTACTACCTCTGTTTTTAAAAGTGTCAAAGAGTTTTGATGGTGAATAGAAAGTAAATTACATGAAAAAACTCCATGACAAAGTTCGTTTGAGCATTAAGTGTTAACTTTGATGATCAAAGTATAAGAAGGGAGTTTTAGAATTTCAGCCAAAGAGAGAAATATGAAGAAGATGAGAGAATTGTTTTTCTTAAATTGAAAAAATAATGTTACAAGGATTTAAATAGGCAAACAACCAACAGTTATAATTGTTTTTCCAAGATAAGAAAGTTGTAATATACAAAATAGGCTAAACAAATTACTTACAAGTCATAAAGTAATGTTTCCTTTTTCTACTAATTGCAAAACAACTTTCAATGTTGATCATCTTCAAATTTGAATATTTAAATTCAAATTTGAATGTTTGAATTCTTCTCTTTGACTACTGAAGATGCTGATTAGGATACTGACTAAGATGATGATTGGGATACACAAATTTCAATACAGCACGATCACGATGCTGACATGAATCTTGAGATTGGTCAATTGGCTCAACATTGAGCAATTAAACAAGCAAAGAGTAAGACAAGTTAATAAAGGCTGAAAACAAATGGTCTTTGAACCTAGAGATTGGGTGTGGGTGCATATGCGTAAAGAACGTTTTCTAGAGCAAAGGAGAAGCAAGTTGCATCCATGTGGAGATTGACCATTTCAAGTGACTGAACGTCTTAATGACAATGCATATAAACTTAATCTTCAAGGTGAGTATGGTGTTAGTGCTATATTTAATATTTCTGACCTTTCTCCTTTTGAAATAGATGATGATGATTCGTGCACGAATCCTTTCGAGAAGGGAAGGAATGATGCCAATTAAGGAGCAAATGAAAGCCAATTAGAAGTCTTTAATGTCAACAAGGTCAAAATATTTAATCATGAGTCAATGGACCCATTGGAGTGGCCTAGTGGACCTATAACAAGGAGTCGTGCAAAAAAATTTAAAACAATTCTCTTTACGCAAGTTCAAAAGTTTTTTTGTGAAAGTGGGACACGCAGTGACATTGAGGGAGTCCCGCGACTTATTATTGTTATTTATGCATGTTTAGAATAATTAATTAGGACAATTAGCTATTATTTAGGAAATTAATTAGCTTAATTCATTTTAATTGCCTTTATTAATTAAGCTATCTAATAATTGGCTAATTTTATTTTGTAGGACATGTCTAAAAGAAGCTTCCTTAACTGTGAGATTTAGTCAAAGTGCATTAATTAAGAAGATCTCAATAAATCATACAAATCTGGATATTCTAAAAACAAGTAAGGAAGGATGCAAGCAATGGAGTGCAAGTTCAAATCTTAGCCAAATTTATACTTTATGTATTAATTATTAGGTTTCTTAATTCTATAAACTTTTATATATTTTCTTAAATTACTATTTATTATCTCAGGAAAGTTTTTATTCTAATTCTATTAGGATTAGATTTAAAACTATTATAAATAGTCTTCTTTCTCAAATGTAAGGGGGAGTTTTTTTTGCTGGAAAAAAATAGTGAGGAATTAGTTTCTCTTTATTTTTCTTTTTCACAACTTAGAACTTATCAAGCTTGCTTGTGGTGTTCTACCTAGGCTTATCAAAAATTCTTTCTTGTTCCATTAAGAAGATTATTGTGGCGTCGAAACCTTTCGAAAACTTAATTCTTAAACTTTCCTTAAAACTTCACTTCCATGATAATTTGTTCCTTTCAAGTTCGCATCAAAACATGTTTGATTTGATCGAAAATGATATAACAATATTTATATCATCACAATTTTTGCCCAAAGTGTAAAGAAATGCTTTAGAACATCACTGTTTAATGTAAAAATGCTATAAATGCCATGAAACCTTTCCAAAATTGCCAAAAACAATATAATGTGCATTAACAAGTCATCATTTTTGCCAAAAATACAATAAAAGCTCTGAAACATCAAATCTTCTTTTGAAATGCATAAAAATGCCCCAAAGTTTATGAAAACATGTTCGATTTGATCGAAAATGATATAATAATGTTTAAATCAACACAATTTTTATCAAAACTGCAACGAAATGCTTTAGAACATCACTGTTTAATGCAAAAATGCTATAAGTGTCTTGAAATATCTCGACATTTGCCGTAAACGATATGACGTCCATTAACAAGTCAACATTTTTGCAAAAAATACAATAAAACTCTCTTAAACATCAAGTCTTCTTTTGAAATGCATAAAATGCCCCAAAATTATTGAAAACATGTTGATTTGATTGAGAACGATATAACAATGTTTAAATCATCACAATTTTCGTCAAAACTGTAACGAAATACTTTAGAACATCATTGTCTAATGCAAAAATGCTATAAGTGCCTTGAAAGATCTCTGCATTTGCAGAAAATTATATAACGTGCATTAAAATGTCAACATTTTTGCCAAAAATGCAATAAAACGCACTCAAACATCAAGTTTTCTTTTGAAATGCATAAAAATGACCCAAAATTAGCGATAACATATTCAATTTGATCAAAAATGATATAACAATGTTTAAACCATCACAAGTTTCATCAAAACTACAATGAAATGCTTAAGAACGTCACCGTTTAATGCAAAAATGCTATAAATGCCATCAAACATCTTCACATTTATCGGAAACGATATAACGTCTGTTGGAAAGTCACCATTTTTGCCAAAAATGCAATAAAACGCTCTCAAACATGAAGGCTTCTTTTGAAATGCATAAAAATGCCCCAAAATTAATGTAAACATGTTCAATTTGATAAAAAATGATATAACAATGTTTAAATCATCACAATTTTCGTCAAAGCTGCAATGAAATGCTTTAGGATGTCACCATTTAATACAAAAAAGCTATAAATGCCATCAAACATCTTCGCATATATCAGAAACTATTGAGATAAAACTGATTGAGCGGATTGACCAATCTCAAGATTCATGCCAATATCGTGACCGTGTTGCATTGGAATCTGTGTATCCCAATGATCGTCTTAGTCAGCATCCTAATCTTAATCAGCACCTTTTGTAGCCAAAAGGAATAATTCAAACATTCAAATTTGAAGATAGTAAACATTGGAAGTTGTTTTGCAATTAGTAGAAAAGGGAAAGATTGTTTTATGACTTGTAAGTAATTTGTTTAGCCTATTTTATGTATTATAGCTTTTCTACCTTGGGAAAACAATTATAGCTGTTAGTTGCTTGCCTATTTAAATCCTTGTAATATTTTTAGTTTAATTAGTAAAAGCAATTCTCTCATCTTCTTCATACTTCTCTCTTTGGCTGAAATTCTCAAGTTCACTTCTTATACTTTGATCATCAAAGTTAACATGGTATCAGAGCTGTAAGTTCATATTCTTCTTCTCCTTGTTCTTTGATTCTTCACAGTTGTGCTTGAAAAGTTTCTCCCATCTTTTGGCCAAATCTAAATGGAAAGTGAGGAACCCTCTTTAGGCACCTAGAAACCAAGTGAAGCACCTTCTCAAACCATCATCAACACCTCCACCCAAACCACTTCTAAGATAATGGAAGTAGATGCAAACACCTACCTTAAAATCACCATTATTCTACTAAACAACCATAACTACCCCATATGGGTCAAGACTGCAACAAATGCTTTGTGTGGTAAAGGTAGATATGGGTTTGTCATAGGAAGGGTTAATAGACCTTTTGATGATGATGGATTTGAAGAATGGTTCCAAGTAGACAAAATGGTTCTAACATGGATCCTTAACTCTATAAAACCAAATTTGATTGGTATTTTCTCCAATGCTAAGACTTCTAAAGAGTTGTGAGATTCTATCAAGAGAATCTATTGTCAACAAAAGAATCTCACGAGGTTGTATGAGCTTAAATCCTTCCTCAATAAACTTAACCAAGGTGAGATGAACTCCATTGAGCTCTTGGGAAAATTTGTAGAGGCTTGGGATGAGCTTCACTCCTATAGGCCAGAAATTAATGACATTGCCATCATTCTTGCACGGGCAAATGAGGATAAGGTGTTCACTTACCTTGCTAGCTTGAACTCTAAGTTTAATGATATTTGGAACCAAATACTGAGAAGCAATGAAATACCTCCTTTCGATAAGGTTTGCTACATGATCAATAAGGAAGAAACAACCCATCGTGTTTTAGACACAAATGGCCACGACCACAAGGTGGAGACAAATGCTCTTTTGGCTCAAGAGAAGTCTAAAATTGAAGCCTTAGTGGCTAAGTCAAAGGGGAATAACAACAACCAAAATCGGGCTAAGTGTGACCATTGTCATAAGAATGGTTACTCTAAAGATTGGTGTTGGGTTCTTCACCCAAAACTCATGCCTTCACGGTTCAAAAAGGGCAAAGTTTCAAATCAAAGTATCCGTGGTGTTTCAAGTGCACATTCAGCTCCCATTACTAAGATTTCAAGTGTTCACTCCTTTAGTCTTGACGATATTGCCAAGGTGATAGGAAACCAACTTCAAATCAATTCGGAAGCATTTGGAACCCAACACCATGCTCACAAAGGCAAATGGGAGGACAATACTCTTCTTGACTCTCAGTTTAACTCTTATAATGATTATGAACCATGGATTATAGACTCAGGTGCTAGTGATCATATGTTTAGAAACTAAATAAAGCATCTATATTATATCCTTTAAAGAAAATACAAAGTGTTAAAGTTGCTAATGGAAAGCACGTACCCATTTAGTATTTAGCATATTTGGATTTATTGTTAAAACATACTAAATGGTTCTATATACCTAATTTTGATTCCAATCTATTATCGGTTAGTAAACTTTTTAAGGACTTTAATTGTATTGCTATCTTTGGTCATAATAAACACAATTTTGGCCAAAAGTGCAATGAAATGCTTTAGAACGTCAACGTTTAATGCAAAAATGCTATAAGTGCCTTGAAATATCTTTGCATTTGCTGGAAAGGATATAAGGTGCATTGAAAAGTCATCATTTTGGCAAAAATGCAATAAAACGTTCTTAAACATCAAGTCTTATTTTGAAATGCATAAAAATGCCCCAAAATTATTTAAAACATGTTTGATTTGATCAAAAATGATATAACAATATTTAAATCATCACAATTTTGGTCAAAAATGCAATGAAATGCTTTAAAATATCACCGTTTAACGTAAAAATGCTATAAATGCCTTGAACCATCTCCACATCTGTCGAATATGATATAACGTGCATTGAAAAGTCACCATTTTTGGCAAAAATGCGATAAAACGCTCTCAAACATCAAGTCTTGTTTTGAAATGCATAAAAATGCCCCAAAATTGTCAAACGCATGTTCGATTTGATCAAAACTGAGATAACAATATTTAAATCATCACAATTTTGGCTGAAAGTGCAACGAAATGTTTTAAAACATCCCTGGTTAATACAAAAATGCTATAAACACCCTGAAACATCACTGCATTTCCCCAAAACGATATGACGTGCATTCAAAGGTCACCATTTTTGGCAAAAATACAATAAAACGCTCTCAAACATCAAGGCTTCTTTTGAAATGCACAAAAATGCCCCAAAATTTTTAAAACATGTTCCATTTGATCAGAACTGATATAACAATGTTAAAATCATCACAATTTTGGAAAAAAAATATATTAATGAGGAAATAAAAAAGATTTAAATATTAAAGAAAGTATTGATGAAAGAATAAAAAAGCTTTTTTTTATTATTTTCATTTACAATGATGTGTTTATATACATAAGTTTATAATAGCTAGTTTTTCAAATTGTTTATCGTTACTGTTCACAACGGCTATTGTACATAACGGTCACTGTTCAAACAGCTAGTTTATGTCTTCTTGTATCCACTTTCTCTATATACTTGTAATGGGCCTTCTAGATTGTGTGAAAGATCTTGGGCCTTCTAAATTGCTTTGTAGAAATGATGATGAGTCAACCAAAATCCATATTAGTTGCTATAACTATCATTTGCAACACTCCCTTTCAAGTTGGGCTTGAACAAATTTATCAAATTCAACTTACTAATGAACTTGTGGAGTTGTTGAATACTTGGAGGTTTGGTGAACACATTTGCCAATTGATCTTCACTCTTGATATAAGGCATTGAGATTGTCTTGTTCAAATACTTTTCTCTTATAAAGTGACAATCTACCTCTACGTGCTTAGTCCTCTTATAAAACACTAGATTGTTTGTAATATGTATTGTTGACTTATTGTCACAATGTAGCTTCATGGGTGCCTTCACCTTAAAACCTAAATCTTCAACCAATCCCTTCAACTATATCAATTCAGTAGTGGTTGAAGCCATTACTCTATATTCAACTTTGGCATTTGTTTTGGCCACCACAGTTTGCTTTTTACTCTTCCAAGTCACCAAATTCCCACCAACAGAAGTGCAATATCTAGTTGTAAACTTGCGATCTTCAATACTTCTTGCCCAATCAGCATCCGTGTAGGCTAGAATTTGGTGATTTCCATGTTTTTTTATAAGTATTCCTTATCCTGGTGTTCTTTTGAGATATTTAAGTATTCAGTCCACCATTTTAATGTGATTGGTCATTGGACATGTCATGAATTGGCTCACCTGATTCACAGTAAAAGAAATGTCAGATCTAGTTAAGTTAAATAAATTAACCTACCCACAATTCTTTGATATTGTTTGATGTTTTGAATTAGCTTGCCCTCTTGCCTTTTGGCTTGTCCTTTAATTGGTATTAAAGCTCTCTTCCCTCCAAGCTTACCTGTTTTTTTTAAAAGATCAAGTGTGTATTTTCTTTGGGATAGAAAAAGCCCTTTATTAGAATGAGTAATTTTTATACCTAGAAAATACCATAAGTATCCAAGGTCTTTAATATCAAAAGTAGACTTTAAATAGTTTTTAGTGCTTTTTATTCCTAAAGTATCACTTTCGGTTATAATTATATCATCTACATAGATTATCACAACTGTAATACCGTTATTAAAGTGTTTGTTGAATAAAGAATTATCAGCACTACTAATCTTAAAATGTTAAGAAGTTAATGCACCTTACAACTTAGAGTACCAAGCCCTAGGTGATTGTTTTAATCCATAAATGGCTTTTCTAAGTTTACACACATGTGTTCTTGGTACTTTGATGTTGTATCCTTGTGGAATATCCATGTAAACCTCTTCCTCTAATTCCCCATGGAGAAAAGCATTTTGAACATCCATTTGATACATTTCTCATTCATAATTAGTAGCGAAGGACAAGACAACTCTAATGGTGTTCATCTTGGCCACTGGTGCAAATGTCTCAGTGTAATCTAAACCATAAGTTTGAGTGAACCCTTTAGCAACCATTCTAACTTTATATTTTTCAATAGAACCATCACTCCTTAACTTAGTTTTGTACACCCAACTGTCTTTTCACCTTGAGTAAGAGGAATAATTGCCCATGTTTTATTTATAGCTAAAGCATCCAACTCCTCATCCATGACATTTTTCCAAATAGGAATGTCTTTAGCCTCATTGTAGTGAGATGGCTCTCTTAAATTATCCAATTTGATTAAAAAAAAAAAACTCTATAACTCACTTTGACATTATCTAAAGTATAATAATTTTCTATGGGATGTGCTATGACCTTGTTCCTATAGAAGAATACCCTATTTTTCTTTCATTCGGATGGGGACTTCCTAATACTTTGAGATCTCCTAAGTGAAAAATTTTAATCATGTGATGGAGAAGTGGACTCTCTCTCATTTTGATCAAACTGTGAAGAACTAAATGAGATTTCATCTTAAGAATCTAATTGAGCATTAGGTTACTCATCACTCAGTGTTTCCTCACTTTGACTTTCACTAACTATATTTTGTTCTTCATTTGATTCTAATGATTCATTAATATCATCATTTTGTGGTAATAAATCTTGAGAGTTAGAATCCTCATTTTCACTCTCATTCAAACAAACTCTACAATTAATGATTTGATCATTATTTCTTAATGACCTCAACCGGTTACCCACAATAGATAAAGGAAAAGGATCCTCGGTTCCCCCTCATTTCTCACTCTGTTAAAGTATAGTTTATTTTCTAAAAATGTAACATTTCTTAAGAGAAATTTCTCATTTGTACAAGGATCTAAACATTTATAACCCTTTTTATCGATGCAATACCCTAAAAATATACACTTTACACTTCTATGACTCAATTTAAAATATCACCATTTTTTTCAAAAATGCAATAAAACACTCTCAAACATTAAGGCTTTGTTTGAAATGCCGAAAAATGCTCCAAAATTATTTAACACATGTTCAATTTGATCAAAACTAAAATCACAATGTTTAAATCATCACAATTTTCGCCGAAAGTGCAGTGAAATGATTTAGAACATCACCGTTTAATGCAAAAATGCAATAAGTGCCTTGAAATATCTTTGCATTTGTCGGAAACGATATAACGTGCATTCAAAAGTCACCATTTTTGCCAAAAATGCAATAAAACACTCTCAAATATCAAGTCTTCTTTTGAAATGCATAAAAAAGCCCTAAAATTACCTAACACATGTTCGATTTGATCAAAAATGATATAACAAGGTTAAAATCATCACAATTTTGGCCAAAAGTGCAATGAAATGATTTAGAACATCCCCATTTAATACAAAAATGCTATAAAGGCCATGAAACATCGCCGCATTTGTTGGAAATGATATAACGTGCAATCAAAAGTCACTGTTTTTGCCAAAAATGGAATAAAACACTCTCAAACATCAAGTTATCTTTTGAAATGCACAAAATTTACTTAAAACATGCCCAATTTGATCGAAAATAATATAACAATGTTTAAATCATTACAATTTCAGCTGAAAGCTCAACAAAATGCTTTAGAACATCCTCATTTAATACAAAAACGCTATAAACGCCCTGAACCATCTCCACATTTGCCCGAAACGATATGACGTTCATTGAAAAGCCACCATTTTTGCGAAAAATGCAATAAAACACTCTCAAACATCAAGTCTTCTTTTGAAATGCATAAAAAAGCACCAAAATTATTTAACACATGTTCGATTTGATCAAAAATGATATAACAAGGTTAAAATCATGACAATTTTGACTGAAAGTGCAACGAAATGATTTAGAGCATCCCTGTTTAATACAAAAATGCTATAAAGGCCATGAAACATCTATGCATTTGCTGGAAATGATATAACGTACAATCAAAAGTCACTATTTTTGCCAAAAATGCAATCAAACACTCTCAAACATCAAGTCATCATTTGAAATGCACAAAAATGCTCCAAAATTATTTAAAACATGCTCGATTTGATCGAAAATTATATAATAATGTTTAAATCATTACAATTGCAGCCAAAAATGCAACGAAATGCTTTAGAACATCTTCATTTAATACAAAAACGCTATAAATGCCCTGAAACATCTCCTCATTTGCCCGAAACAATATGACGTTCATTGAAAAGCCACCATTTTTGTGAAAAATACAATAAAATGCTCTCAAACATCAAGTCTTCTTTTCAAATGCAAAAAAAGCACCAAAATTATTTAAAACATGTTCAATTTGATAAGAACTTATATAACAATGTTAAAGTCATCACAATTTTGTCTGAAAGTGCAACAAAATGATTTAGAACATCCCCGTTTAGTACAAAAATGCTATAAAGGCCATGAAACATCTCCGCATTTGCTAGAAATGATATGACGTGCAATCGAAAGTCACTATTTTTGCAAAAAATGCAATAAAATGCTCTCAAACATCAAGTCTTCTTTTGAAATGCATGAAAAAGCCCCAAAATTATCTAACACATGATCGATTTGATCAAAACTGATATAACAATGTTTAAATCATCACAATTTTCCCTGAAAGCACAGCGAAATTCTTTAGGACATCACTGTTTAACGCAAAAATACTATAAGTACCTTGAAATATCTTTATGTTTACCAGAATCGATATAACATGTATTCAAAGTCACCATTTTTGCCAAAAATACAATAAAATGCTCTCAGACATCAAGTCTTCTTTTGAAATGCATAAAAAAGCCCCAAAATTAACTAACACATGTTTGATTCAATCAAAATTGATATAACAATGTTTAAATCATAACAATTTTTGCTGAAAGCGCAGCGAAATGACATTACCATTTAATGCAAAAATACTATAAGTGCTGTGAAAAATCTTTGCATTTGCCAGAAATGATATAACGTGCATTAAAAAATTACCATTTTTGCCAAAAATGCAATAAAACATTCTCAAACATCAAATCTTCTTTTGAAATCCATTATAATGCACGAAAATTATTTAAATCATGTTTGATTTGATCAAAAATGGTATAACAATGTTTAAATCATCACAATTTTTACCAAAAGTACAATGAAATGCTTTAGAACATCACCGTTTAATGGAAAAAAGTTATAAATACTTTGAAACATTTTTGCATTTGCCGGAAAGGATATAATGTACATTGAAAAATCATGATTTTTATCAAAAATGCAATAAAACACTCTCAATCATCAAGTCTTCTTTTGAAATGCATAAAAATGACCCAAAATTATTTAAAACATGTTCAATTTGATCAAAAATGATATAACAATGTTTAAATCGTCACAATTTTTGGGCAAATGTGCAACGAAATATTTTAGAGCATCACCGTTTAATGCAAAAATGCTATAAGCACCTTGAAACATCTTTGCTTTTGCCGAAAACAATATAACGTGCATTAAAAAGTCACCATTTATACTAAAAATGCAATAAAACGCTTTCAAATGTTAACTTTGATGATCAAAGTATAAGAAGTGAGCTTGAGAATTTCAGCTAAAGAGAGAAATATGAAGAAGATGAGAGAATTGTTTTTCTTAATTAAAAGAATAATGTTACAAGGATTTAAATAGGCAAACAACCAACAACTATAAAAGTTTTCCCAAGGTAGGAAAGTTGTAATACACAAAATATGCTAAACAAATTACTTATAAGTCATAAAACAGTGTTTCCTTTTTCTACTAATTGCAAAACAACTTCCAATGTTCACCATTTTCAAATGTGAATGTTTGAATTTTCTCTTTGGTTACTGAAGATGCTAATTAGGATTAGGATGCTGACTGAGATGATGATTGGGATACATAGATTCCAATGCAACATGGTCACAATGCTGGCATGAATCTTGAGATTGGTCAATCGGCTCAATTAGTTTTATTTCAACACTCCCCCTCAAGTTGGGTTTGAAGATTTTACTCAAGTTCAATTTGTTTATTGCCATCCCGATATGTTTTTTAATGGGAGCCTTTGTGAACAAGTCTCCTAGTTGATCTTCACTTTGAACATAAAGGGTGCAAATGGTCTTATTATGAACTTTCTCTCTAATAAAATGACAATCCATCTCAATGTGCTTTGTCCTCTCATGGAATACTAGATTGGATGCTATGTAAATTAATACTTTGTTGTCACAAAATAGTTTCATTGGCGCCTCAATCTTGAACCCCAAATCTTGAACTAAAGCCTTCAACGAAATCAGCTCACATGTTGTACTCGCTATAGCTCAATACTTTGCTTCTGCACTTGACCTTGCTACTACACTCTGTTTCTTGCTCTTCTAGGTTACCAAGTTTCCTCCAACAAATGTGCAATATCCTATTGTTGATTTTCTATCTTCAACATTTCTAGCCCAATTTGCATCACTATACGCTAGGATCTCGTGGTGACCATTCTTTTGCATGTGTAAACCTTATCTTGGTGTTCCTTTAAGGTAGCATAAGATCCGATTCACCATGTCCATGTGATTGGTCATTGGTTGTTGCATGAATTGATTGACCTGATTCACAGCAAAGCTAATGTCAAGTCTAGTAACGGTTAAATAAATTACCTTACCGACAATTCGTTGATATTGCTTGACATTTTGAAATGGCTTAGGCTGCTTTTGTTTGTCTTTTTCTTTGTCCTTTCGCTTGTAGGTGCTTTCGATTGGTGTTAAAGCTATCTTTGCATCTAGTTTACCTGTTTCACCAAGTAAATCAAGTGTATATTTTCTTTGACATAGAAATAATCCCTTTTTGGAATATACATTTTCTATTCCTAGAAAATATCGTAAGTATCCCAAGTCTTTAATGTCAAAAACAGATTTAAGATATGATTTAATGCAACTAATGCCTGTTTGGTCACTACCAGTAATGATAATGTCATTGACATAAATGAGAATCACCGTTATTCTATCTTTGGAATGTTTGGTGAATAAAGAGAAATCAGCCTCACTTTTAATGAAAACTTGGCAACTGAGGGCATTATGTAATTTGGAGTACCAGGCTCTAGGGGATTGTTTAAGGCCATAGATGGCCTTTCTAAGCTTACAAACATGCGATTTGGGAATGTCACTCCCATACCCTTCAAGTATCTCATATATACTTCCTCTTCTAATTCACCTTGTAAGAAGGCATTTCTTACATCCATTTGGTACAATGGCCAATCATAATTAATAGCTAAAGATATAAAGAATGTAATGGAATTCATTTTAGCTACAAGGGCAAAAGTCTCGGTGTAATCACTACCATAGGTTTGAGTGAAGCCTTTGGCCACTAACCTAACCTTATATTTTTCAAGAGTCCTATCACTCTTAAGCTTGGTATTATATACCCATTTACAACCTACTGCTTTCTTCACTTTAGGAAGTGGAACAATATCCCAACTTTGATTTCGAATTAGAGCCTTAAGCTCTTCATTCATTGTATTTCTCCAAATTGGGCTGATTTGAGTCTCTTGGTAGCTAAAAGGTTCTCGAATATCATCAATGGCATTTAGAAAAACTTTACACTGATTTTCAATGTGATCATGAGTATAGTAGCTTTGAATAGGGTGACTTGTCACATAGTTACCATGATAAAACACTCTAGTTTTCATCCATTCAAAGGCTGATCTTTTGATCCGAGTAGATCTTTCAAGTGTAGGTAGTTCCTGTGTAGCATGATTATCACTACCTAGAAATTGATCTAATGTGTCATGGTTACTAATTTGGTCATCTCCAAGGTGATTTGGTCAATCTCATCATGAGATAACTCATCTTGGGCAAAAGTAGGTTTATTCTCATCATCTGTTTGTGTAAGAAAGTAAGGATCATTCTCATTTTGAGATGATTCCTCTTGAACTTCTAGCTTGTTATGGACATACTTTCTAAGTTTAGGAATGAGCCCCTTTGTGTGGATAGTGTCAATAACAGGACTAGGGGTGGAATTATCCGCATTCTCCCCCTTACTATTGGATTCAAGTTCATGTTTTTTCTAGTAAGGTTTATGTTCTAAAAAGGTGACGTTTCTAGATACAAACAACCTATTTGTCTTGCTGTCAAAGCATCTATAACCCTTTTGGGTTGTGGCATAACATAGGAATATGCATTTTTGACTTCTATAGCTAAGTTTATCTCTATTGCTACAAGGAATATGGACATAACATATGCATCCAAAAATTTTAAGATATGAAAGATTTAGTTTCTGATTAAACATTACCTCATTTGGAGTATTGCCTTTTAGAACCTTTACAGGTGTTCTGTTTATCAAATGAACAGCCGTAAGGATGGCATTGCTCTAGAAATGTTTGGGAACATTATGATAGAACATCATTGATCTTCCAACTTTAAAGATATG